>OZ038381.1:130465278-130874548 GCA_964036045.1 Eutreptiella sp. 'Long Island Sound 2002' | reverse complement strand
CACGAGTCACGATTGCCGGTGACTGACTCCAGTCAGTCACCAGTCATCGATTTTTTGACTAAGTCAAGTCTAAGTCACAGTCGGGCGACTTTGACTCAATCCGCCCAACACTGGGCCCCTCCACCCTAAAGATGTCCGGAAATGAAACTGTCGACTTTCTCGAACCCATAAACGTAGTTGTTGCCAAAAGACAACTTGCTGCAGGACACACGCTTTCAAGACTCGAAACAGCGGGTGTGGGCACCAGACTGAGGGGTAGCTCTTAGCCACCACCCCTACGCATGACAGAGCGCAAATTGACGTGTATCGAGAAAGAGGATAGAGCATACCAAAGGCACTTGATCACTCGGGAAGAAGTGGAGAAGCTAAAAAACAAACTAGTATGTGTGGAGTTGACACCTTTACATTTGGACCATTCCCCCACAGAAGACAGTTGGTTCAAATCCATCGCCACGCCTTTGCGTCGTAGCTGTATCATTTCAGGCGAGTCACAGGACAGTGCTCCCTGCCGCCATGTGACAAGGCATCAATCAGGCGTACACCTGATTGCAAACCCATACACAATGGATGTGAATAAAACAATCCCACGTCGGACGAAAGAGTTGTAGGCGTTCCGGACAGACAAAAGCAGAAAAATGTAGCTTGTCTTTGTAGCCTAAGAGCAGAACACGCACTGTGCTGCTGGTCTCACGAGTCTTCAAGCAAAATTGCACGCAACGGGCCGAAGAGTGCAATAGCGTGGCGAACGAGAGAAACAAAAAATTCAGACGCATGCCGTGAGAAAGGAAAGCTTCCACACAATGGCATATGTTGTGTTGCACGTTGTGGCATGCAAACACAAACCAAAAATAGGTATACACCAGGTAATCGGTAGGTCAAGAATCGCAACAGGGCCTCCTCCGCACTAAGGTCAGTTTCGGTCCCCTGGACACCTCCCTTTGCTCATCATACACAAAGGGTTGTGCCTTCACAAAGTTTTGGCTAGCCATGCGGGTTCCTCGCAGGTGTTCCTAGCCAGGGTTGGGTCTATGCCCCCCCTTCCCCACCTTGGTTAGCTACACCTGTCCAGAAATGGATGCGGAGGATTTTGGCCAAAATCAAAAGAAAAGAAGCAAAAAAGGCCACACTTAGGGTTTCTCCAGGGGTGCAAGCTTTGCCGTGTTGACTGTATCCTGCTGCATTTGGGGCAACCAAATGTGGAGCATCCTTTGAAATGCAAAATGACCCCCTTTTCGGCCATGCTCAATGTTACGTACAGCTGCAGACACACAATGTGGCATAGATAGAATGCAAAAACAACCATCAATGTCGCACCGGTAGCCCTTGGTGTTGGACTATGTACATGGACACTGCACCATTTCAGTTGTGAACTCGCATTGTTATGACGAGGTTACCAAAACAACGGGCAATCATCACAAAGCGTGCAAAGAATTACGTGTACCATTTTAAAAAAATGTCCTCATTAGTGAGTAAAGAGAAATTAAAACCAGAAGGCAACACACCATATCCTGCTGAATTTCAGCCCCGACCTCGTAGCTGCGCGCACTGTTGCAGATGAGTGGGCATATGACACATTATTACTTATTCAATCGAAAAACCTAAAAAAGAACCAGTCAAAATGCACAACCAACGCTACGTGCGAAGGAAAGGCCTTGGACGAAAAACCACGGAAACGCGGTCAGAAAAATATAAAAGAAATGTCAATGAAGAATGCCAAAGAATATAACAATATAGGACGGCACAAAGATGGACATTGCGAAATGGACCACCTTAGCATGCAGCATTCACTACTCATTACGGAACGCTTAATTCAATAAAGAAAATCAGTATGACCGGCTCTTGGTATTGTGCAAGCTCTGCTACCTCTTCCGAAGTTTTTCTACTTTCTTCACCGTGACCTCCATCGTCGTTGATCTCACCAAAGCTTTCATGCTTTATAAAGTTGGAAATCAAAAATTCCTGCAAGTACAACCCTTAGCAACCGTTGACAATACAATCCAAATGCTTGGTCAACCAAGTCAAATGGCCTTGAGTCCACGAATACACGGAAGTCATGGAGAAGGGAACAAATATGACCATGTCGGGCAAACGAGTTGACAAACAGAATAGAAGTAGAAGTAAAGCCTCGGAATAAGATATGCAAGTATCAAAGACGACGTTGCATCCCTACTCCAGCAATTGACTTATATAGCATGCACCTTCGAACTATGGGTTCAATTTTGGAGATATGATGCCATTGTAACACAATATCAATAAAACGGCTCGTGAAGACACATTGGTTACTAGAAAATCGTGCAAAACACAATGAGATCAATAAAGTCCATTTGGTGTATGGCAGAACGCAAAGATTATCATATACGACACAATGCCATCATTAGTTTCTTCACCCTGGCCCACAAGACGGCAAAATCGAATAAGAAACATGGGTTCCAAACATGAGACGTGTTGACACCGTTGATCAAGCATGGCACCATTGCCTCCATGAACACATCATACGGCGTGGCGACATACATGACTTGTCCACCCTCATGAGTCACAAATGTGCACATATGAAGAACTTGCAATGAGGATCACTAAATATGAGTCGGGAGAGTAACCTCGCGGCAATGGCAAACACTACCTGATACCTGACATGTGTGGCATCTGAAATATATCAACATGCTGGCAATGCCTCGGTACTTCACGCTCAGCGCTGGGTGCATGTCACTCAACAATAACATACACAACCACCAGGTAGTAAATAAGCTTGGCTGGCGGGTTTACTTACAAGACATCAAGAAGGGCTAGCCCACCAAACCTCATATGTTGAATGTAAGCCATACCAATTGCTGAGCTCCCTACGGTTAGAGTATCGGGACCCAACGACATGAATAGAGAAACCAACAGACAACATATGTCACATGCTATCCCCTGCTTGGACATGCCACTTGGTCCCATGACTTGTTGCCTAATTGCTTCGGACCCAATGGCATTGCCAGACACAAATCAACATGTGCATTAGAGGCAATTTACACATGCACATGTGAATTTGATATCGCCTAACTGCATGTTCGTGTGACACCTAACCACTTCAATGCATGCTACTTGGAGAGGGACTGGGTAACAAGATGCCCCGGGTCACATGTAGAGACCTACAACCGGCCCGCAGAGTGAGTGCACAAACAGAGATATCCTGGGTCCAGGGAGAGCACATCCATGGTGATATTGGAATTGCAAAAAGGGTTGTGACCTCCGCGCTCACCGCAATGTTACAGCAATTCAAAGCAATTCTCCGCAAGAAGTCGACAGCAGAAGATGAAGGCTTCAATCATTAATAATTATTTATACCAACAATGTTCACAGACAATTCTGCTATTTTTGTAGCAGTCACCGCATCGTTGCAAGCCGTCCCGATAGACGCGCAAATCACGGTTCTGCTACACGTTACCAAACTGCTCGCTAAATGCCTCGCAAAAAACACCGTCTGCCCTCACTTACACTCTTGCCGCTTCGCGCAAAACTGCTGGTATCAACACCCCCAGACAGATAACGCGCCGCTTCGTCACGATCCATACTCGCCGCCGCTACACCATAGAAACTCTCCTTTGTGTCACGCAGAAACCCTAACTCGCTCGACAGGACCAGTACTCTATCCACATACCCAGAAGTGTCATACGAGCACCAGTGAAACCACTGATACTCCAGGTACCTCTCCTTTTCCCTTGGCTTGCGCTGTAACTCCAAGCACTAAAACAACACCAACACACCTCAACCGCAGAGTTCGCCAAGACTCAGACACCTCCGAGGAATGAACAACAGTTCGCACTCGCCATCATCGCTCAAGATCACGCAATCAAGATCATCAAATCAAACAAGACTCTCCCGAAAATGAAGGAGCGCAAAAATGCAAGAACTGTTCAGCCGACTTCCATCTGAGCATCGACCAGAAAAAGTGGTTCTTGGACCGAGGACTCCACATACCTCTCAGATGCTCTCAGTGTAGACAGAACTCTAAAACTCACGCTCACGAGGACACACAGGCACCCACCGCTCGTCCCTGTCTGCCGTTTGTGCCGGATAAATCACCTCCAATTCTTCGCCAAAACAACCGGGGGAGAGAAAGAGTCCTGAACTTCAACCAAGTCAACTACCCGGCGCTACCCGCCCCAGCAAAATCTTCTGAACCTCACGCTGCAAACCACCGTCGAAAGAGAAAGTCGTCAACCATCCAACCAACGACCACACCATCTTCGCCGTGCACACCACGCAGCGAGTCGCCGCCTTCACCAACGACAACCGCAAAGAGCAGCACATCCAAGGCAACAATCACCGACAGACCCAAAGGTTCATTTTGGGACTCATCATCTTCCAAATCGTCATGTTCATCGTCACCCGACTGCTCACAAGAAAGGAAGGGCAGTTACTGGTACACGGGTCAACACAGTAGAAGTCTCGACTCTCCAGGAGAACAAGAAAACTTCTGGACCGGCTACAACCACTCATCTGACGCCGACATGCCTGAGCTTCAATCCTCGTCATCCGAAGACACCGATACCCCTAAACCTGCCTCTGTTAAGGGTGCGCACACCACTATTCCGTTTCCGTCTATTGATGACTTCTCCTTTGAAGACAGTGCCCTTCGGGTCCAACTCAGTCATATACTTTCAAATGCCCATCACCACCGAGAAGCATTCCATGCTGCCTGGTCATGGGTCTGCCAACAGGATTGCCACATGTACTCCGCTGACACGGGCAGATTACTGATTTCGAAGATCAAAAGACAAAACTTCAGTGCTGCTTAACTGTTACAGCACCTTGCCAGGGATCAGGGGAGGTCAGTGTGTTTTAGCCGGTTGCACCACTCTATGTCTTCATTTTCCCAATCATTTTTCTCACACTCTACACCCTCAGGGACAACTTAATCACTACCACCTTACACCAAACAGCAAACAAATAGCTGTTATCTGACACAAACAACCTGCAGGGGAGTTTCTGCGTTTTTTCTACGAATTCAATCAGTTTTTTCTGAGGCCTCTGGTGCCACTTGGGCAGTGCATTGCATCCCGGAACATTTCTGTTAATGAATTTTGTAAATTTTGCGGCCGTCCTTCGAGGAACCTCGCAGTGGAGCATTGTTTGTGTGTTTGAGGCGGGAGACCGCCATGCCTTGAAAAAAAATCCATGGTGATGTTGTCCCATCCCAAAGAGAAGTAGTCTTGCCTCGAAGAGAGATGGTCCGGCCCCAATCCATACCTTGAGAGAGATGGTCCCGCCCCAACCTATGCCCGGAGAGAGAACCTAACCAATCCATGCTTCAACAGAGAGACCGTCACCTATTAATGGCCGAAGAGAGATAACCGCACCAAAGCCCAGTCCACAGAGCATGCATATGGGGAGAGAATCTCGCCTAGCCACGACCCAAGGCCACATTTATGCAATTGGAGTCGGAATCTACAACCCTGATCGAAGATTATTGTTGTATTCAATTGCCAAAGTAAATGAACTCATGCCCTGTTGGTAGCTGACAACAGAAAAAAATTGGATCACCAACCATGTTTGATTAATGATATGGTTTCACCGAAGGTCACCGGAATAAGACGACAAATGAGAGGTTACCAAACCGAGCATAAGTGCAAGTCTCCACCTTTAGCATGTTCACCCACTACAGGTGCACACCACATGTTCAACACACGGAGTCACCAAAGATGGAGCTTCTTTAACTCCATGGAAGATCAAGTTGTCACGGCACATATGCAAAGCAAACAAATGATGTGCAAAAGAATGAAGTATTGCTTTGCCTTGCGGAGCAACGTCCGAGTTACTTTCTTCCCGCCCGGTGCGCCTACCTCGGCCACCTCTAATTCAACTCTTCTTCCGCTGGGGCTCCTCCAGCTTCAAGGCACGTGTGATCACCTATTCGCGTAGGCGTGACAAATGCCAAGGCAAATGCGCCCATTAACGCGTACAATTCCGCTGAAAGGGCACAGGTTGTGTGGACGGAGACACCACACCAGCGTTTAGCCAGATTACAATTCCGGGCCTTCTATCATCAATCGCAGTTGCCCTAGCTTCCGATTTGCATCAATTTCTGGAACAGGATAGAATCTGACACTATTAGCACCGGTTGGGAACATTTTTCAATTGATTGGCCCGCATAGAAGAAACATGAGCACACACACCACCAGGAATACGAGAAGGGCACACGCACACACAACAGGCTCCATTTGAACCAGAAATGTTGAATCTTGTAGCCGGCAGCATTGCGGCGAGTGTCGATGACACAAGTCGCGACAGTGAATTCATGAAGACACACTGACAGTGTGGAATAAGGCAGTTTTATGCCTGCGGTGAGTTGTAATGTGTGTCCTATGTGTCGTCACCTGAGCACCATGTGGAGTGCCAATGGATCCGTCCTGAGCGATATCACCTTGAAGTAGCCCACTGCGGACCAAGTCCGTAGGGCGGGCGAACCTGGAGTACGGCGTCAAGCCAGAATTGGCCTACTCAGTGCTCGCGGATCTGGGAGCATCGCATCTGGCCCTGGATGCGTTCTCCTCAGGAACCTCTACCTATCTACGGGTGCGTGAGAAGTACTGGAGCGCGCAGGACTCCGCATGCAAGAAGCACTGGGGTCCGCAACAAGGTCCGACGTGGATCCATTGTCCCAAAGTGGATATTCCAAGGGCGGTTGCGAAGATCTTCAAGGGCTGTTCCAAGGCAGTGCTGGTTATCCCAATAGGGTGTACGGAGGAGGAAGGCACCCGAGATTGGGTGGTCTCGCTGACCAACCTAACCTTGAACAACGTTTTTGTGCAGGCTGCAGTGAGTGTCCATCACGATGCTAACGGGCAGCCCATGCCACCCCCGAGATGGCCAGCGGAATTCTGAAGCGGTATGGGGTGCCTCACCCATACCCGCCGGGCTCCCGGTGGGCGCTCTTCGCATCAGGAATTTTCCTGGGCTGATTCCCTGCCTTATGGCATCCCGATTTCTGTGGAATTTCTGTAAAATACCCCAGAAATCGTCATTTTTCGTCATTTTTGGGCTGGCGACGACGTTCGTCGCCTGCGCGACGCAGCCCCAGATCGAAGTTTTCTTTCACGATTTCTGAAGATTTTAATCAATTTCATTATTGATTTATCGTTTTTAGAAATATAGGAATATAACGTGACCTTTTTCGCGGCGTTCCGCGAAGGTCAATTTTTGCGAAATCAGTCACGTTCACGATTTTTTTAAAAAATCCTGAGGCGATCCCAGGAATCAGCCAGACGCCTATGGTGTGGCCTAACAGTGGGCCTTTTCATATATAGTTTGAGTTGGGACAGAAACGCGTCGTGTCGGCTACGCGACGCGTTGGGGGGAGACACGCGAAATGAGTGTTTTTGGCTCAAAAATCACTATATTTCACTTTTTTTCGCCCAAAAACCACTGTTTGGCCGGGTTTGGGCAGGATCTCAGTGGAGATCCTGATGGCCACGACTCGTAGCCGCCAGATTTTCTGATGGCGGCGACGCCGCTGCCTTCATTTCGTCCTCTCTTCTAAGCTATTTTATAGTATAGAAGTGTTACATATACATATTACTTGTCTACATGTTTATATTGTCTACATATACCTTCATCTCTTGCCCAGGACGCCAGATTGTGTCATGGCCGAGGCAAGGATCACAGGATTCTTTGGCGGAACCCAAACTGATGGAAGATCAGCAAGAATTTCAAGAGGAAGTCTTGGATTTCATGGGATCGGGGTTTTGCATGCCAAGGGAAGCTTGGAGGTTGCCTCCCCCCAACCTCTTCAAAAGAATTCTGCCGACGCCAAGGCCACCAAGGCGGTGTGACGGCCTGCGGAAGGCGACGACGCCTAGACTGCAGGAGAATTGTCGACGACGTCGACATCTGCAGGAGCTAAGGTCCAGAGCATCCACATGATGAAGGAGGAATTCCTTGACTCCTACAATGGGTATCACCTTGGCTTCCCCATGGACCCTATGGAGCCCCCAAGTCTATGCCAGGCTCTGGGCGACGACCACAGCGACGACGACGCCATCTGCGAACCGCCACAAGCAGGCGCGTTAACTGGTCGCCTTGGGTTGGTTGGCAGCGCACAACCAACCCTAAACAGGCGTGGGGCGCCTTGGGTAGGAAATGACCCAAAATGCCCCAAATCAGGCGCGTTAATTCGTCGCCTTGGGTTGGGAATCGACCCTAAACAGGCACGAGGAATTCGTGGCCTTGGGCAGGAAATGGCGCTAAATTCAGGCGCGAGGAATTCGTTGCCTTGGGTTTGACCCTAAATAATTTTTTTCCGCATTTGAATTTATTGAATTCTTATGTTTCCATGCCCATGGAGAAAAAGGGCCAATATGTGCGCCTCAGCGCCATCAGTCAGGTCGGAAGGACCTGCAGCGCCCCTGGTTTGGTCACCAGAGGCTAAAGGGAGTGCCAGGGACCAGTGTGGTTGCCTGGGGGGCAATTGCGCTATGAATATATCAAAAAAAAAAAAGACCTACATGTGAGTGGCATGTAAATTACTTACGAAGCCCCCCCCCCCCCCCACTGTCCTGCTGAATCAGTTTTGAAACCAGGGCAGTGCAGGGGTCAGAGCGCCTCCTTGGCCTTGCCTTCCTTTGGATATAGGCAAGGCTTCTAAGGAGGGGGGTGAAGCGGTATGGGGTGCCTCACCCATACCCGCTGGGCTCCCGGTGGGCGCTCTTCGCATCAGGAATTTTCCTGGGCTGATTCTCTGCCTTATGGCATCCCGATTTCTGTGGAATTTCTGTAAAATACCCCAGAAATCGTCATTTTTCGTCATTTTTGGGCTGGCGACGACGTTCGTCGCCTGCGCGACGCAGCCCCAGGTCGAAGTTTTATTTGACGATTTCTGAAGATTTTAGTCAACTTCATTATTGATTTATCGTTTTTAGAAATATAGGAATATAACGTGACCTTTTTCGCGGCGTTCCGCGAAGGTCAATTTTTGCGAAATCAGTCACGTTCACGATTTTTTTAAAAAATCCTGAGGCGATCCCAGGAATCAGCCAGACGCCCATGGTGTGGCCCAACAGTGGGCCTTTTCATATATAGTTTGAATTGGGACAGAAACGCGTCGTGTCGGCTACGCGACGCGTTGGGGGGAGACACGCGAAATGAGTGTTTTTGGCTCAAAAATCACTATATTTCACTGTTTTTCGCCCAAAAACCACTGTTTGGTCCAGTTTGGGCAGGATCTCAGTGGAGATCCTGATGGCGACGACTCGTAGCCGTCAGATTTTTTCTGATGGTGGCGACGCCGCCGCCTTCATTTCGTCCTCTCTTCTAAGCTATTTTATAGTATAGAAGTGTTACATATACATATTACTTGTCTACATGTTTATATTGTCTACATATACCTTCATCTCTTGCCCAGGACGCCAGATTGTGTCATGGCCGGAGCAAGGATCACAGAATTCTTTGGAGAAACCCAAACTGATGAAAGATCAGCAAGAATTTCAAGAGGAAGTCTTGGATTTCATGGGATTGGGGTTTTGCATGCCAAGGGAAGCTTGGAGGTTGCCTCCCCCCAACCTCTTCAATTCCACCATGTGGATGGGGCCCTGGAACTAAAGAAGGTCTGTAGGACCAGCCCCTGCCATTTGGCAAGCTCTACTGCCTTTACCCGACGTCTCCACCCTCTTTCCCGTGGCTCCCATCGTCCTTGACCTCACCAGTGCTTCCACAAAATCCAAAGTCCAAACAATTCCCGTAGGTACACCCTTGGCAACCCTTGCAATAAGATCTGAACACTTGATCAATCAAATCGCATGAACTTGATCAACGAAGTCCAAATATTCGGTCACCAAATTGAGTTGAGCGTGTCCTCATCAATAGATGGACATGATCATGGAGAGGGGACAAATCATGACAAAGTTGGGCAAGAGGAGAGGAAGAAACAGAAGTACAATTGAAGCCCTTGAACAAGACATGTCATTATCGAAGACGATATCGCACCCCTACTCCAAGCATCGATTTTATATATCATGCACATTCGAACTATGCGTTCATTTGCGCACATATGACGCCATGCAAGCACAACCTCGACTGAACACATTGAGGAAAATGACGTTAAATCATGGGATCATGCATGACACGATCAAATAAATGACGTCTACATGGTGCATGGCAAAGCACAATGAAATGATATAAAACATAATGGCATCATTGGACTCAACGTAAATGAGGCCTCACATGGCGCATCCTCACCATTGCCTACAAGAAGGAAAAAGAGAAATTGAGAAACATGGGTTCCAAACATGAGAAATCTTCTCACTGTGGATCGAGCATAGCCTTCATGAACACACAGTACGGCATGGCCACATACATGACTTGTCCACACTCATAAATCACCAATGAACACAAATACGGAGCTTGCAACGAGGACGACTAAGTATGAGTCGGGAGAGTGACCCCACAGCAATACCTGACACCTAGCATGTGTGACACCTCACATATATAATCATGCTGGCAATGCCTCGGTACTTGACCCACTTGACCTACTCACCCACTCACCCACTCACCCACTCACCCACTCACCCACACACCCACTCACCCACTCACCCACTCAGCCACTCACCCACTCACCCACTCACCCACTCACCCACTCACCCACTCACCCACTCACCCACTCACCCACTCACCCACTCATCCACTCACCCACTCACCCACTCACCCACTCACCCACTCACCCACTCACCCACTCAGCCACTCACCCACTCACACACTCACCCACTCACCCACTCACCCACTCACCCACTTACCACTGAAGCGGTATGGGGTGCTTCACCCATACCCGCTGCCCAGCCTGTGGCGCTCTTCGCCAGGCCAGATCAGGAATTTTCCTGTTGATGCTACGGCATCGTGATTTCTGTGGGATTTCTGTAAAATACCCCAGAAATCGACATTTTACGTCTTTTTTGGGCTGGCGACGACAGTCGTCGCCTGCGCGACGCAGCTCCAGAACGAGGATTTATTCCTCGATTTCTAAAGATTTTAGGCAATTTTATTATTGTTTTATCGTTTTTAGAACTAAAAGATTATAGCCTGACCTTTTTCGCGGCGTTCCGCGAAGGTCCATTTTTGCGAAAAGTGGCGCGTTCACGCATTTTTCAAAAAATGCTGAGGCGATTCCAGGAATCGCCCAGACGCCCATGGCGTAGCCCAACAGTGGGCCTTTTCATATGTAGGTTGAATTGGTACAGAAACGCGTCGTGTCGGCTACGCGACGCATTGGGGGGAGACGCGTGAAATGAGCGTTTTTGGCTCAAAAATCACTTTATTTCATTGTTTTTCGCCCAAAAACCACTGTTTGGCCCAGTTTGGGCAGGATCTCAGTGGAGATCCTGATGGCGACGCCTCGTAGCCGTCAGATTTTCTGATGGCGGCGACGCCGTCGCCTTCATCTCGTCTTCTTTTTTATGCTATTTTATAGTAGAGAATTGTTACTTGTACATATTACTTGTCTACATGTTTTCTTTGTCTACATATACCTTCATCTCCTTGCCCAGGACGCCAGATTGTGTCATGGCCGAGGCAAGGATCACAGAATCCTTTGGACAAGCGTGAATAAGAGTGGAAGACTTGGACTTCACGGGTTTGGGGGTTTGAGGGCGTGCATGCCGAAGGGAAGCTTCGAGGTCGCCCCCTCCCCCCTAATATCCTTCAAAAGGATTCTGCCGACGCCAAGGCCACCAAGGGCGCGTGACCGCTTGCGGACGGCGACGACGCCCAGACTGCAGGAGTACGCGGATCGCTGATCGCTGTTCGCTGGGAAACTGCAGGAGCTAAGGTCAAGCGCATCAACGCGATGAAGGAGCTCCGACGATGGATAAGACCATGGCTTCCCCATGGACCCTATGGAGCCCCCAAGTCCAGCCCGCCGCCACTGGGCGACGACCACAGCGACGACGACGACGTCTGCGAAGTGCACAAGAAGGCGCGTTAATTCGTCGCCTTGGGTTGGTTGACTTTTGCAGGAGGTCTCACCCTAAATTGGCGTGGGGCGCCTTGGGTAGGAAATGACCCTAAATCCCCCAAATTAGGCGCATTAATTCGTCGCCCTGGGTTGGGAATCGACCCTAAAAGGCACGAGGAATTCGTCGCCTTGGGCAGGAAATGGCCCTAAATTCAGGCGCGAGGAAGTCGTTGCCTTGGGTTTGACCCTAAATAATTTTTTTCGAATTTATTGAATTATTGATTTCCATGCCCATGGAGAAAAAGGGCCAATATGTGCGCCTAAGCGCCATCAGTCAGGGCGGAAGGCCCTGCAGTGCCTCTGTTCATGTAACTACAGGCCACGAGGAGTGCCAGGGACCAGTGTGGACGCCTGGGGGGCAATTGCCCTATGAATATATCAAGATCAAAAAAAATATAAAAAATTTACATGTGTGTCGGCATGTAAATTAATTACGAAGCCCCCCCCCCCCCCCCCACTGTTCTGCTGAATCAGTTGTGAAACCAGGGCACTGCAGGGGTCAGAGCGCCTCCTTGGCCTTGCCTTCCTTTGGATATAGGCAAGGCTTCTAAGGAGGGGGGTGAAGCGGTATGGGGTGCTTCACCCATACCCGCTGTCCAGCCTGTGGCGCTCTTCGCCAGGCCAGATCAGGAATTTTCCTGTTGATGCTACGGCATCCTGATTTCTGTGGGATTTCTGTAAAATACCCCAGAAATCGACATTTTACGTCTTTTTTGGGCTGGCGACGACAGTCGTCGCCTGCGCGACGCAGCTCCAGAACGAGGATTTATTCCTCGATTTCTAAAGATTTTAGGCAATTTTATTATTGTTTTATCGTTTTTAGAACTAAAAGAATATAGCGTGACCTTTTTCGCGGCGTTCCGCGAAGGTCCATCTTTGCGAAAAGTGGCGCGTTCACGCATTTTTCAAAAAATGCTGAGGCGATTCCAGGAATCGCCCAGATGCCCATGGCGTAGCCCAACAGTGGGCCTTTTCATATGTAGGTTGAATTGGTACAGAAACGCGTCGTATCGGCTACGCGACGCGTTGGGGGGAGACACGTGAAATGAGCGTTTTTGGCTCAAAAATCACTTTATTTCATTGTTTTTCGCCCAAAAACCACTGTTTGGCCCAGTTTGGGCAGGATCTCAGTGGAGATCCTGATGGCGACGCCTCGTAGCCGTCGCCTTCATCTGGTCTTCTTTTTTATGCTATTTTATAGTATAGAATTGTTACTTGTACATATTACTTGTCTACATGTTTTCTTTGTCTACATATACCTTCATCTCCTTGCCCAGGACGCCAGATTGTGTCATGGCCGAGGCAAGGATCACAGAATCCTTTGGACAAGCGTGAATAAGAGTGGAAGACTTGGACTTCACGGGTTTGGGGGTTTGAGGGCGCGCATGCCGAAGGGAAGCTTCGAGGTCGCCGACTCCCCCCAAATATCCTTCACCACTCACCCACTCACCCACTCACCCAATCACCCAATCACCCACTCACCCACTCACCCGCTCACCCGCTCACCCGCTCACACACTCACCCACTCACCCACTCACCCACTCACCCACTCACCCACTCACCCACTCACCGACTCACCAACTCACCCACTCACCCACTCATCCACTCACCCACTCACCCACTCACCCACTCACCCACTCACCCACTCACCCACTCACCCACTCACCCACTCACCCACTCACCCACTCACCCACTCACCACCCACTCACCCACTCACCCACTCACCGACTCACGCACTCACCAAGTCACCCACTCACCCACTCACCCACTCACCCACTCACCCACTCACCCACTCACCCACTCACCCACTCACCCACTCACCCACTCATTCACTCACCCACTCACCCACTCACCCACTCACCCACTCACCCACTCACCCACTCACCCACTCACCCACTCACCAACTCAACCACTCACCCACTCACCCACTCACCCACTCACCCACTCACCCACTCACCCACTCACCCACTTACCCACTCACCCACTCACCCACTCACCCACTCACCCACTCACCCACTCACCCACTCGCCAACTCGCCCACTCACCCACTCACCCACTCACCCACTCACCCACTCACCCACTCACCCACTCAGCCACTCACCCACTCACCCACTCACCCACTCACCCACTCACCCACTCACCCACTCACCCACTCACCCACTCACCCACTCACCAACTCACCAACTCACCCACTCGCCCACTCGCCCACTCGCCCAGTCACCCACTCACCCACTCACCCACTCACCCACTCACCCACTCACCAACTCACCCACTCACCCACTCACCCACTCACCAACTCACCCACTCATCACTCACCCACTCACCCACTCACCCACTCACCCACTCACCCACTCACCCACTCACCCACTCACCCACTCACCCACTCACCCACTCACCCACTCACCAACTCACCCACTCACCCACTCACCCACTCACCCACACACCCACTCACCCACTCACACACTCACCCACTCACCGACTCACCCACTCACCCACTCACCCACTCACCCACTCGCCCACTCGCCCACTCACCCACTCACCCACTCACCCACTCACCAACTCACCCACTCACCCACCCACCCACTCACCCACTCACCCACTCACCCACTCACCCACTCACCCACTCAGCCACTCACCCACTCACCTACTCACCCACTCACCCACTCACCCACTCACCCACTCACCCCCTCACCCACTCACCCACTCACCCACTTACCCACTCACCCACTCAACCGGTCACCCACTCACCCACTCACCCACTCACCCACTCACCCACTCACCCACTCACCCACTCACCCACTCACCCACTCACCCACTCACCCACTCACCCACTCACCCACTCACACACTCACCCACTCACCCGTTCACCCACTCACCCGCTCACCCACTCACCCACTCACCCACTCACCCAACCACCCACTCACCCACTCACCCACTCACCCACTCACCCACTCACCCACTCACACACTCACCCACTCACCCATTCACACACTCACCCACTCACCCACTCACCCACTCACCCACTCACCCACTCACCCACTCACCCACTCACCGACTCACCCACTCACCCACTCACCCACTCACCCACTCATCCACTCACCCACTCACACACTCACCCACTCACCCACTCACCCACTCACCCACTCACCCACTCACCCACTCACCCACTCACCCACTCACCCACTCACCCACTCACCCACTCACCCACTCACCCACTCATTCACTCACCCACTCACCCACCCACCCACTCACCAACTCACCCACTCACCCACTCACCCACTCACCCACTCACCCACTCACGCACTCACCCACTCACCCACTCACCCACTCACCCACTCACCCACTCACCCACTCACCCACTCAGCCACTCACCCACTCACCCACTCACCCACTCACCCACTCACCCACTCACGCACTCACCCACTCACCCACTCACCCACTCACCCACCCCCCCACTCACCCACTCACCCACTCACCCACTCACCTACTCACCCACTCACCCACTGACCCACTCACCCACTCACCCACTCACCCACTCACCCACTCACCCACTCACCCACTCACCCACTCACCCACTCACCCACTCACCCACTCACCCACTCACCCACTCACCCACTCACCCACTCACCCACTCACCCACTCACCCACACACCCACACACCCACACACCCACTCACCCACTCACCCACTCACCCACTCACCCACTCACCGACTCACCCACTCACCCACTCACCCACCCCCCCACTCACCCACTCACCCACTCAACAACTCACCTACTCACCCACTCACCCACTCACCCACTCACCCACACACCCACACACCCACTCACCCACTCAGCCACTCACCCCCTCACCCACTCACCCCCTCACCCACTCACCCACTCACCCACTCACCCACTCACCCACTCACCCACTCACCCACTCACCCACTCACCCACTCACCCACTCACCCACTCACCCACTCACCCACTCACCCACTCACCCACTCACCCACACCCACTCCACCACTCACCCACTCCACCACTCCACCACTCCACCACTCCACCACTCCACCACTCCACCACTCCACCACTCCACCCCTCCACCACTCCACCACTCCACCACTCCACCATTCCACCACTCCACCACTCCACCACTCCACCACTCCACCACTCCACCACGCCACCACTCCACCACTCCACCACTCCACCACTCCACCACTCCACCACTCCACCACACCACCACTCCACCACACCACCACTCCACCACTCCAACACCTCACCACGCCACCACTCCACCACTCCACCACTCCACCACTCCACCACTCCACCACTCCACCACTCCACCACTCCAGCACTCCACCACTCCACCACTCCACCACTCCACCACTCGACCACTCAACCACTCCACCACTCCACCACTCCACCACTCCACCACTCCACCACTCCACCACACCACCACTCCACCACTCCACCACTCCACCTGGTGACCTGGCACCAGTCTAAAAACCCTCAGGATGGTAGCTGTGGGACAGATTGCCCACACGCACTGCCACGCTCGAAGCCATTCGTGATACGTCTCGAATTCTCGTGCGTCTTCCCTGTGTCAGGCCGGGCCCACCCCGCCCGCCAACCGTCCAGGACCCCTCCCTGGGCCAGAGATGCAGTCCTGTGGGGGACAGATGCACATACGTGGCCTCCCCCCAACCGCCAGACGCCAACGTGGCGCCTGCCCCGACAGCTCTGCGCCGACATGGCGCGGGCTCAGTGGCAGGGCACCATCCTGGTGCCGCGAACGTACCCGTGCGCCGTCGTGACGCGGCCTTCTCGGCAGAGCGCCGTCGTGGCGCGGCCTTCTCGGCAGAGCGCCGCCGCGGCGCCGCCCAAACAGTCCAACACCAACGTGGCGCCACTTCAGTGACCGCACACCACCGTGGTGCAGCCAACACGCACGTGTGCCGCCGTGGCGCAGTGTTCGGGGCACGGCGCCGTCGTGGCACCGCCCGGACAGCCCTATGCCTCCATGGCGCCAGTTCAGTGGCAGAGCGCCATCGTGGTGCCGCCAACTCACACGTGCGCCATCGTGGCGCAATCCTCAGGGCAGAACGCCACCGCGGCGCTGCCCAGCCAGCCCTGCGCCGACGTGGCGCCAGTTCAGTGACGTGGCACCACCGTGATGCAATCAACGTGCACGTGCGCCGTCGTGGCGCAACCTTCAGGGCGGAGCGCCACCGTGGCGCTGCCCAAACGGTCTTCGTGCGCCAGCCTCGCCATGGTGTGTCCTCCAGGCCAATACTCGAGGCACCATGGCGGGGTCTGCACCTGGCGCTCCGCCACCCTCTGTGACACCCCGTGCAGAGGTGACGAGTCATCGGCGGTACTCACCGCCTCACGTGCCATCGGCGAGCGTCGCCGTCTCGCTCGGGCACCATCGTGGTGCCACTTTCTCGGTCGCGTGCCGTCTCGGTGCATGTATCGTGGGGCTCGTCGTTTGGGCTCGGCCTTTGCGGCCAGGCGTCGTCGGTGACCTCCACGGCGGTGCACCACCGTGGTGCTATGGCTGTGATGCACGTCCCGCACTCACAGAACCCCTGGGTACCCAGGCCACCGGCGGTGCGCGTGATCGTGTAGCGTGACCGTACTCGCGACGCCGGCGGTACTCAGCCCGCCGGCAGTGCGCATAGTCGTGCAGGGCCGCGTTCTATTTAGCCCGGCGACGTTTTCGAGTCGGAGGTGATGCCCCGGGAGACCCAAATCTTCCGTGCCCGTTGATCTTGGAACGCTTACTCGGGTGGATCCAGGACAGTTCGGAGCGGTTGGTGGCCGGGACCGGCGAGCAGATCGAGCCGTAGCGTTGTCGTACACCGACGTTGTGACCCAGACGGCCTGCTGGGAGGAGCGTTCTCAGGTGTGCGACGAGATTCGTCTTGCTCTAGCGGAGGTAAGACGGAGGACTCCCTCGGCAGAGCCTGCGTGGGGCCCCCGAGGGACGACGCCAAGGCTCACCGTACGTGGGACCGCGGCAGGCGCTCCTCCTCCTCCTCCTCCTCCTCCTCCTCCACCACTCCACCACTCCACCACACCACCACTCCACCACTCCACCACTCCACCACTCCACCGATCCAACATTCCACCACTCCACCACTCCACATCTCCACCACTCCACCAGTCCACCACACCACCACTCCAGCACACCACCACTCCGCCACACCGCCATTCCGCCACTCCACCACTCCACCACTCCACCACTCCACCACTCCACCACTCCACCACTCCACCGTTCCACCGCTCCACCACTCCACCACTCCACCATTCCACCACTCCACCACTCCACCACTCCAGAGAGGCCGAAAGAGCGGACTAACACGGACGGAGACTCGAATGCAAACGCCAGGGGCGCCACGAGGACGAGAAGGCGGCGGCAGGAAAAAGCAGGACGCCAGACACGGAGAGCATGCACTAGTACAAGCGAGGATGAGGGAGGGGGATAGGAAGCATGCGAGGAGCACACAGCGAGCCCGCACACCGGTGAACAGGAGCCAGGAGGCCCAGGACGCCGCACATACAACACCGCACACAAAGCGTGCACACCGGTGAACAGGAGCCAAGGGGCCCAGGACACCGTACACACGACACAGCGCACTGAGGCAGGCACACCGGTGAACAGGAGCCAAGCGGCCCAGGACGCCGCGCACGCAACAACACACAGCGAGCGTGCACACCGGTGAAAAGGGACCAAGCGGCCCAGGACACCGCACCCGCAACACCACACACAGAGCGTGCACGCCGGTGAGCGGGAGCGGGGAGACCCAGGAAACCGTGCACGCAACACCACACACAGGGCGTGCACAGCGGTGAACAGGAGCCAGGAGGCCCAGGACGCCGTACACGCAACACCACACACGGAGCGAGCACACCGGTGAACAGGAGCCAGGGGGCCCAGGACACCGAACACGCAACAGGCCGGGGCCGCGGCACTGGGGAAGGGGGCGGGAAGGGAGCGACCCGTGCTAGGCGCACGAAACGGTCCCCGGATGGATGAGGATCCAGAGGGCCCGTGCCACAGGGTTGCTGACGGCCCGGTGGGGTATAAACACGGGATGAGGGTTGGGATGGGGCCGCAAGACAGCCCAGGGGATTAGGCCGGGAAGGGAGCGACCCGAGCTAAGCGCACGAAGCGGTCCCCGGAAGGAAGAGGCCCCAGTGGGCCAGCGCCACAGGGTAGCAGGCGACCTGTTGGGGTATAAACACGGGATGAAGGGACAAGGGGACGGGGCGGGGAAGGGCGTGTGGCTAGGGCCGCACAACGGCCGGACGGGGTAGGGAGTCCAAGGGACGCTGGGAACGGGCCGGTGCCGGGATGAGGCAAAGGGGAATGGGACATGGGAAGGGCAGGGAGGCCGAAAGCGCCAAGCAACAGCCCCATGGGATTGGGAAACCGGTCGCCATGGAGTGGTGAACCATGGGCCAACCATGGGGAGCCTGGCCACGGGAAGTCGGGAAAATCCCCTGAACTCCGGGACGGCCGTGAGGTGTCAGCGGGGGTGAGGGTTGACCTTGAGATCCCCGGGTCAATGGCCTGAGTACACGTATGTTCACGCGTGAGCGGGACCAGGGGGAACGTGGAAAGGGTCGCCCCCTGGCCGCCAGCCGTGGATGGACGACAACCAAGTGCATCCGGGAGCCGAGTGGGTACTCCAGCCCGTGAGGGATGGGGAGTGGTGGAATGTGGTTGACAGAGAGAAATGCTCCGCTGTCGGCGAGGGCTATCCACAGGAAACCCGCCTGCAGGCGCCCAATAGGCTGTGCTAGGGGGGGAAGGCCGGGGGATCCTTCGAAGGGTGACCGGAAGGAGCTGAAACCGTGAGGGCAGCGACTGAAGGGAGCCTACCACCGGTCATGCCCCAAGGGAACCTGATTGAAGTTCTCGGCCGTGAGGTGAGACAGGGGTCGCCAGGGGAACTGATGGTGGAGAGCACTCCTTCCCGCCAGAGGCGGCCACCATGTAAAACAAACAAGGAGATGTCAGATGAGGCTGCGGACGCGGCCGCCCTTACTTACTTACTTACTTACTTACAAATCAATGACGTCTACATGGTGCATGGCAAAGCACAATGAAATGATATAAAACATAATGGCATCATTGGACTCAACGTAAATGAGGCCTCACATGGCGCATCCTCACCCTTGCCTACAAGAAGGAAAAACAGAAATTGAGAAACATGGGTTCCAAACATGAGAAATCTTCTCACTGTGGATCAAGCATAGCCGTACGGCATGGCCACATACATGACTTGTCCACACTCATAAATCACCAATGACACAAATACGGAGCTTGCAACGAGGACGACTAAATATGAGTCCGGGGAGTGACCCCACAGCAATACCTGACACCTAGCATGTGTGACACCTCACATATATAATCATGCTGGCAATGCCTCGGTACTTGACACCAAATGCCGGGTGCCTATCACTCAGCGATAACATACACAATAGCCAGCAAGTGATTAATTTTGCGGGTTAACTTGGTGCTCGCCAACAAGGCATCAAGAAGGGCCAGCCCACCAAACGTCACATGTTTAGTGTATGCTACATAACAATTGCTGGGCTCCTGCGGTTAGAGGTAGGTAGGTAGGTCGACTCGGGACTGGGGTTGCCCAGCCGGGGGGTCTTACCAAGGGGCTTTTGCTCACCCACCCACGGCCCTACTGCACGTGCCCCCACAAAGCGGCTCCCCCACATGGGGGAAGGGCGCGGTCGCCGCGAGCAGTACCCTACAGCGGGTTCTGCCCAGAGAGGTAACCCATGTTCGACCGAAGTCTTACATTCCTCTCCTTCGAGCAGATGATATGTGGGGGAGGGTCCCATCACACATCCTCATCAACCTCCGGATTCTGGGGCCCAGGGGCCGGGAGCAAGGCCAAAGGCCCTGTCCTGCAGGCACCCCCACCTGGGTTGGTTTTCAGTAGGCGTGAGGCGACTTGAAGAAGCACGTGCTACTGGACTCGCATGCCGTGGCGCACACTCACGCCTCCTGACTCGATCGAGCTTGCGCTCTCCCGGGGGGCCGGGGGTTCGAAGTAGGTCGTTGTGGTTGGTTGGTTGGTCGTTTAACGGTTCCGTGTAGTCCGGTGACGTTGGTCGGTCGGTTGCGTGGCGCCAGAGTCACGGTATTGTCCGTGGACATGGTCGTCGGCGGGCGTGGCCCACCACGGTGTCGCCAACCCGATGGACGCCGTTCCCGTTTCGACCCGTGCACGCCTGGCTGGTTTGGTGTCTGCCGGCTTGCGTGTGGTCTGTTTACGGTCAAGTGGCAGCTGCAGCTGCGGTGTGGTCGGTGCGCGGTTGTCTTGGCCGCCTCATGGTCGGCTTGGTCTGTGTGGGTCTCGTCGCGCTGCTGCTGGTGGTCGTATCGCCGAATGTTGCTTGTGCAGCCGGCATGTCCGTGTCGGCGCTGGCTAGTTGCGTCTTGGTTGGTCCAAGTGCGGCTTAGTGCGGTTTGTCAACGTTGGTTGGCCGCGTTCGTAATGTTAGAGTTGTGGTGTTCTGTTGTGTTCGTGGGCATGGTCGTCAGCGGGTGTGTCACTCCACGGTGCTGCCATCCCGTTGGACGCCATTCCCGTTTCGACCCGTGCACGCCTGGCTGGTCTGGTGTTGGCCGGCTTGCGTGTGGTCTGTTTACGGTCATGTGGCGGCTGCAGCTGCGGTGTGGTTGGTGCGCGGTTGTCCCGGCCGCCTCATGGTCGGCTGGGTTTGTGTGGGTTCTGTCGCGCTGCTGCCGGTGGTCTTATCGACAGATCCTGCCTGTGTAGCCGGCACATCCGTGTCGGTGCTGGTTAGTTGCGTCTTGGTTTGTCCAACTGTAGTTTAGTGTAGTTTGTTAACGTTGGTTGGTCGCGTCCGTAGTGGTAGAGTTACGGTGTTCCGCTGTGTTCGCGGGCATGGTGGTCGGCGGGCGTGGCTCACCATGGTGCCGCCAGCCCGTTCGACGCCGTTCTCGTACCGGCCAATGCATGTCCGGCCAGTTCGGTGTTGGCCGGCGTGCGTGCGGTCTGTTTATGGTCACGTCGTGTTCGCTGTAGTGGTTTTGTTGGTGCGCGGTTGTGTTAGTCGCCTCTTGGTTGGTATGTTCGGCGTTGGTTCCTTGTCGCTGCAGCGGGCGCTTGCGCAGTCGGATATGTTGCGTGCAGGTGTTCTGCTTGTTGCGGTGTTGGTTTTTTTTTTAGGCATGGCGGTTTCCCGCCCAAAGTGTAACAACAAACTGAGTTGTTGCCGTGTTGGTTGGTGCCAGTTGCGTGGGGCCAGCACGGTACGTTTTTACTGTGCACCGTCTCCCCACCGTGGGGAAGAAAAGTAATGATAAGTGGTTTGACCGCTGTAAAAACGTTTTCCCAATTCGGTGCCCTTTTTCCTGCCCCGCCCTGGCAGTGTTGCATGCACAACCCATCATCTGGTACTTCGCGGTGCTCTGTGGCTGTCCTTCCAGTTTCGCCTGTGCCATTTGTATGTACACCCCCCGCCGGTGGCAAAGCCCCGTTGGTTCCCCTTGGTGCGTCCACTTTGCTCCCCATGGAAGCCCCAGGGTGCTGTTCCGGCTCGGTGGTGCGGTGCTCGTGTTCGTGTCTGCCTGCCTGCCGTGCGCCATATCGTGCCGTGTTTTGCGGGTCATGTGGCTGGCGTGCCTGTCTCGCAGTGCTGAGTTTGGTGGTTAGGATGGTTAGTACGGTTCAGCTCGTGCTGTGGTGCCGGGACGTTCCGTCTGGCGTGGTGGGATGGGCTCGGCGTAACACATCCGTGCCCGCTGGCAGGGGGTCGGCGTGGCCCCGTGTGGCGAGCCTGTGGTCCCTCGCGTGCCCCGGGTGGGGCTTCGGAGGATAGGAATACCGGGCAGTGTTGCAGCTCCCCTCCCGCTTATTGACGCTGTTAGCTTTCTGCGGGGAGTGTGTCCCTCGTACCATTCGCGTAGGTTATATGTGCTGAAACCCCCCCGGCGTCCCAGGCGTTTACCGTTCCCGGAGGAGGTGTGCGCCGGTCCCCGCGATGCACGTATCCCTGGATGCTCTCCTTGGAAGGTAATACTCTGGATGCTTGTTCGATAACATTCTCGTGGTCATTGGCCGGGCCGTCGGTCCCGCGTGTTTGGCCGGCCCCTTTACCCGCCCCCTTTTGGATCCGGCTCGCGGGAGAGAAGGGTTAGGTGGAAGGACGGGTCCGGGTGTGGCGCCGCCCCTTTCTCTGTTGCAGGCGGGTTGCGGGGGTCCGGGAGGCGTGGCCCCCGCCCGGGGGATGTAGCAGGAAGTCGCTGGGTTTTCGTTCGTGTCCGACACCACGAGCTGCTAAGACTGGCCTCTACTCTTGGGTATCTGTTGCATGTGTCGGGCAGGTTGACGTCTTTCCTGTCGGTGTGTCCGACCGACAGGCGTTGCTGGAGTGTGTTGCGCGGCCAGGCCTCGTTGGGTTGTACGAGGGGTCCTTTTGGTCGCGGTTGGCTCGTCCGGGGTCGTCGTGATTTATGGCCGAGTGCGCAGCCGTTGGTGTGACGTCCATCGCCCGGCCCTCCGGTGAAAGGAGGTGATCCCGCAGCCGTCGTGTCGTCTCCTCCCTTGCGCATGACCGGTGCGGGACTCGCGTCGCGCGTGTGCGGCTGTGCGTTGTCGCTGCAGGTCCTGTGGCCGGGTGCGGCTCAGGGCCCTGGGGGGTTTCCCACGTGTCGCACAAGGGCACTGCGGAGGGCCCCGAAGATTTCGTGCACAAGGGCCGCGTGTGCCGCCTGGGCCTCTGTCTTAGTGCGGATGGCGGGCTGCAGTCGTTCGCCCAGCGCCATCGCCCAGATCTGGCAGATCGCGGTGCTCGATAACACTCCCGTGGTCATCGGCCCGGCCGTGGGCCCCGCGTGTTTGGCTGGCCCCTTTACCCGGCCCCTCGCGGATCCGTTACGCGGGAGACGAGGGTCAGGTGGGATGACGGGTCCGGGTGTGGCGCTGCCCCTTCCTCTGTTTCAGGCGGGTCGTGGGGGTCCGGCAAGTGCGGCCCCCGCCCGGGGGATGTGGGAGGAGGTCATTGGGGTTTTATTCGTGTCCGACACCAGGGGCTGCTAAGGCTAAAATCTACTCCTTGGATGTCCGTTGCACGTGCCGGGTAGGCTGACACCTTCCCCGCTGGTGTGCCCCATCGACAGGCGTTGCTGGAGTGTGTTGCGCGGCCGCGCGTTGTTGGGTTGTACAGGGGGGTCTTTTTGGGCGAGGTCGGCTCGCCCGGGGTTGTCGCGGTTCGTGGCCGACTCCGCAGCCGTTGGTGTGACGTCCATCGCAAGGTCCTCAGGCGGGAGGAGGCGATCCCGTGGCCGCCGTGTCGTCTCCTCCCTTGCGCATGGCCGGTGCGGGACTCGTGTCGCGCGTGTGCGGCTGCGCGTTGTCGCTGCAGGTCCTGTGGCCGGCTGTGGCTCAGGGCCCTGGGGCGTTACCCACGCGTCGCACAAGGGCGCTGCGGAGGGCACTGAAGATTTCGTGCACAAGGGCCGCGTGTGCCGCCTGGGCCTCCGTCTCAGTGCGGATGGCGGGGTGTAGTTGCTCGCCCAGTGCCAGCGCCCGGATCTGGTGGATCGCGAAGACGGGGCACAGGTTGGGCGCAGTGGCGGTCTCTGCCGTCCGTTCCGGGATGGCTTCCAACTGCTGCCGGCCGTCGAGGTAGAACCTCCACGTCGCCGACCACACCCTGGTGTGTGGCCAGCGGCGTTGCGCCCACCGCCAGAGGCAGTAGAGGGCATGGCCTGGGTGCCAAGTGCCGGCCGTGCCCGACACGAGGGCCGTCAGGGGGTCCGGGGGCTGGCCTGGGAGCAGGGGGGTGGGGCTGTCGGGCAGGTCCGTGGTCGCCGGGAGCATGGAGTCGACGGCCTCCAAGCTCCAGTGGCTCTCCTGCGGGTGCGGGATGATCCTGACTTGGTAGTAGCGGCCATTCTCCAACACGATCCTGGCGATGGTGCCGGGGTCACGTTCGCGCGGTGGGGGCGCCGTGCGCGCCGTCTCTGGGTAGCGTGCCGCCAGGCTCGTGAGGTTGTGCCCCCTGCTACGGGCGGTCCCGCTTTCCAATGCCGCCAGGCCTTCGTACGGCGGGATACGGAGGGTTTCGGGCCTCGGTGGCGGGGCGGCCCGCTCCCGGCCCCCGGTGCTGGGCGCGGGTCTGGGGTCCGTCGGCGGCGCTATGAGCGTGTGTGTCCAGCCCAGGTGTGGGACCCACATGCCCCCCTGGACTGGTTGGTGGGTGTTGAACCACCAGATCCACGCTTCAACAAGGTCGTCGGAGACCTGTGCCCCGGGGCTGACGAGCGCCTGGAGCTGCTGCACAAGGATTTCGGTTGTTGTAGCGTGTGGCAGGGGGACCACGGCGAAGAGCCTGTTCGGGTCGACGTCACGGAGGTGTTCCCGGAGGGCTGCCACCAGCTCGCTCGAGGGTGTGGAAGCGTGGATGCCGTAGAGCGCTCTCAGTTCCGCGTCGTCGAAGGGATCGGTGCCCCTTTGCTGCGGTGGTCGGGGGGTTGGGGGGGGCATGGTCACCCAGTCCTGGTCCAGCGCTGCGCTACTCGGGGAGGGGTGCCGTGAGGTGGTGCCAGGGTGTCCCCCAGGCACGTACTCCGTGGAGGGTTCCTGTTGCTGGGGCACCAAGCAGGGCGTGGCGGCGGGCAGTGGACCAGGGGACTCCTGGGGGCCGGAGGTCCCTGTCATTTCTGCGTCCGCCCTTGAACCGCTCGCGTCGTGCCCCAGTTGCTGCGATGTGCCCTCCGTGGCTTGGCTGTTTGGGGGCTGCGGGGGGGGCTGTCCCCTCCCTCCTTGCGCAGGCCTTGGGTCGGCTGCAGGCCCCGTTGGTCGCGTGTCTGTGGCGTGTGGTCCCCCCGACAGTGGGTCGGCCGCTGACCCTGGGAGGGGGGCGGCGGACGAGCTGGATGCTCTGTCCGCCGCCCGGCGAGGGCCCGCGTGAAGCGCTGCCTGCCAGTCGCGCTCTACTGGCGTGAGAATGGTGGGGATGTGCGTCCGTTCGGTGCGGGCCCTCTTGGACCGGCGTCCGGGATTGGTGGTAGATGATGTTCGCTGGGCGTGGGGGTCGCTGGGGCCCCCGTGGTCCCTGTGCATACCCTCATGGAAGACGACTCGCCGCGCTGCGGGAGGCGGCGTGCGGCTGCGGCGACGGGATCGGCCAGGGTTCCTTGTCTCTTGGCGTTGTTCCGGCGTGCCGCCTTGCATCCCCGAGGCGTGGGGACTGCCCGGGCCCCTCCTCGGGGCAAACGGTCGCAGGGGGCTTCTGTATGTGCCAGAGGGGGAACCCATCCCGGGTGGTGGCCCCCGTGGGCGTTCCGGGGAGTTACGGCGCGCCGCCTGCCTGGGAGGCTCCGGGACGTCTTGGGACCGCGGCCGCCGGTGGCCTGGGGCGTGTCCTTGGTAGCCCGGTGACCCAGGGATTTCCCACATATCATGGTCCTGCATGGTCGCACGGATGCGCAGGGCGGCGCGCTGGTGCCACTGCCAGTGGAGTCCATTCATTTCATCCGGGCTGTAGGCCCCCATATGTGCCATGAGCCGGGTGGCCACATTGTGCCATTGGCCGGGGTGGTCCATGGTGGCGGGGGGCGTGTGCTCCTCCGATGGCCAAATGTGACGTCTGCCATGGTGCGGATTCCCTCCGCGAGGTGGCAGGACCGCGAGGTAAGCAGCCATCGGATGCTGACTGCCAGGGCGAGCTGCTCCCCTGCGGTCAGCCTGGGGACCCAGAGGCCCAGGTCTCGGGTCGCCGCTTGTTCCGCTTGTTTGCCGGGGCGGTTGGTGTCGCCCTCCAAGCGTGCGTAGTCCAGGTGCCCCCCCCCCCAGGGCAGGGCCGTCCCGGGCGGCGGGCCGATAGGCTCGCTAGCGGTGTTGGTGGCCTCTTCCACGCGCGCATTCTCTCCTTGGGCGCCGCGCTTGTCTGTGGTCCGGTCCGCCGCGCCGCTCGCGGTCGCATGTCCTTCACCCGCAGCGGTAACCTGCCCCAGGGCGGTGTAATGGCGCTGGAGGTGTGCCTGTGGTAATGCCGTGAGGGGTGTGTCTTCCGCCTGGTCGCGTCGTGGCTCCGGCTGGACGCGTGGCGCCGCAGGTGCTGGGACCGTGTGGGGGTCACCCATGCAGGACTCCATGAAGGCATCGAAAGAGTCGTCCTCGCGGTTGTGTCCGCTGGGTGATGTTTCCCCATCGGCCGCGCGCTGGGGCGTGTCAGGTGTGGCTTCCCGGGTCTCTGACCCCGCGCGGGTTTCCGGTGGATCTCTCGGCGGCGCCCCCCCCGGCGGTTAGAGTGTCGCGAACCAAAAAAATGAATAAAGTGAAAACCCAACATACAACATATACCTCATGCCCTCACATGCTGATGATGATGATTTCTGCTCATAACGTGTCCATGGGCTGCTTCCGCATTTCGTTTTAATGTACAATACTACATATTATACGGGTGGATACGTACACAGGAGGGTGAGCTATGTAGACAATATGTTACGACCACTGCCTGTGTGTGTGCTGAAACCAGAGGTGTGTCTGTGCGTGTGTGCTGTGTGGGTGTTATTGTATCGTGGTGTGTGTAGGGTGTGTAGTGAAACCTGAGTGGAGACCTCTTGTGTAATCATAGTGGGTAAACATTACAAAGTGTGAAAAGGTATGAATGATGTGCGAGAGAGCCTCGCGGGCATATGTGAGAAAACATTGAAAGGACGGAGTGGAATTCAGATGATGGGGGGTACTGGCCTGATATTCGTGGAAGTGCTGTGATCCTGTGGGGTCCTGTTGTGACCGTGTGCTCCAGTTTTGCCCTTGCAAAATTGTTTCACCCCTAGGGGAAAACCAACTTTGGAGTCACAGGGTCAAACGTGGGCGCAGCATAGGCATAGGGCACCAGAAAAGCAACGTGTGTAGAGTACTGGCCTTGGAAGGCCACACAGTATCTTTGGAGGCACCATGGAAGAGATATATAATGCGTGGACAGTGAGATTGGAAAAGATAGGTGGACAAAGAGTATGCACGAGCTAGAGCGAGGGTGTAGGGCCTCAAGGCCTGCCAAATACAGCTCAGTCAACATTAGAAAGTGACAAAAAGGGGCACGAGTGGAGCTCCAGAGTGACGGCATTAAAATATTATTGGCCTTGATCGGACCGGTAACAGCGTTGGATTCCAGTGGAGGACCAGTGTTGGACATCCAAGTTGCGTGCTGTGCGACGTTTTCCGTGCTCGAAGCAGAAGAAACTAGACGTGGGGTTGATGACCAACGCGTGGTTGATGAGAAGTGTAGCAGGTGCCATAGTTACTGCGGCGCATGGAGAGTGCGGGTTACACTGTACAAGACGTTGTCCCTCCCAGTGGGGCGCCACATGTTGTGTAATCCACAGTATTCCTGGCGGATGGATGTGCGGGGGCGGTCTAAGACCTCACCGGAGAGATCAGGGTTGCCTACGGACGCTGCATGGGGGTAGTGGCGGAGGCCTCGGCTGTCTGCTCACCAGGGCTCTGTGCACTGGGACAAAAATACAGGGTGGCAGTGACCGCAGAAGAACCCAGACATGAAGGTTGCGCTGAGCCTTTGCTGGGCAAAAAGGGAGCACTTGCGACGGCTTCACTTGTGTTATAGCACACCGAAGGGGTATGAAAAGGTTCGTCCGAGTTCCCATGTAGAGCCGAGCACATCGCCTTTGGCAAATCGGGCTCGTCGATGTGCAGCCAATCCATATCCACGAGGACAGTAGTGGTGGGCGTAGTCGTGGTGTGCACGTGTAAGCTTTGCCGCGGCGAATTTGAAGCGCTTGATTCACTGCCATCGGAGCTGGTGTCAGTTCTCCAAAATTTGTCGTTGAGGGCGGAAGCGTAGTCACTTGAGGAAGAAGAGGCCGAGCTCCCGCTGGAGCTTTTAGAGACTAAAGGGCGGCTTGACGTTGCGCGATTCCACAGGTGTTCTGGTGGTTGTACGGCCCGGTGTTGGATGACGCGTGCCCCTGATGCCGGAGCGGACGTACAGAAGGCTGAGCCCTTCTTGGCTTTGTAATTTTCAGAATGCTTGCGAGAGGTACGGTAGATCAGACGACTCAGAGCGGGTATGGAGGCAGCGTTGCTGCGCGCCACATGCCTCGGCCTTCTTTGAGTTTGGCGCAGTACAGATCGGAAGCCGTGCTGCGGTGGGTCATAGTGACAGACGGAAGTCGTGGAATTAGGTGGCTTGACAGTCGTGGCCCGTGGTCGGCGAGCTAAGGGCTGAAACATGTTATGGGAGCTGAAAGCAGTCGAGAACCCGTGACAGGTCGCATCCGAAGGTGAAGTAGACGATTCTGTAGACGAGTCTTCCAATATAGGGACGGTGTTATCGCTGTTCACGGAGCCAGGAGGAAGAGTACGGGCGGCGCGTGGAACAATAGTGATGCCTTGGTCAAAGATGGCGTCTGGTGGCGGGTCGCAGCCCTCGACGGGCGCAGGGACCAACGACGGTTGCCGTACGCGCACAGTAAAAGGGAGTAGTGGCTTGAGCGGCTCATTGTCTTGCAAAGGCGGCGTGTTGCCGTACACGATTGGCGCTGGCGGCGGGTCTGCTGCGTTGAGGTCGCCGAAGAAAGGCGGCGTTGAAGAGGGTTCATGCTCCTGCGTTTGGCTCCAGAAGTAGGAGGTGTAGGCATTGTGTTGGTACGTGACCGAAGACTCACGGCCTAAGGAATTGTTGTAACGGCTTGCAGCGGGGCAAGAGTTCGCATACCCATTGCTCTGGTAGCTACCCCGAAGCCGGGGTGGGCATAGTGGTCGCTGCGGGCGGGAAGTCCTTGGTTGACCTCTGACCAACAGGATGCCGTTGTAGGCCTGGGCTCAGCTGAAGTCCACCGACATGCTTGGCAGCCTGTAAGTGGCGGCGGGCGTGGGAAATAGGACAAAGTTGACAGCAAACAGGCGGTCCCCAGGCGCGTGAAGAACGCTGTTTGTGCCAGTATGAGGTTGGTGACGGCGCAGATGAGGGACTGCGTCTGGTCTGGCGTTTATGCCACCCGCATTGACTGATCGATGTCGTTACTGAAAAATTGAGCTACTGAGGGGAAAACCCGGAAAAACCCTGGGCAGCGTTTCAGCAGTGCGATATGGATGAAGTTCTGCGAGCATTAGTAGATGCGCGCGCGATCGGGCCGCGGGTTTTTTATTCCATGCCCTCACATGCTTGGACATGCCATTCAATCCTCTCAGCCGGTGCCTAATTGCTTGGGAACCGAAGGCATTAGCAAACAAAAATCATCATGTGCATTACAAACCATCCAGAAATGGACATGCGGAATCACAAATGCCTAATTGCATGTTTGTGTGACACCGAACCAATTCAGTGCATGCTACTTAGAGAGAGATTGGGTAAGAAGATGCCCCGGGTCACATGAACAGACCTAGACCCCGCCCGCAGAGAGTGCACATGCAGAGATGTCCCGGGTACAATGAAAGCTTGTCCATGGTGGGATTGTCCTACCCCAAGGAGAGATAGTCCCACCTCAAAGAGAGATGGTGCAGCCCCAGTCCAGGCCTTGACAGAGATGGTCCAGATCCAGTGCATGCCCTGAGAGAGAGACCCGCATCGTACCATGCCCATGAGAAAGAACCAAACCATTCCATGGCGGAACAGATATGACCCCGCCCAAATCCAATGTAGAGAGCGTAGCCTAGCCATGACCCATGGGAGCATGCATATGGAGAGAGAATTTCGCCTAGCCATGACCCATGAGAGCATGCATGCACTTGAAGTGAGAATCCACAACCTTAATCAAAACTTATCCCTCTACCCCATTGCCAAATGAGCTGAGCTCATGCCCTACTGCATCCTGACAAGCGAGGGATATTGGATCACCAACCGTGGTCAATCAATGAGAGGAAATCATCATGAAGACACTTCTTGGAGATAAATGGAGTAAAAGGGCAACACACAGATGAGAGGTTAGCGTCAAAGGTTAGCATAAGTGCCATTTACCACCTTTAGCACGGGTACTCATTGCACTTGCACGTAGCATGTTCCACGCACACCATCTCCAACGACAGATTTATCGATTTATCATGACTCACACAGAATGCAAACAAAGGACAAAGAAGAAAAGTAGAAGACATTCATGGCGGAGCAAAGACCGAGTTACTTTCTTCCCGCCCGGTGCGATTACCTCAGCCACTTCACTTCAACTCCTCTTCCACTGGGGCTTCTCCAGCTTCAAGGGACTCGTGATCGGCCATACGCGTAGTCGTGGCAAATACCGAAGCAAGTGAATACTCATCCCTTTTTACGGTGCCCACCGGTGTGGGCGGAGGCACCACATCCAGCCAGATACTACGTTCGGGCCTTCTTTTCTCCACTAGAGTTGCCCTAGCATCCATTTCAGCACCAGGATGAAATCTAACACTATTGGAACCCGTTGGGAAGAATTTTCATACGATCTGCTCGCATTGCAGAACAGAGAGCACGCGCACACCACAAGGAAGACAATCAGGGCGCGTGCACACACAGCAGGCGGGATCTGAACGGGAAGCGTCAAATCTCTCATCCTGTGGATTATAGATAGTATAATTTCGTAATTCTCCGGACATTATACCCGAAATCACTGAAGTCGCCGAAATCGCTGACATAAAGAACAGTGCAGCCGAATCGCTGACAGAAACCAAAGTGCAGCGAAACAGGATTCGACCCGGCTTAGCTCACCTTCCCAGAGCATTGTCACCTTCTGGAAAAGACATAAAGAGGACGGGAGCATCCCGGTTGTTCCCCTGGCGCTCCCCTCATTGTGGGAAGTTACCACATACACTGTGGCCACAGGCACAAGTAATCGGGGGAGGAAAGAACACAGAAAAATGAACTCCCTCCATTCACCACTAAACCTGAAAGCATAGGCTCGGCAGATCAAAGATAGACAAAAGCAACGTCGTCAACCGCTCTGCATATAAAGACCACAAACAGGTATATGATGCGTGACATGCACAGCATGAACCCCTTGCATGACCCGCATTCCCAGCAAGAGACACGAGAGCAATGGATCACCTCCAGGAGACATTGGCATGCAGGGGAGAGAGAGAATACTGCAACATGACAGGTATAGACGCAAACAATGGAGAACGTTTTTTCTTGCCAAAAGCTTTTTTTTCCTTTCGAATTTTTTTTCGGGCGTCCAATTTTCCAATCAGACTCCAGGTGCGAGCGGAGCTCAAACGGACGTTGCCATCATGTGCGACTCGCAAAGATATGGTTGTGGATCCGGTCGGATTGTCCCAAAGTGCCCATAATCTGGAGAAATGAGAAAAAACCTTTCTACTAAAAATATTAACATTGGTTACTAAAAATGGCACCGGCAAAAAATTGAAATCTTGAAACTCAGGAACCCCGGAGGGAAACCGACCTCACCTCATATGGGGTGGCTGCGGATTCAGATGAAACGCGAAACGGGGCCGGTAGGAATGAGTTCTAAAAATATAAATTTTGTTACTAACAATGGAACAAGTGTGCTAAAAATAGAACGTGGTGTGCGCAAAATTGAAACACCACTTGGGGCGGGAATTAGCACATCCGGTGGTCCCCATTGCATCCCGCAACCTCCAAATAGGTCAAATCCTACCAAAAAGTGGCAAAAAGAAAGCAACAAAACAACGTGGGTAAGAGGAGCGACGCAAACAACTCTCAACTTCACATCCCCCGCGAACTCTGGTATTTCAACCCAAAAGTCCAGGAAGGATCCCATATAGCGGGGGTGTCGCTCCCGCCGATACACTTACCAAAGGCTCCACCAAAAAAAAACTAAGGAATGAGTAGGTCTTGACAAATATTGACGCGTGGGAATCTCCTGAGCAAGCGGCGACCTACCGTGCACACAAAAAACATGAACACAGTGCAAGACTAATTGTTCTTCCATATGCCCCTCTCATGTCAAGGAAATGGGGATGGGGGGTACTTGGGAGGTATTGAGCCATGGTATGTGCATCCTTGCAGCAAATTCAGCAAAAACAAAGAATCATGTCAAGGGTTGAGAGAGCGTCACCTCATTCCGTTTGTGCATGATCCAATGCACCAAGACATCCTTGACATCTTGACCAATCCCTTTTTGTTGAGATGGTCCAGCCATACCGCGGAGTAAGAAAAATTCACTACCATGTCTTTCTACGGGTGCTTGATCCAGGCTGAACCCCCCCCTAACCCTTGGGAAGTTGTTGAGACTAACACTTAATCATTTTTATCACTCTTTTGAGGCTTTGAGCACATTTTTCAAGGTAACTAGGGTTGTAACCCTAGCCCCCCCATGAAGCTCACCACTACCACTCAAGTGAGCGGAGGTATCTTCCTTGAAGGAGGTAATACTGAAGTGAAATAGGCACTTCACTGCCTTGGGTCTTGTAGGTTAAGCCTAGTGGTCTCCCACCTCAGGACCCCTATACTCAATTGTTTCTATCACTTATTGTATTTCTACCTTTTAAGTGATTCTGAATTCATTTGCTTGGCCATGCTGGCGCAGCCAGATTCCCTGTCTGGTACAACCTACTTGCCCCCAAATTCCTAACCAAATCCATGGCATGTCCAAAGGTGCACATGAAGTGCTTGGGAGTATCTTGACTGCCAGACTAATGTCGGTCTTCTTCATAAAATCATTCGTTTTGTTCATATCTGACTGAAGCTTTATATTCAAGCCTGCATTGCCTGTGTGCAGCCCCTCTTTGTTACACATGTTTTATTTTGGAAGGACGTATCCTGATTTCATTGATCCGGTGCCTGGACTTGCTCTACTTTATCTTTGTGCGGACCTTATTTTGACTTGTGAAAAATCAGCAAGGTTTTCTAAAACAAATACAAGGAACAAGCACAAATGTGGGCGAACCAGGAACCTTTTCTGGTAGCAGAGGAAGGCCCTAGAAGACTAAAGCACAACACGAAGAACACCAAGTACATTTGTATTCTGAACTTTGAAGATGTCTGCCAAAAATGTACCGATCACAAGCACCAGACTAAAGACTGGTGATGTGGCTGGACCTTCATGTACAGGTGGTGTATCCCGTGATACTGGTCCTCTGGGAGAACATGCAGAACCAAGAGGGGCGGAAGAGAATACAGAAATATATACCGAAGGAGTACGTCCGAGCGCTGACGTGCCTGGCTTAACGCGGGTGAACCTCAGGCGCCTCGAAGGCAAAGACCCTGTGGCAGCCGCCTTAGCTTCCATCGTGTCCTCATTGCCCCCATCCGAAACCACCCCTATTCCAGGGGCTGAAGTGGCCGATACTAAGGTCAAGGCCTGGAGAAGAGCAGCAATGAAAGAAAAGGGAAAGATGCAGCTTTGGGACCGATGTTAGGAGCTACTTGGGGCGACGAGACGTTTGAGATACCTTACGGCGAAATAAACTGGCCGGCGTCAGCCGAATCGTCAGAGTGGGAACCCGACTGGGTGTCTACAGAACCTACGCCTTCGAGAGAAATGAAGGAACCTGAAAGCCTGAAGCCTGAATCCTGTCCAAGTGGGGTGGCTTCTGGACCCTCATGCGTGGAAAGAGGTGTGCCTCCGCGCATGGCAGCACCTAAGCTGGGTCTCCATGAGACCATGGAGCTACTTTCCCGGGTCCTGGTTGCAGGTGATGAAGACCCTGATCTGACTGCATTATCAGCAGCACTCAAGACTAAGCTGGGGTTCTCCGATTTGAAGAAGCCCCCACCTACCGTGTCCCTTGGTGTGGAAGTTTTGACCAGGGATGCGAAAAGCTGCAGAGGCATCCACAGCTTTCCTATGGACACCTGTCCTAGCCCATTCCGGCCCCCTGTGAGGACTGTGCCTGTCTGTAATGTATGCGACACCACAGAGGCCGAGATGAAGAGCTATGGACTGGCTGCACTAGCGCCATTGGCCACCACACACTCCTCGGCCCCTTCAGGTGGAACAGGTGACCCAGGTGTACTAGGAATGGGAACGAAGGCCATCGCCACGGCCAACGTTAAGATCGAACTCGCTGAGTTGGATCCCAGAAACGTGCCCCAGTGGGCTGAGGAGTTCTCTGAACTTTTACTCCTCACAGGTCAGCAAGATGCTGAATTCAGGACTAACTGCACATTCATCAAGAAGTTGTGCAAAAAGGAATTTTTCCAGCGGCAAGTGACGACCGCCATCAGGAAGAGCTCCAACTGGGGGGACTTCCTGAAGAGACTCGAACAGATGTCCACAGTCTACGAGACGGACCTGACTGTCTGTACTGAGATTGAAGAGTTGCTTCCACTCCTCGAATTCCATGCAGCTGCCCGTATCTCAGAATTTGTGGCGCAGCCGGAAGAGCTCATTAGACTCATGAATCTTACGTCCTATGTTCCTATAGAACCTCACCTATGGCGCGTAGGGAAGATTCCTCCCAAGACTCCCATGAGACCCACTGGGGGGGGTATTTTCTTCGAACGAACTTCAGTCTTCGAACGAAGATTCGAATCTTCGAACGAAGATTCGAATTCGAAGATTGTATTTGCTTTAATCGCAATTCAATTAAATCCAATCGAATCCAAGCTGCTAGCGAGCATTGCCGCAAAAGCGCAGCAACAGCAGCGCGTGCACCAGATTGACAGGCGATTGCCGCAGATTTGTGCCAGAAAAACGCAGATTTGTGCCAGAAAGACGCAGATTTGTGCCAGAAAGAAGGGTTTTTTTTGTTTTTTCAACTGATTTGTTGTATTTTTAAGGGTGTCACTGTTTGACCAATGGTGCAACTTGGAATTACGCTCAAAAACGCGGTAGGCACGACGAATGCTTATAGCCAGGACGTTGAGGACGCGCTTGTGCAATTTTTCACCTCCTCCGGCCTGGGACGCCAGCTTTTACACTCAATCTACACACGAGTCAACCCAGGCGCTGACAAGCAGAGGTTGAATCAACTTCTACGGTGGCACAGCGATGCTCAATGCTCGCCTGAAGAAGCAGTCGCTTTGCTTCTCGATTTGGGAATCCCTAGACGCCGCCTTCGGGTTCTATCGCGCTTTATTTCCAAGTGTGCGGACGTATGGTACAAACAGACTGGCCTAAGGTTTGGGAAACCAATGCCAGGCCGCCGGAGAGTGAACTTGGCTTGGAAAAGGATGAAGGAGCCCCTGCACCTTGTTGGCCACATCGACAAGAAAACTGGCATCCGAAATGTCTCCTGGCCGTTTGATCACTGGATCAACTACGTTTTCACACAGCCTTGCCTCTATGAAACTCTACAGCCCAGCAAAGATGGGTTGGTTTTCATTGTGAGTGGCGATGGTTATCCTGTAGCGGGTGTAAGCTGGACTCAGCTTACCATTCGCATCCGAAATCATGAGCATCTAGCCCGCAATGCAGCGCACATTTGGGTTTTAGAGCTGGCATACTGTGGTGACTCCAATCTGAAGGATTTGCGCCGGGTCTGGAAAAAGAATCTGAGGGTGTGTTAGTTCTTCGAATATTGCCTTCGTTCGAACCTTCGACCGTTCGAACGAAGCTTTTCCTTCGAACGAACGTGTTTTTCGAACAAAATTTTGATTGCGCTTTGCACGCTACTAGGTCCTGCAGCGGATCATAACTACGCGATCCGTCGTCGTGAAGGGCGCACGCTGTGCGGCAAGTGTTATGCTGGGCGGAGATTTACCGTTTTTGAAGAAGTTTTTGGGACTTACTGAGCATTGGTATATACCGTCAGTTCACAACTTGGGCCTTTGGAACCCTCTCAAGAGGCGGTACCTGGGCTGTCACCGGCGCAGAACGCGCACAGGTGATGCGTCCCGACTTGGCAAGACCCCTGTCTGCAAGGGAGCTCGTGGCTGCGCTTCAAAACCTTTGCTTCAAGTACCACGACACCATGCCATTATTTGTGTTCTTCATATGCTTATGCGAATCGGTGCTTTGCTTGGGGAATACTTGGAAGGGCTATGCTTGTCCGCCAGCAGGGAAGCACGCAACGCTATCAATAACATGTTGAAGATTGCTCTGTGTGGTTGGCAGCTAGGTGGAACTTGTAGACCTGATGGACAAGAAACGAAGCGTTTGTTTTTTATATGGGATGGTATTGCTCATGTTTTGGGGTTGGCCGACGAGCACTTGGGTAACCAGGCTGTCATGCTGTTGCGGGACGTGATGCAACGGCTCTATCGCACCTATCAGCGCATCGACATTGACCTCCCAGCGGACTGTCGGCAGGCGGCCTGGGAATTTCGCGCACACTGTTTGCCTGATACCCGTTCTCATTATCTGATAATCTTGGAGTTCGATGTGCCCAGAATCCTAGAGGCGATAGCACCTTACGGGCTTGGGATGTACTGCCAGGACTTGGCTGAAACCACGAATGCCAAGCTAAAGGATTTCTACTTGCGGTTCACAAACAGAGGGGGCAGCACCACAGATGACTACCAGCTCTCTGCTCTGCTACAAACCATGGAGCATGCCTTCTTGTACACGCACTCCCATATTGTAGCTCACGGTACAACGCGCCCGATCTCTTGCCCAAACGCTGCATTGTTCGAATCCTTAATAGACGATGCCGCTCAATGGTGCTGACAAAGGAAGACAAGGCCGATGTCGCAAGACTGGTGGCGGTATGTGTTATTCTCCAAGCCCTGCAGGCATGCGTTGTAGTCCTTCGAATTTAGTCTTCGTTCGAATCTTCGAATCTTCGAACGAACTCTCGTTCGAAGATTTTTCTTCGTTCGAATATTCGAATCTTCGTTCGAAGATATGTTTCGAATCTTTCGCGCTGTGCTCAGGAGTTGCTTCAGGCGCACCCAACTTCTGCCCCAGCGTCACGATCATCGCCAGGAACACCTTCCCGGAGTAGTACACAACTGGCTCAGCACCCACCGCCGCAGCGTTCAGCGGATTTGGAGCCGTCACCATCCCCTTCTCGCCGTTTGGATGACCCGCTAGATTTTTGATCCCACGATTCAGAAGAATATGATCCGGATTACGTGGTGGTGAACGAAGTGTTCGATATCAGCGCCGAGTTCGACACTTGCCGCCAGGTAATCGTTGAATCTGGAGTCACCCGCCCCTACCTTGACCTCATTCTAGGGAAATCCGTACCCAATCCGCATACGCCCATTTTCGGGGACCCGAAGTACGCTTGGCTTACGCCACTGTCAACCTATGGGCGCTGTTTCGGAAAGTGTTTATCAGCCGATTGCAAAGATGTGGCTGTGGAGAGGGACTTGCCTTGTGCACTGGTCGCCTGCGCCTTCCCCTTCGCAGTCCCGAACAAAGAGGGCACCCCAACGCCGATAATACGTATGCTTGCGCTTGTTTGGCACGCCTACGGCGCAGTGGAGAGCTGGCGTGAAGACCGTACCGTGATGCTCAGATTCCCCTCCTCAGAGCCCCCAGGGTGGGGCAAATGTACATCAACGGGCCGCTTGAAAGGCGTCAAGGTCACCGCTCAGGCGCGGGGTGGTGGTGAGGCAGCCCAGACGGACGAAGGAGCGCAGCAAGCCGGGGGAGTACAACAATTGCAAAGCACAACACCGGCGAAGTGGCAGACGGTGCTCCAGGCAGCAGTCGCAGCAGGAGTGCAGCATGGCTACATGGGAGGGGACATTCCTGAATGGGAGGTACCGCATTTACCTTGTAGCTGAGCGCTTTTGACCATGCATGCGTCCTGTACGTTATTCTTCGAAAACTGTTCTTCGTTCGAAGAAAAAAACGTTCGTTCGAACATTCGAATCTTCGAACGAAGATTGTATTCGAAGTCTTTTACCACTCCACTGCCCACAGGTTGCAGCAACGCAAACCAGCGCCGTTGGCGTCAGGTGGAAGCTTCAGCTACCAAGTCGTGGAATTGAGACGACCGTGACTGCGGGCAGCCTGCTCAACGACCTCCTAACGAAGCCTGCGAGAGCACTGACGGTCCTCGGAGCACTGCAAAACCATGAAGAAGGTCGCAGAAAGGTGAAGTCGATGCCAACGTGGGTCAACCTGAGCCAGGGTGGTTCCACGTTGCATTCCCCTGAGGCAACCGAAAAAAAAGCGTCGACGACCAGTGCTGGTGTGCGGGGCAAAGATCCACAACCCGTTGTGTCCGGACGACGGGCAAAGAACCTTGCCGAGATTCTCTCGTCTTACAAGAAGACAAAGAAGCCGAAGAAGAGACCACGAGCGAAGCCAGCGGCTAAGGAACCTCCGAAGAAAAAGGCAAGGCTGCTGCCGGGTGAGAGTTCGGAAAGTGAGGAGTTCGAAGAGACTGAAGAAGATGAGGAGGAGGAGCCGCCTTCCGGAGATGAAGAGGAGGAGCCGCCTGCCCGAGATGATGACGATGAAGACGAAACCCAGGAGACACAGATTCCAGACCGAGGGGAACTGCCGTGGGCATGGCTTCCCCTCCAACAAGAGGACCAGTGGGGAGCGTGGAGAGGAGTGCCGATTTCGAAGTGGCGCCCCTGGCGAACGGAGATACCCAGAGACATCCTGCAACAGAAGACCAAACTGGGCCGTGCCGGTACAATCTTTTGGGTCCCTGCAGACTACAACTCTGCCATGTGGCATTCTGCGGGGGAGTATTGTGTTGCGGCCCGAAGCTACGCAACGGAGGAGGAGTGCAAAAATGCGGCGGCAGTGGCGTCGGCAACCGGTGGCGTGCCAGCTCCAAGTGCCAGGAAGAAGAAAGTGAAGGCAAAGAGGCAAAAGAAGAAGAGGAAGACGCCAACGAAGAGTGCTGGAAAGCAAGAAGAAGAAGATGCCGGAGAGGCAGACAAAGAGGATACGGAAAAGAAAGACGAGGTTGCAGTACTAGTGTCAGGCAGTGAGTCGTGAGCCAGGACTCAGAGAGCTACATTGGACAGGGACATTGGTGGTTCTGCGGTTCTGTTGTTGCCTGTATGTGCATTTGTAAACGCCGCGTCTTTTTCTTCGAAAAATATCTTCGTTCGAACATTCGAAGGTTTGTTCGAAGAAAAGTCCACCACATTTCGAAAACAAATTTTCAGGGCATTCAGGTGGTTGCAAGCTGAATCCAAAAGACCAAACCCTCAAAAAAACCTGTGTTGAGCACTTTATCGCACTGTTTGAAGCAAAACAGCCACAACAAAGGCGTTCGAACAGTTCAAAACCTTTCTTCGTTCGAAGAAATAATCTTCGTTCGAAGGTTTCGTTCGAAGAAAATACCCCCAGCGGTGGCTCTCATGGGCTTGGGATGACTGTAGGGAGACGTCCGAGAGGAAAGCACGGACACATTCTTACATTGATCTGGTCGATCTGCTGATCGAGTTGGCCATGGAGAGGGAGAATGACTCCCACATGGACAAATAACTGCGCAAACATCTGCGAAGGGAGACCCCTGCTGAGAAGAATCCTGGAGGGAGGTCACCTCATCCCCACTCTAACCCTGCGAAGGGCTGTGGTGGGCAGTTGAAACATATGACTGAGACCCCCCCCCCTCCAAGGGTAAAGGGGCCCCTAATCTTTTCTACTGTCTTCCTACGGACGATAAGGGTGGACCGTGCCACGCGCCCGACTGTGATGGGCGAGGTGCCTGCATGCTCCAACTGAAGCGCACGCAGAAAACCAAAGATGGTCAGGAAGTGAAGCACCAAGCCCCTTCCCTCTGAACGATAACGTGCGGATATTGCGTCCAACGAAGGCATTATGAAGATGAATGCCATATAAAACGCCGGGAGTCCGAGAAACTGAAGAAAGCGGAGGAGGAGTGGCGTAAAATCGCTGGAAAGGGTAAAGCCGAGAGGGGAGGCCAAAACCCATGGGGCTCCCAAGGTAAGGGTAAGGGTAACCCGGGTGGAGGATGAAGGTCTTCAGCCCCCCCCACTGGTGGGAGAGGAGCACCCTCCCCCACACCTAAGGGTGAGCAGCCAGGTGAAAAACGGACTCTCTGCTCCATTCCCAGCGCTGGCAGCGCCGACAAGAACGATAACCCCAAGAAGCGCAAGGTCAACTGGCACTCTAAGTGCCTGCAGGCTGCCGGGGCGGAAATGAAGATCCCTGAAGAGTGATAGCGGGGCGGCTCCGAGGGTGAAGATTCGGTTTCCTGGAACACCGTCAAAATAGGTGATCAGGTTTACAAAGCGGTCTTGGACACGGGCGCCACACTTTCCATTGTGGTGCGCAGACTGCTGAAACAAGCGAAGGTCCGGAAAACCAAAACCGTGGCCATACGGGTAGGGGATAGAAGAACCATCCATTCCCTAGGGGGGGGGGATGTGACCGTCTGTCTTAGCGATGAAGAAGTGACTCAGCACTGCAAAGTGCTTGACACGGACGCCTTGGACATTGTTATCGGCAAAAATTTCCTGCGCCGTAACCTTCAGATGAAACTGTTGTCTTTGCAGCGTTCCTATGCCCTACACTGCAACTTCGGCAGTGGCCTTTTCTCTGTCCCTCTGGAGCTGTCAGGACGAAAAGAATCCGGTCTGCGCTACGTGAACAGGTCTTATCGGACTGGAAACTTTCAGTTGGTGCGGCCTGTCTTGGAAAATGGACCAGCCGCCCCGCAGGTAGACCGGAATGAAGTTCAGGTGGAACTGTTCGGTAGTAAAGAGCAGCATATGATGCAGCTCTATTGTTCGCGATACCTCAGTAACGCCTATCGCTTCTACTGGAGATCGATGGGGTTGTGTTATGCTAACCCCCCATTTTCCCAACTCTCTAAGCTGTTGACCAAAATCGCTCTTGAAGGAGCAAGCGTGGTATTCTGCACCCCTGACTGGGGTACCACAGGGGAACCCGCCTATCTGAGGCGCTTGTTGTACCTTATGCCAGAGGGAAGGACTGAGCTCCCCGACGGCCCGATCTACTTTCCCTAAGGACTCTCAGGAGACTATGCCAGCCCCTGCATGGGGCAGTTTCTTGTCCATCGTGGATGGCTCTCAAAACCCTGTATCGGTGAGTAACCTTCACCAGGCAGTGCTCAAGGAGTTGATGGCCAAAAAACGAGGCCTTACCCTCTTGGACGTTAAGAACAGATCCGAGTACTCTTCGGTGACCACTACGAGTTGTGAGTGCTCTGATGAGCAGGAGACCCCAGCAGTCTCTACTCATGTGGCTGATGCTGATGACCACCTAAGCGAGATCGCCAGTGCTATACCACTGGTGAACCCGGAGGTGCTTACCCTGAAGCACAACGCCTTCCCGGCGCTGGTGTTAATGGATGAGGTGGATCTCGGTGAGTCCGGCCCTAGCGGGTCTCAAGACGACGCTGTTTTCTCAATGCGGGCCACTGATGGCCCTACAGGTCAGGTACCTGGCACTAAACCGTCACCCAATAACATGCCCGTCTCGTGGTACCATGTACATGGCCTCCAGCAGGTTCTATGGGCTAAGGCCGAGGTTATCCAGCGTCAGAGTGTGAGTGCGACTAACCCCGATCTGCTCAGGGTGTGTCAGATGTGCCCCAGATTGGCTACATTTTGGCCAGTTTACATACTTCTGCGATACCGCCGACCCTCAAAGCATTCCCAGGGACTGAACTATATAATTCTGACGTGCTGGATTCAGCGCTGCTGTCCATTCATTGTAAATCTGCCGCGTTCCGATGATTTACCCGGAATCGCCATTCGCCGCTGGCGCGCGGGCGCGACCCAAATCGGCCATACGTCTTTTCCAAATCGGATTTATACAAATGTTTTCAGATAGATTCAGACACTCAGATGCATTCATGTTCATCCGCCTTAATTTTCTACATAGACTGGGATTTTTCTCTGGGTCATATGAGCATGGACTTGTCTAGTGTTCTCGCTGCCCTTTCCTCCCATGGGGTCCCCTCGGTCACCGGAACCAACATCCAGGTCGCATCCCCGCAAGGCTGCACCCCGGTCCTAGCCAGCCCTGAGCCCTCCGGCACCTTCATTCACCCGGGTCAGCACTTACATGGTAGCAGAGGCTATCTGAATGTTGTTTCTGCGGGACTCACTCCTTCGTTAGGCCCTCTGGGCAGCCGAATGGAAGCTCTAGGAACGCCGAAATTGACCATCTCGCTCCCTCTGTGCTGCGCAACCGAAGCGCTACGAGGATTCCCCTGCAACAGTCCCCAGTGTCCCAGGTGAGCCACAATCGGCTGTCAAGGCGGCCAACATTGTGAAGATCGGAGTCAAAACTAGCCGCCGGATGTCTGGAATCAACCAGTCCCTGTCTTCGACGGAGCTCTTTATGAGCTTGGCGGTACCACCATCCCACCATCCATCACGCCGTTGAAGAGATTTGAGGTCAATCTCATGGACCTCGAGGTCAGCCGATCAGGTGAGGTGCGTAACCCCACACGCCCCGAACAATGGGCTCCTTGGAAACCGAGATTACCTCCAGGAGACGACCACAATTTTGAAACGGGCTGTTGGCTGATGCAGGAGCATCTTTGACGCTTGGAAGAGCAAGAGTTTGCTTTTTTACCCGAGTTTTTTTATTTAATTGGAGATGAAATCTGCGACCGGATTTTCCGGTTGTGGGAGGAAAATCTGCTCAGGAATGTGTTCCATCAGGTATGGAATACGACGCCCTTTCCGAGGGAAAAGACCCGGGCGGCTGTTCCCGGGACCTCCGTTCCTCATTACTCCCTTCCCGGGCGAGATGCTGCGGCTGACTTGGCGGCAGCGGTCGAGGAAGGTATTCTGGAAGCTGCCAAACACGCCAGTCTAGATTTCAGGACCGAGATAGCACCGAAGGTGAACTCCTGGTTAAAATCAACAGACTTATGCAGCCCTGCAGTCTGTCCAGCACCCACAGGGCAAGGAATGTACTAACCTGTCGACTGTCCCTGTCGTACTAAGGGAGATTCTGAGCTTCAGGAGCTCAAGGATCAAATGCAATGAATTGTACATACGTTGGGGATCAAAAATATTTTGAAGACGCACATGCGGTCGGAGGGCTCCTCATCGGTAGGAAAAGGAACGGAGCCATCGAAGGAAGCCACAGAGATTTTTTCCATTGCTCCTTCGGTGGAATCTAAGACTACCGACCCTAGATTATCATTTTAAGGTCAAAACCGTTCTACTCAACTCAATCAAGTCTACTCAATTGAATACCATAGATCTCAATTGAACAACTACTTTCCACCATGTCTAATTCCCATTTAGTGGCACCTCATGAGGTTTCATATTTCCAACACCATGACAACCATTTCACAAAATGTATGTCAAACACCGACCATTGATTTTTAAACCCTTGCGACCCTTGCATACCCTATTTTATGCATTTTGTCCACAATTGATGGGGTTGAAAATTCCATTGAACAACAAGAGGATCAACACGCACAATACGATGGAATGAACACTATCATAAAACAGTGTGAAGACCATGTATTGATGAATACACTTGTCCTACACCTTGGCATCCGCCTTGTATTGCACCCTCCGGGCCTCCGCCTCCTCATATGTCTTTTCACAATCAATTTTTTCTACGGCCACGAGGCTAATGTCATCCTCCCCGGGTAGTTGCGGGGGCATGATGAGCATTCGTCAACCCTGACGGGTGGCCTTTGTCCATTCAGTCCTCGGAGCATCATCTAACTCCGAGCCATGCAAAAGCATGGCATCATACCCACAACAAACAACCCACTCCTTATCACACTCCAAGTCCTTTTCCATTTCCAATTGCATGGGAACCAAAAATTTATCCAGGTCTTTAAGACGTAGAGAGGCCCTTGTTGGAGGGACCCCATCTTCCTCAACCACTCTCTCTACTTCCTTACATTCCTCTCCCTCATGCGCATCATTGGTTGGTTCCTCTTCCTCGTTTGGGTCATCCACATCATTGGCTGGTTCCTCTTCCTCTTCCTCTTCCTACTTTTTTGCTTCCTCCTCAACGTTGCTTGCCACGGCTCCTTTCAAACTCACTTTGAGGCTCTAGAGAGAAAAGGCCACAGCAACGGACAAAAGCAAAGGAAACATCCATTCACATGCATGCAATACCACATAAGCAAGTGAAAGCAATGACTCACATTGTTCAAACCAACGGGAATGCAAGGCTTTGCAATTGCGCAACATCTGCCTCCGGCATGTGTTCCGTCAATGCATGCATGTAAAACATCCTCATGATGTCTTGGAATAGCCCCTGTCAACAAATCTCACGAAAGGAAGTACAAACCTTTCGTTCCACTCTCTCCTCGGTCCTTGAGGTCAATTCGACAATCTCATCCTTTGGTTCTACCGCGGGCTTCGGTGTTGCCCTCTTGGGAGCATCCCTCCCCTTCGGCTTCTTCAGAGCACTCATGGCCTTCTTCTCTCCCTTCTTGGGTACCTCCTTGGGTTCTAAGGCGGCCAAATTCTCCAAGGCCTTCTTGCCCAAGCGCGCACCTACAAGCGAACGAAGTGGATGTGCACCAAGTGGATGCTCCCTTGTTCAATTGAAGTAAATTCCATTCTACTTGTTCAATTCGCCATGTTGAAAGTCAATTGAACACCCTCCAAACGAGCACCAACCTCCAACCCATGATGGTCCAACCGCTCGAAGCCGGTGTGAGACGACCTGGCACAGCCATGCATCTCCAAAAAGTAGATACCTCGGGCTTTCCAACGGTCCAAACAGATTGGAAAAATGTACCAGTGGCGCCAAATTACCCCCCCAGTACTTCTGGCAACCCGGTTTTGAAAAAATGTTTTTTGCCATTTTTTTGACCAACCTCCAACCCATGACGGTCCCACCACTCCAAGACAGTGTGGAACGGCCTAGCACAACTATCATACTTAAAAATGTAAACACTTCAGGCTTTGCAACGGTCCAAACGGATTGGAAAAATTCCACGGTGGCGCCAGGTTACCCCCCCCGATACTTCTGGCAACCCGGTTTCGAAAAAATTTTTTTTGCCATTTTTTTGACCAACCTCCAACCCATGGCGGTTCAACCGCTGCGAGCAGGTGTGAGACAGCCTGGCACTGCCATCATACTCAGGAAGCAGACACCCTAGGCCTACCAACAGTCCATACGGATTGGAACAACTCCACGGTGGCGCCAAGTTACCCCCCGGATACTTTTGGCAGCCCGGTTTTGAAAAAGTTTTTTTTGCCATTTTTTTGACGAACCTCCAACCCATGACGGTCCAACCGCTCCGTGCCGGTGTGAGACAGCCTTGCATTACCATCAAACCCAAAAATCTCAACACTTCAGGCTTTGCAACGGTCCGAACGGATTGGAAAAACTCTACGGTGGCGCCAAGGTACCCCCCCAGTACTTCTGGCAACCCGGTTTTGAAAAATATTTTTTGTCATTTTTCTGACCAACCTCCAACCCATGACGGTCCAACCGCTCTAAGCCGACGTGGGACAGTCTGACACAGCCATGCATATTCGGAAAATAGACACCTCAGGCTTTCTAACAGTCTGGACGGATCGGAAACATTGCACGGTGAAGCCAAGTTACCCCCCCAATACTTCTGGCAACCCGGTTTTGAAAAATACTTTTTTGCCATTTTTTTGACCAACCTTCAACCCATGACGGTCCGACCGCTCCGAGCCGGTGTGAGACGGCCTAGCATGGCCATGCATATTCAAAACGTAGACACCTCAGGCTTTCCAACGGTCCAAAGGGGTTGGGAAAAACGCCAGGGTGGCGCCAAGTTAACCCCCCCCCGTACTTCTGGCAACCCGGTTTTGAAAAATGATTTTTGCCATTTTTTTAACCAACCCCTAACCCATGACGGTCCTACCGCCCCAAGCCGGTGTGAGAGGGCCTGCTATGGGCATGCATATTCAGAAGGTAGACAGTTGAGGCTTTTCAACACTCCAGATAGATTGGGAAAACTCCACGGTGGCGCCAAGGTACCCCCCCAGTACTTCTGGCAACCCGGTTCGTCGTGGCCCATGGGGGAAGGGTGGGAGCTTTGGCAGGTTTGACTCTGGGGCGGCGGTTGGAGGGCACGGATTGCTTCCGACAACTAAAAGACGTACGACAACAATGAGACAAAACACACACACAAAATCCGCGACGAGAATGCAACGCACCGGCACCGCAGTGTTCAATTGACAAAATTGAAACTCATTCGTTCAATTGAACGTTCAATCGACTATGTTGAAGTTTCAATTGAACAAAGTAATAACCAAACCGCTACACGCATCCTTGCCTACATTGGGTCATGAAATTTGCAGACTCACGCACACGCATGAAACAGCGCCATACGTACGGACACGCACGAAACATGCATTGTTATACCCACATGCATGAAAAATCGCAATACGCACACACACAAAACATCCCCACACACCTGCTGCCGTTGTGGAGACTCCGCGGACCCCAATAGTGCTTGGGCTAGCACCTGCCCAAGCACGTCCATCATGCCCCTTCGAAGAGAGAACGCAATAGCTTAAAGTGTATATCCTACACCCAATCCTCCACTTCATCCTCAGATTCACTATTATCTGCATCGAACCACGCATATAGAGCCTCCACAATCTTTTGGTTCGTGCATTGTGGCCACCGGGTCTCGTTGGCCAATGTATATATACTAGCGATCTGCCAATATTCCGATAATCCCAACCATCGCCGCAACCACGGCTCGTCACCCCCGAACCAGACTTTGCAATGCTCCTTCTTCCCGAACCACTCAAGTATTGCACCGTTAATGAGAGCTTGCAACAACTGGAAAGAGAAGAAGGTGCATTGTAAGTTGTAATGTTCAATTGAACGAGTTGAAAGTTCAATTCGTCAATTGAACAATCGGATGTGAATAACCACAAAGGACACATCGTAACACATACCTTGATATTTGTTTCCTGAAGGTTGGCAAGGATTGTGGCATCCTTGTCATCGCAATGTGCCACACCAGTGATGAATTGGTGTGACAGGTTCCGCGCCAATTGGCCCCAATTAGCAAATGTTATGCATAATTGGGACCATTGAGTGCCCGCAACGGGGAATGCGTCCCCACGGACAATAAGTGTCAAAGGCATGGAAGTATCCCATGCACTATGGAACACCTTATGTCGTTGTATAAATTTGACGACTCCTAGGATACTCCATGATATCCCAATAGCTCTGTCTTGTGTAGTAAGTTTTGGAGGCTCTAGCCGCATGTCACTACACAACTCCCTCCACTTATCGTTGACGGACTTCAACGAAGGTAAGCGTGGAGACCATTGTACACGGAGCTTTTGGGTAAATTTGTGACCAAAGTCACTTATGAACTCTTGTAGGATGGGATACCTCGTACGTGGCATCCTTAAATCCACAATGAGCTCTACCGCACGTATAAGTGTGCAAATAAGCGTACCATGGTCGGTCAACGCTTCTTGTGTACAACATTGAACGATATTACCACCATGGGCCGTATCACACACCTTCTTTAGGAGGTTGCGGTATCGTGGTGTTTGTATGAAAACGTTTGCAAGCATGTCAACAACGTCATCATGGAAGATGGAAGTTGCACGTGTTGCATTCACTAGGAAATCATGGAGTCCATGAGGCTCATAGATGTTGCGAGAGGCCATTATCTACACATAAAGAGTGAACATGAGTAGCGCGCACCACGGTCAATAGTGCGCAGAGCAATTTCGGGCAACACACAATTAGCCTACATGAACAGGATTGTATTTTATCACCACACACTGGGAAATCCTCAACTTTTATGAGCTTTAAAGCTGTCTGTGGCTCTACATGACGTCTATTTGCGTCTTTTTGACTGAGGGCGCGAGCGCAAAATGTCGGCGCGCTCTGTGTTCATTTTTGTCAATGTTCAATTTTTTTCAATTCTGTTCAATTGACAGATTGAATAGGGTTGAGTTGAGTAGAACGGCTTTGACCTTAAGACGATAATCTAGGGGATGCAAGGAGCAGCAGAAGTAAACTTAAAGATAGGGTTAAAATCTCTCGTTCTGAAAGTAGAACGGAGAAGGCAAGGGAAAAGGCACAGTATGCCAAGCGAAATGCCTCCCGCACTACCCTTGCTGCTTCTGATTCCAACCCCTTAGCCCAGCTTTTGCTCGCCCAGACCCTGGCAGGAGGTGGTGTGGCTAATTGATTCGGGCCCTGCGACGTAGCGACGTCAGGATAGCGTCAGGATGGCGTCAGGATAGCGTCAGGATGGCGTCAGGATGGCGTCAGGATGGCGTCAGGATGGCGTCAGGATGGAGTCAGGATGGCGTCAGGATACGTCAGGATGGCCGTCAGGATGCCGTCAGGATGTTGGGTAGTTTGGCGTCAGGATGGCGTCAGGTTGCGTCAGGATGCGTCAGGATGGCGTCAGGAAAACGTCAGAATAGCATCAGGATGGCGTCAGGGAGCGTCAGGGTGGCGTCAGGATGGCGTCAGGATGGCATTAGGAATGGTTCACATATGCGTCAGGAAGCGTCAGGGTGGCGTCAGGACTGCGCCAGGACGACGTCAGGAAAACGCCAAGATGGCGTCAGGATGGCATCAGGATGGCATCAGGGAACGTCAGGATAGTCCCATCGCGCCAGGAACGCGCCAGGATGCGTCAGGATGGCGTCAGGATGGCGTCAGGATGGCGTCAGGATGGCGTCAGGATGCGTCAGGCAGGGGTCACAGGTGTGTCAGGGTAGTGCTGTAGGCGCCCGGATTCCGTCAGGATGCGTCAGGATGCGTCAGGAACGTGTCAGGGTGGCGTCAGGATGGCGCCAGGATGATCTCAAATGACGCGGGGCCCGAATCAAATGATGCCGCAAAGGTGTCCGCCATCCGGTGTTGGGCTGGAATCTCTTCTGAACCCTACCTCGCTGAGATTTCACCAGGTCGCCAAGCAACCGAAGTACAATGGGAACCCCAGATGTTGGCCTCAGTTCCAACGAGAGTTCAAGCTGTGGGTTAAAACCCAAAAACTCCATGAGGATCAGTTGCTGACGGCCCTCTTGGACTGCCTTGAGGGACCGCCGGCCAACACCTGGCTTCGGACCTGGAGTGCTTGCGAAGGAACAACCCTACGTACCGGAATTCGCACACCACACCTAGTTGAACCCTACTCAACCCCCTCCTCAAGCGGTTCAACCACCCTCCCACCCTATTCCAATCATATGGTGCATTTCAGATTTTGCCGCGTTTTAAATAGGGAGCCACCTATGCGTTGCGCACCTATGATTTGTTTCTACCCTGGCAACCCATGGGATCCTGAATATTGTGCAACTTGTATGGGTTTTTCAACCCCCTAGTGTATGCCTAGTTCAAGATCCCGGTTGACTCACACGGGACGCAAGCAGTTTTTTAGGACAACGAGAAACATGATATTGTGTGTTGGTGCAAACCCAAGAAAGCAGAAAATAGTAGTCACTCACACTGTTGTTGAACTTTACCTCATTGCAGATCGAAGACCTTGGCACGAGCATGTTTGTTTGGGCCAAAATGCATGATTTTGTTGGCGCGCGTTACCATCGGTTCAACAGGGTTCAACTGGGTTCCCCCCTTACCTTTGATGAGGTGTGGGAACATCTGTAGGTACGTGGATCCCGACTGCCGGAGGATCATTACCACCAGATGCTTAAGAATTTCCCCTCATTTTCGCGATTAATCCTCCATGAGGCTCAGGATAAGAAGCAACGCTCCTGGAATCTTGTCGAGGAGGCTGATCATTCAGGTGAAAAGATCTCCAATGCTGAGTTGAAAAATTTAATTTTCGATAAAGTCCCCTCTCAAACTGCCGCCACCTTTCGGAACAAACAGTCTGATGAAAAGGTCAAGACCTGGTGGGCGGAGGTGGATGGCCCGATGCATCTGCCAGTAAATTCTCAGTTCGGAAGGCACTTCAAAAATTTTCCCCCACGTCGTTTTTGAAGGCGAAACTCACTAAAGATACGTCGAAAATCAAGTTTCATAAACATGAGGATCGGGACTTGTTTGTGCAAGTCCTCAGCAGGGGAGTAAGCTTCCATGCACAGCGCCTTAGGCCAAGAAACTAGGTGTTTTCATACACCCAAAGAGAACTCTGGGAAGAGTTTGAGCGGCTCGCTGACGCCGCAAACCAAAATTACCACGAGGACCTTGGGGGTGGGACGAAATCCCAGCAACATACCCAAGCTGGCGCCAATAGGAGCATCGAAAAGGTCAATGACACAAGGAGTGTCCAGCATGGGTGCGGCATCTGCCTCTTGCTCGGGTGTACGAACCGAGCGAAGTCACATTCTACGGAGAATCACCGGTGGTCAGCCCACGATCACAAGATTTTTGGGGAAAATGTCAGTAATCCCCTCCAGAATTCAGACACAAATGCCTGACAGGTGCATGGAAGGGAGGCTGGAAAAGGGAACCAGACCCCCTCCGGAGGAACCAAAAATCCCTGGTGGCTCAAGCGGTTCCCAAGTCATGGGAAATCGGACTCCATCCGGTACCAGTGGGCAGCCCGGTGGTCAGAAAAACACAAACGGCGCCCCCGGTGGGGGAAATCGAAATCCAGGCCATACCCCCCGATCCGGCGGAAACAAAGGAAATGGCCAAGGATCCCAGTGCAACGGTAAACGAAAACTGTCTGGCGCCTCTTCTTCAGGCAAGGGCAAGGGGGGTGGCGGCGGTGGAGGTCCCTCATCCAGCGGCTGTGGCCGGGAAGGGGCAATCATCATGTCGATCAGGTTTCCAGTGCAGATCAGGTGTCAGATGCAGACAGAGTTTACGTTGAAAATGCCTTGAATCCAGCAGATGATCCGCTCCATGAGGAGGGGATCGATGAATCCGGCTGCATCCATCAGGTTGATGTGGCCGCTGGAGGTCAGAACGCCTAGGGGAGCCACTAAAATCGCCCCTCCCAAGGCAATTTCAGGCATGACCCCCCGATTGCTTCTCGACCCTTGCTTGATGTAGGGTCTCTTTTCTCCCTTCCCCTGGATCCGGCAACGGATCCTCCTGCTGCAGTGGACGAGGTGGGTGTACAGTCCAAGCACCGGGCCCGACAGTTCGTCACAAAAATGAGGGTTTCTGATTGCAAAGGCAATTTTCACCTCGCCACTTGCTTGTGTGACAATGGGGCGGAGGTAAATCTCCAATCCAATTCTTTCTTACCCGACGGTTGTGAAGCGGTATGGGGTGCCTCACCCATACCTGCTGCCCAGCCTGTGGCGCCTTTCTCATCAGGAATTTTCCTGGGCTGATTCCCAGCCTTATGGCATCCCGATTTCTGTGGAATTTCTGTAAAATACCCCAGAAATTGTCATTTTTCGTCGTTTTTGGGCTGGCGCCGACGTTCGTCGCCTGCGCGACGCAGCCCCAGATCGAAGTTTTCTTTCTCGATTTCTGAAGATTTTAATCAATTTTATTATTGATTTATCGTTTTTAGAAATATAGGAATATAACGTGACCTTTTTCGTGGCGTTCCGCGAAGGTCAATTTTTGCGAAATCAGGCACGTTCACGATTTTTTTAAAAAATCCTGAGGCGATCCCAGGAATCAGCCAGGCACCCATGGTGTGGCCCAACAGTGGGCCTTTTCATATATAGTTTGAATTGAGACAGAAACGCGGCGTGTCGGCTACGCGACGCGTTCGGGGGAGACACGCGAAATGAGTGTTTTTGGCTCAAAAATCACTATATTTCACTGTCTTTCGCCCAAAAACCACTGTTTGGCTCAGTTTGGGCAGGATCTCAGTGGAGATCCTGATGGCGACGACGCGTAGCCGTCAGTTTTTCTGGTGGCGGCGACGCACCCGCCAACATTTCGTCCTCTCTTCTAAGCTATTTTATAGTATAGAAGTGTTACATATACATATTACTTGTCTACATGTTTGTATTGTCTACATATACCATCATCTCTTTGCCTAGGACGCCAGATTGTGTCACGGCTGAGGCAAGGATCACAGAATTCTTTGGAGAAACCCAGACTGATGGAAGATCAGTAAGAATTTCAAGAGGAAGTCTTGGATTTCATGGGATTGGGGTCGTGCATGCCAAGGGAAGCTTGGAGGTTGCCCTCCCCCCAACCTCTTCAAAAGAGTTCTGCCGACGCCAAGGCCACTTTCGCGGACAACGACGACGTCGCGCCACAGCAGGTGCCATGGTAGTAGCGTCTGCTACTCTGCAGTGGTCAAGGTCAAGGGCATCAACATGATGAAGGAGGAATTCCTTGATGGTCCTACGATGGATGGAAGACCCTATGGAGCCCCCAAGTCTACCTCAGCTCCCGGCGACGACCGCAGCGACGACGACGCTATCTGCGAACCACCACAACCTCTACGAGGTTGCAGGCGCGTTAATTCGTCGCCTTGTGCTGGTAACAGCCCTAAACAGGCACGAGTAATCCGTCGCCTTGGGTAGGAAATGACCCTAAATTCAGGCACGAGGAATTCGTTGCCTTGGGTTTGACCCTAAATAATTTTTTTTCCGCATTTGAATTTATTGAATTATTATGTTTCCATGCCCATGGAGTAAAAGGGCCAATATGTGCGCCTCAGCGCCATCAGTCAGGTGAGAAGGACCTGCAGCGCCCCTGGTTTCGTCACCAGAGGCTAAAGGGAGTGCCAGGGACCAGTGTGGTTGCCTGGGGGGCAATTGCCCTATGAATATATCAAAGATTATTGCAGACCTACATGTAAGTGGCATGTACATTACTTATGAAGCCCCAACTCCCCCACTGTCCTGCTGAGGCAGTTTTGAAACCAGGGCAGTGCAGGGGTCAGAGCGCCTCCTTGGCCTTGCCTTCCTTTGGATATAGGCAAGGCTTCTAAGGAGGGGGGTGAAGCGGTATGGGGTGCCTCACCCATACCCGCTGCCCTGCCTGTGGCGCGCTTCTCATCAGGAATTTTCCTGGGCTGATTCCCAGCCTTATGGCATCCCGATTTCTGTGGAATTTCTGTAAAATACCCCAGAAATCGTCATTTTTCGTCATTTTTGGGCTGGCGCCGACCTTCGTCGCCTGTGCGACGCAGCCCCAGATCGAGTTTTATTTCTCGATTTCTGAAGATTTAAATCAATTTTATTATTGATTTATCGTTTTTAGAAATATAGGAATATAACGTACCTTTTTTCGCGGCGTTCCGCGAAGGTCAATTTTTGCGAAATCAGTCACGTTCACGATTTTTTTAAAAAATCCCGAGGCGATCCCAGGAATCAGCCAGGCACCCATGGTGTGGCCCAACAGTGGCCCTCTTCATATATAGTTTGAATTGGGACAGAAACGCGTCGTGTCGGCTACGCGACGCCTTGGGGGGAGACACGCGAAATGAGTGTTTTTGGGTCAAATTTCACTATATTTCACTGTTTTTCGCCCAAAAACCACTGTTTGGCCCAGTTTGGGCAGGATCTCAGTGGAGATCCTGATGGCGACGACGCGTAGCCGTCAGTTTTTCTGGTGGCGGCGACGCCGCCGCCAACATTTCGTTCTCTCTTCTAAGCTATTTTATAGTATAGAAGTGTTACATATACATATTACTTGTCTACATGTTTGTATTGTCTACATATACCATCATCTCTTTGCCTAGGACGCCAGATTGTGTCACGGCTGAGGCAAGGATCACAGAATTCTTTGGAGAAACCCAGACTGATGGAAGATCAGTAAGAATTTCAAGAGGAAGTCTTGGATTTCATGGGATTGGGGTCGTGCATGCCAAGGGAAGCTTGGAGGTTGCCCTCCCCCCAACCTCTTCAGTTGCGTGTTTGATTCGCCTCATCTCGTTACCCTGGAGGGAGTTTCTGGACACTCTCTCTCAGGCGTTCAACGCGGTTGTTATATATCAACCCATTTGGTCGCTCAGGACCTTTGGGATGCCGGCAAAGTTGGAGAAGTTGTCCTTAAGAATGACTACTTCTATCGTGCCAAAAGAAAGTAAGACCTTTATTTGGGCCATCCTTGACATCGCAAGAATAGGGTGGCGCCTGTAGGTCATAGGCGTTGTTTTTTGCTTGAGTCAGGTCCCTTGGAGCGCCCTGAACTTCGTTTTTTACAGGCAGGGTTCAAAAGTGCAGAAGTAGTTTTGAAGCAAAGGGATACTCCAAAGTTTGGAGAAGATGTCACCATTGCCGAGGTGAATGGGAGTCTTGAGTACTGTCGGGAGTTAGAATGTCTTCGTAGGGACTCTCAGCCACAACGCCCTTCGCGCTGGCACTCTTCTTCCTACAGAGTTGTCGATAAATGGCGCGATGCTATTTGTGAATATTTTTATGAACACAATTCCTTTACCCCATATTACGATGCCTTTGCTAATTCTGGGAACAAACGGTTTGATAATTACTTTCGCGACGCCTGGACCCAAAAAAGGGACAAGAAGTTATGGATTAATCCTCCGTTTCACTTAATCCAGCAGGTCATTCACAAAATCAATCAAGATAAAACCCAGGCGATTCTACTTGTACCCTTGTGGGACGATGAGCCGTGGTTTCAGGAATTGCAGGACATTTCTGTAGACTGCATCGAACTTCTGAGGAAGATTAAGCTGTACGCCAGGGACGCCACAGGTCTCCTGCGACAGCGGCCTGGGGTTCGCTCGTATTCCTGGTGGAAGGAGGGCTTCCTGACTCTAATTCTGCCGATTGTGGAACTGATTGTTATGTTGGGTCAGAATCTGAGGCTGAGCGTGGGACTGATGATGAATGTATTTTTTCCTATATTGACCCGTCAGATGCCGAAGGTGATCCTGAAGCGGTACCCAGAACCTATGGCCTATGGCCCGGAGGCCTGTGAGCCGTCACACCCGTGCGGAAGCCGTTGACACCGGCTGTCAGCGGGATATCCCTGTTCTCTAACCTGCGAAATCTGGAATCCGATTTCTAACCATTAAATCGATGTAGAATTACCATAATTTTATTGTCTTGGTCGATTTTTGGTCAGAAATCGGTGAAATACCCGATTTCTACCGCGATTTCTAATTGTCGTGAAATCGCCGCCTGTTGTCGCCTGTTCGCGCGCTTTCGTCGCTTCTCCGTGGCGAGTTTTGTGATCGATTTTTCTCGAGTACCTTTGAGGTTCTAAAGGAACTTAAGTGCTTGATCTAGAGGGTTCCTCTGGTACTTTCATCTGGTGTAGTCACCAGAATTTTTCGCCATTGCGTCTCAGAGAAAATCAGCGCGCAAGCTTTTCCGTCGATCGCTCGAATTCATGGTTCTCAAGGACCAAGAGTTCGGACGGAACCCTACATTCCCCCCCTATGCCTTTCATCCATGCCCCTTTCACATGGGCATATCACTTTGAATACGGAAGAGGGCAATAGGGATGTTTTAGGCAGCCTATGGGTTTCGCAAACCCAAGTCCCTTGCGTGCGCAACCGCTAACTTTGTGGCATTGTGAGCATGAACAATAATAACCGAACACAATGCTCACAAGACCAAAGGCCCCTGGGACATTTTCGTTCTTGGAGCCAACTCAACGATGGCTCCACGCAATTCAATGCGTACCAAAACGCATTTTTTGAAAAAGGGCAAATTCTGGTGGAAAATTAGGCCAAAATGGCCAAACCCCGGAGGCTCGTAGTCGAAGCCTATGGGGAGATGAGCCTTGAATCAAAGCAATATGTAAAGTAGAGACCACGAAGGACATCGTGGATGGCCTGGTTGATTTTCCAACCTTGTCTTCTATGTTATATGATGTCGCCTTGTGAGACGCGTGCCGTACTACCTCTTTGCACACGGGCTCATATGCAAGCACTAACGACACGAGTGGGCAGAGACAATCTATCCATAGTGGGCATATTTGAAGGCACCTACTATGAGCCTACTCCAAAGATGTTTGCTCATATTTTTGTTCCTCAATGACCCAAAGATATGTACATACCAATATCGCCCAATATATGCACTTTTTCCCACAAATAGTGTGCTTCAAGGATTGGGGTGTTAAAAATGCTTCCATTATGCTTTGAACCCCAACCCCTTTTGCAAGAGGGAAGCAAAGCTTCGGTTTGCATCCATGCAAAAGCCCGACGCTCATATCTCTTGTGATATGGAGATACGATTTTTCGAGTGACCACTTTTGGGTGAATTTTGGCCGTTTTGCCCAGAATGGCGGCAAACCCCATCTCCCCCTTAATCTTCGGCCCGAGGTTGCGTGCGCCACTTGACCAAGGGTAAGGACAATTCCGAGAGGGCACATAAACTGGCATTGAATGCGGTGTTTCCCCATGTGGCCTCTCCTCTCGAAGGGAGAGTTGTGAGTCACCCAATTTGGGGTATGTTGCCATTCTGCCCCATTTGTGTGTCGCTTTCCCCCCAATGGGGAAAATAGCTGGAGGCGACCATGAGGGTTGGCAAGCGGCATATATTGGGACCTGGGTCCCATGTGTCTCAAGCACTTTTGGTTGGAAGGATCTTCACCGTGGCCATGGAGATATGGAATCATGAGTGCGGGCCATTTTGGCCAAATTTCGCTGTTTTTGCCATTGTGTGCCATATTGGAGCTACCATATCTCCACGGGGCACGGGATCTAGCCAGGAGGAAAGGGCGAATATTGTAGCATATGACCAAGGGTTGGACACCATTGAGTCTCGTATTTGCTCCTTTGGCTCATCTGGAGTTATTCAACTTTTGGTGCTATCCATGATCTCCCCTGTTGCACCGCATGCTGCTTTCTGCCCCATCCGCGTGTTCATCTCCTCGATGAACAGCAAGCAGCCAGTGTGACAGCAAGCCATAACCCAGGGCATGGGACCAAAGGGGATATCAAGGGTTGTGAATCAAGGCTTGGCGCGTCAATATCGCCAAGGTTTCCTACCCTGGTCGGTCAACCGAGACGACCGATTTTGCCATTTTGGCAGTTGTGGACCCAATTTGGATTGTCACCACGCCAAGAGGCACCAAGATCTTTGAAAGCCAAGGTCATGGGAGTCTCAGTTGGACTCTGGGTGGATTGTGTGTGGAATGGCAGATCCGATCTCCAAGCGGGCATGGAGATATACTATCGAGGACACGTTCAATTTTGGCTCATTTTGAGCAGCCAAAATGACCCCCTTTTTGGGACCCCAATTTCACCCCCCCGTGTGGTCATATGGCGGCCCCATATCTCTATGCCCATTGGGAGTCCTGACCCAATTCCGAGTCGTGCACTCGGAAAGAGTTCCTAAGTCCTGCCTCCTATCCTGCAGGCCATTGGCCTTGCCTTAGCCGGGCGAGTCACGCGTGGGAATGACGCCAATTTTGGTGATTTTGGCATCATGACCCCACTTGAGGAACCGGTGGTGCCCTGATGCCGGGAGGTCAGAGGGAACCAGGTTGGGTGAGGGCTTCAGTGAGTTTGTACTTGAAGGGCGTAGGGTCAACTGCCTCGTCCCTGCCTGTGGCGGGTCCGGACGAGAGGTCACGTTTGGAGTTTTTTGAGCTAATATCAGTCTGGGCTGAAACAGCCCATTTTCAGCTACCAACTCCTAGGGGATAATAGCGGGGCCTTATCTCTGGCTCAGAAGGGAGCTGGGACCTGCCGTCAAGGGAGCATGGGGAGTCACTGTCGGCTGGCCTTGTAGTCCCTTGGTTCTCAGGAACTCGCCTGTGGCTGGGCGGGACACCCTCCCCTATTGGCAGGGTTTCAGGGTCCGGACTCGGCAGGGCATGGGTTGTGTTTGACCCCCCGCCCCTGCCAGCTACTGAGAGGGTCGGACCTGGGATTGGGATACGAGTTGGGACTGAGTGTCTATTGTCCTGTGATGCCTTTACCCCAGTCCAGTCTCAACTCATGTGTACATATCCTGATGTGTGGCTGTACATACTTTTGTTCCCTTGTTTCAGAGTGGCAAGGATCCTGAAACGCTTTGTCACATGACACGAGCATGAGGATGCCCTTGTGAGCGCAGTGCTTTGCCTGCCTGCATGCTTGTGCGTGTCCGCCGCAGCTTATTGTGGCCAGGCCCCCCACGGCAACGCGTCAAAAGGGTTTCACCGCCGCGGGGTTACCCATCCCTCGCGTGCCACTCAGGGCCGCCTGAACCCCGAGCACCACGGGCTTCGCAGCGCCGCCCGAAGCATCGCCCCGAGCGTCAGCAACAGCGCCGAGTCCGTGAAGGAGGTGTAGCAACCGGAACTCTGACATCAGCGAGTTCCTTCTACCGACCAGTACGGGCCGAACTCCCAGCCACATCACCCACCTCCACAACCACCATCAGGCGTCTTGGTCCCAGCCCTGTAGATAGAGTGGACCACAGCCACCCCCAAGACCGGTCCATCGAGGGGAACGAGCGCCGATGGTGAACTGGCAGGAGGCGGGCAAGATGTGGCCGCTGCCCCACTCCCATGCGGTGCGCCTACTGCGTGGGTTGGTGTGGGGGCGGCACTACCGCCGCAGCAACCCCCAGTGCAAAGGCGGCATGCCCAGAAGCTTCGAGCTCCGCGAGGACATGGGCGCCGACGGCCTGCAGGCAGTGGATAACTGGCGGCGGGTGGAAGGATAAGCCTACCGCTTCCACCAGAAGCGCTGGAGGGTCTGGACCCGCCCGGACAGGCCCGGCGAAGGGCCGCGCCCCGACAGGATTGATGAGGACGAGAACCCCAACGAGTACCCGTCGGGCGCCACGATCAACGTCTCTATATGGGACATGATCGAGAAGAAGTTCCCGGAACTGGGGAAGGAGCGTACGCTGCTGGGCAGCAGCAGCAGCGCGTCCCCTGGGAAGGAGAAGCGATCCGCCGGGGACAGGAAGCGGGACAAGAAATGGCGGGAGTACCAGGGGTCCCTGGCTGCCGAAGCCGCCCAAGCCGCGGGGAACGAGACCAAGGGCGGAACCCCAGCCCCCAGCCCCAAACGGGCCAGTGGCAGTCACCACCCCGGCCACACCACCCTTGGCGACTTCCTCGAAGTCGCCAAGAGGGCCAACTCCAAGCCACGTCAGCTGCACCTGAGGAAGTCAGGCCCCAGCAGCGACATGGAGTCCGCCCACCGGGGGAGGATGCCGGCCGACCAGGCCAGCTCCAGCAGCAGCATCGCTCCCGACCAAAGGGACGTGGCCCGCGCCTGCGAGCGCGCCTGTGGGGTGCCCTGCAAATTTCGGGTTGCCCGGCAACGGGCCACGCAGCAGAACGCTGCCGTGAAGGGCACCGTCGGGATCGCCCAGGAGGAGGCCACAGATTGGGGCAGAGGCATGGTCTTCCATGCCTCGACCGTGGCGGCCATCGCGGTTGGTCTCACGGCTGCAGCCGCACAGGAGGCAGCGACTGCCCGGGTCAGGAGTGAGGTGGCGGCAGCCGCCCAGGAAGCCCGCCTGGCCAAGGCGGCCATTGTCCGTAAGGAGGCCGAGGTGAAAGCGCTGGAAGAGGCGCTTGCCCAAGAGAGGGCAAGGAAGGTGGCGGAGGAAAGGGCCCACGCCGAAGCAACGGCCAAGGCCCAAGCGGACGCCGCCAGGAAAGATGCCATCGAGGCCGCACGACGGAAGGTCGCTGAGGAGAGGGCCAAGACGGAGGCGGAACTGGCAGCGTTGAAAGCTGAGAAGGCTCGGCTGCAGCGGGCTCGGGAAGCCGAGGCTGCCCGTGCTCGGGAGGAGGCCGAAGGGTGAGCTGCCGCAGCCACGGCCGCCGCCATGGAGGAGGCGGAGGCCAAGCTCCAGCGCGGAACAGCCCCAGGGGGATCCCGAGTGGAGACCCTTCGAAAGCTTTTCGAAGGAGACGCCTCCTCCAAGATGACGCTGGATCTGGAGGAGGTCGACACGGGCAGCAGTGGGGACAGTGGCCCCACCGCCTACCGACGAAGGAGGGGTAAGGGGAAGACCCCCGAGAGGGCACGGACGCCAGCGGGCGGACATCCCCACGACTCCGACCCCTTCTTCACCGCCAGCGACGGGGATGGAGGAGACCGCCGACATCGCCGAGGAGTGGCTGGAGGAGGAGGCCGAGATGTCCCCATGGAGCCGGAGGGTGGGAGTGAGGATCTCCCTCCTCCCTACCGGAGCTCGGAGTCCACCGCGTGCGAGACCGAGACGCCCAGGTGGGGCGACATGGACGAGGATGAAGACATGGCTTTCGGTTACACGGAGAAGCCCCCATACTCGGACCCACCGAGGCGAGCCGGCGGAGACCCACCGGGACCCCCTGGCGGAGGCCCGTCAGGACCCCCTGGATGACGTCCACCAGGTGGACCCCCCGGAGGTGGACCCCCTGGCGCAGGAGGACCCCCTGGACCGGGTGGGCCCAGCGGAGGCCCTCCTGGAGGACCCCCTGTGGACCCCGACGGCCCCCCCGAAGATGGTGGCCCGGAGGCCACTTGGCGGTGGATCGTCCACCTCCGCAGGAGGGTCCAGTCCCTCGAGCGCGAGGTAGACACGGGCAACGGCGAGATGATCTGCATCGCCAGGGTCGCCGCGGGCGCACAGAGGGAACTCGACATCGCCAAAACGGAGATGGTCAAGATCGCCAAGGTCGCTGCCGCCGCCCAGAGAAAGCTGAACATCGCCAGGGGCGAGACCAGGCTGCTGAACAAGGTCATCAACGGCCTGCAGCAGAGGTTGGACAGGCTGGAGAGCCGGGGGAGCGTAGGCAGTGACTCACCGCCCCTGGAATCCGGCTCGTCGGACGACGGCTGGGGACCTGGACCAGCTCCAGGCAGAGCCCACGCCCCCGGCGGAGCCTCCAGGAGTCGCCCCAGCGCCAGTGCCCCCTCCCTCAGCGCCCCCTCTCATCACAGCGCGGGCCGCCGTAACGAGCGCGTGCCGCCCGGCAGTGGCAGTGAGGAGTGGCGTGATGAGTGGCTCAGTGCGGAGTACCACAAATGTCGTGCTCAACAGCGGACACCGGTACGCCGCCGACGCCCCGCACCAGCCCAGGAGCCAATCCCAATGGCTGGCGGGCGTTATGGTGGGCTCATAGATGAGGTCCCTGGAGGGGACGTGGAGTAGGATGTCGGCGGAGGCGAGGAAGACCTGGAGGAGTTTGGCATTACCCCGCTGCGCGGTGTACGACGGGAGGCCGCTGAACGCAGCCGCTGGCGCCGTGATGAGGAGGCATACATGGAAGGAGTACGGCCTGAACATCTAGGTTCAGCGTACATGGAGGAACCACGGCGTAGCCACATGGATACCGTGGAGGAGATGGAAGTGGCGGCCGTGGGAGTCCGTGGGGGACGCCGATGGGAACCTCGGTCGACCTCGCGGCCGGCGTTCATGGTCTCTAAGGCCGCAGATGCTGCCGTGTGGGAAGACCTGAAGACATCAAGTCCCCCACGTACGATGGCAACCCCCTCAACCTCGACCGCTTCTTGGAGAAGCTGGACGATTGGGGGATGACTGTCACTGAAGACATGGCTCCCGCAGATGCGGAGAAATATGTCTTCAAACGGTTCACGTGGCGCCTGCGGGAAGTGCTCCAAAAGCGATACTTCGTGACGACCAAGGAGGGAAAAATCAAGACCCCCAAGGAAGCCAAGAAGTGGCTCAACGGGCAGGAGCGGGTGAACGCTCCGCAGGTGGCTGCCAAGCGGTGGAGGGCCCCTGAGCTTCAGCATGATGGTCAGGAGATCCGCCTACGGGATTGGCGATACTTCTGGGGGCAATACACTCTCTTCCGCCGCAACGTGGAGGACTGGAATGAGGGCGAGGAGCAGGCCCGCCTGCTCTCCATGCTGCCGGAGGCATGGATCAAGAGAGTCAGCAAGGAGGAAGCCAAGAGAGCCAAGTTCAACCACACGTTCAAGATGATGCTCCCCAAGGAGTATCATCCAAAAGTGTTGGCTTGGGCAAATAAGCATGTGGCGCGGGATGTCAAGCAGCGAGAGCTGCGAAAAGCCCTCTTCATCACCGTCACGGGCGATCGCGAGAAGGCCGCGATGTTGCGCCTGGACGAGTGTGACGTGGGCGGCCAGACCCTTCGTCGGCAGTCCATCCCGGCGCGGCTGACCTGCGACGAGGTCTTGGATTGGGTCGGAGAGGAAGTGCTGAAAGAGTACAGGAATCTGCACCACAACCGCGGCTTGAGGGCCGGTGACTGTGACGTCAACTACGTTGGCGAGGGGTCTGGCGGGGAAGCTGCCATGAACCCAGCGGGAGCCGATGGCGATGAGGCTCTCGACGAGGATGACGACGATGATGAGCCCGCCGAAATGGCCGTTTGTGCCTTCGTGGCTAACAACCTGAACGCAGGGAGCGACCGGGGAAGCTGGAAGGCCCTGGAGAAGAGTTGTCAGAAGAAGGAGAAGAAGGAGCCCCGCCGCATTGGCGACCCTCCGCTGTCCTTTGGGGACTTCATAAGAGCTCACCCTCAGGGCTGTTTCGTGTGTTATGGGAGGAACAAAGGGTTCAACCATGACCACTGGACATGCCCCATCCACAAGGCCGACACAGAGGCCCACAAGAAGGTGCACGGGTCGAAGAAGCGTGCATCCGCGGGTATCCGGGAGACCAAGGTGGAGGTCATCAAGGACGAGCTCTCCAAGCTGATGTCGGTGGGGACTGAGTTGGCCAAGGAGATCCAGGAGATCAAGAAGTCCTGGGTCCCCCAGTCGGACGACAAGAACAAGGAGAACAAAGAGAAGGACAAGGACAAGAAGGGTAAGAAAGGGGGAAAGAAGAAGGGTGTCAATGAGGTTGATACGGAGGAGAGTACCCCTACTACCACAACCGACGCCCCTTAGCGGAGCCCCTGCAGCCGAGGGCCCCAGCTAGGGCGGTCGCAGGATGGTCTCGTGGGAAGCGCCACACCATCCCAGTCGGGAGACAATGAGCACAAAGGGATTGCCGCGGGCGGAAGTCCCGGTCCGGCACCCAAAACGAAAGACAGTCGCAGTGGCAGGGTGAGGGCAAGTGAAGGCACGAACCCTTGCACCCGTCCATCCTTCACGACCAAGAGTGTATTTGATGTGCTTCAAGATCTATCCGAGAGTTTCGGAGGATCACCGGGACCGCAGCTCGATGCTGCAGATCGGCAGCCTGAGCCCATTGTCCACGACCTGTACCAGTCGCTTATTGAGCTTCTCGAACAGCCGGAGATCCTGAGCTTGCAAGCTGTGCGCTGTGTGGGGCGTGAGCGGCAGTTGCACCTTAAGGTCCGTGCCTTATGCGGGAAAGTGGAGAAGGTCTTCGACGTGTTGGTCGACACGGGAGCTCAGGTCAGCTTGGTCAAGGCTGGCTTACTTTCGCCAGAGTGCTTGACCGACAGTCGGAAGCCTGTCAGGCTGAAGGTGGAGAACGGCCAGTACATGGTGGGAGGCACGAGGGAAGCGGCCATTGGGCTGCAGTTTGTGAACCACCGTGAGCTGAGCCGCCCGGACCCCAGCAAGGAAATCCTCCTGCAAGGTCGCTTCTACGAGGCCCAGATGGACTGGGACATGATCGTTCGGTACGACTTCATGATGGAGACGGACTCCGGCGTTCTCCCGGCCCAGACCTCAATGACCCTGTACCAGGAGGACCAGCTCTCGTGGCTTTTGTCACCTGAGCACCATGTGGAGTGCCAATGGATCCAACCAGAACGCAATCACCTCGAAGTAGCCACGCCGGGGACTGAGCCAGCTGGGCCAGCAAACCAGGAGTACGGTATAATGCCGGATCTGGCGAGCCGAGTGGTTGCGGACCTGGGAGCTTCGGATCTGGCCTTGGATGCGTTCTCTTCAGGAACCTTTGCCCATCTTCAGGTTTGTGAGAAGTACTGGAGCACCCAGGACTCCGCGTGGAAGAAGCACTGGGGTCCTGATCAGGGTTTGATGTGGATCCATTGCCCCCGATGGGACATTCCAAGGGCGGTAGCGAAGATTCGCAAGGACCGCTCCAAGGCAGTGCTGGTTGTTCCTATGGGATGCACCGAGGAGGAAAGCACCCGAGATTGGGTGGTCTCACTGACCAACATGACCTTAAACAAGGTCGTCCTACCGGCTGGAGAGAGTGTCTATCAGGACGCTAAGGGACAGCCCATGCCACCCCAGAGATGGCCAACGGAATTCCACTATGTGGATGGAGGCCTTGAACAGGCCGACACCACGGACTTCGTGTGTGTCAACCGCATCATAGCGGAGCCATGGCGGCAATGCTTTGCGGCTTCCCCTCTGACATCGGAGAATCCGAGGACCTCCTCACTGAAGAGGAGTTGGATCTGGTTCAGGGGTATATGGATCAGCCCTTTCACGACTGGGGAAGCCAGCGTGAGGGCAAGGGCCAAGACAAAGCCTGGTGGGAAGTGGATTCCATCGTCTCCGGTTCCTATGATGGGAATACCTTCGTAAGGAGGGTACTGGACCACATGTCCAGCCAGGACGAGCCAATCGGCGGGAACCCACCCACCTTTGGTGACTTGTTCCGAGGCAAGACCAGAGATGGCCCTTTGGGCCACCTGGGAAGACCACCAGAGCCGAAACCATGCGGTGACACCCCGCAAGTAAGCTCAGTGGTTCAGGTGCCCGGAAAGGCCAAGGCGGAGTCCGATGAATGCCCGTAGATCCAGGCATTGAGGGCCAGGCTGAAGCAGAAGTATGGTGACACCTTCTTCAGCGGGAAGCCTGTGTTTTCCCCACCAGTGCGTGGACCGTATGGTGAGGCCAAGATACGACTGAAGCCGGACCCCCGTGTGTATCGACAACGGGAGTTTGCCCTGAGGGGCGAGGGGAAGGAGGCCATGGAGAAGATGCTGCGTGAATTCATCGAGAGAGGCTCGCTTGAGCCGTGCCACTCCGAGTGGGCCTTTCCGTGCTTCGTCCTCCCCAAGAAGGTGGCCGGAGAGTGGCGGTTCGTGGTCTACTATAGCGGCCTAAACGCCCGAACGCAGCATGACAGCTATACGCTGCCCCTCATTGAGGACATGCTGCAAAAACAACACCGGCGGAGGATCTTCACGGTGATTGACCTGAAACATGGTTTTCATCAGATGCCTCTCCCCGAGGAGTCCCGTGCTTGCACAGCAATGAGCACACCACTTGGACCCCTTCAGTGGAAGGTGAAGCCCATGGGCGTTACCAACGGCAATGCGACTTTTCAGCGGATGCTGGCGAACCTGCTTAAGCCGGTGCGTGACTGTGCGGAGCCCTTTGTGGACAACGTGATCATCGCGTCCGGGGACCCCAGTATGAGCTATGAGGAGCTCCTGGAGGCACATGAGAGGGACGTCACCAGAGTGCTGGACCTTCTGGTTCGGCACAAACTCACGGGCAGCAGTGACAAGGCCACCATTGCAGTAAGCGAGGTGGTATTCGCTGGCCACGTAGTTGGGAACGGGCAGCGGAAGCCCATACCTGGCAAGGTGGCTGCATTCCAGCACTGGGAAAAGCCCAAAACGGTCTCTGAGCTACGGGCGTACTTGGGGTTCTGCAGCTACTACTCGAGGTATATCAAGATGTATGCCCAGTATGCAGCATCCATGACGACCATGCTCAAGGGCAACCGAGAGGAGACCAAGAAGGGGTCCAAGAAGGCTCTGGTCTGGAATGAAGAGTCCGACCATGCCTTTGAGGGGACGAAGCAGGCGCTGCTATCCGCAGTGGGTCTGCACCTCGTAAATCCTGACCGAGGGTTCGTCCTGCGCACCGACACTTCCGACTACGCCGTTGGTGCTGTGTTGGAACAAGTGCTTGTCGATGGGAGGCACGTGCCAGTGGCCTTCTGGAGCCGAGTCCTGGCGGAAGGCCAGAGACGGACGTGGACGCCCCGAGAAAAGGAGGCGTATGCCATCGTCATGGCTCTCAGGAAATGGGCTGGGCACATAGCCCTCCATCCCGTCACCGTCTGCACCGACCATCAGAGTCTGCAGTCATGGCACAAAGAGCATGTGGACACCCCCTCCGGTCCCGCCTCCCGACGGGCAAGATGGCATGAGACCTTGGCCAAGTTCGACCTCACGGTTGTGTATGACCCTGGCAAGGACAACACCGTGGCGGACTGTCTCAGTAGGTGGGCCTATCCCGCCAGCAAGGGCATGACGGAAGTCTCTGCCCATGGCGATGAGGCTGAGACCACTGAGGCCAGGAAGATCATAGAAATGGAGCGCCTGATGGAGGAGGAGGGTGTTACATGCTTCGTCGTCATGGCTGCGGATGCCCCCCTCGGAAAGAGGATGGGCAGAGCGGTCAGAGTACTCGCCCTGAGGAAGCCGAGTCCGACAAGCACCTCTTACCTGAATCGTGCCTCCAGGACGACTGGACCGACGAGTACGCCAAGTCTGAGGCCTTTGAGGCCGAGTATAGGGCTGTGACCGACCCTGATGACGGGCAGAAGTGGCCAAAGGGGCTGACTGAGGAGGATGGCAAGCTCTACCGGAATGGTAAGCTGCTGGTCCCAGAGTCCCGGGTGCTCGAGCTGTGTGAGGCTTGGCACCACCACATGATGCACCCAGGGGTCAAGAAGCAAGCCCTGGACATGCAGCGCCGGTTTGAGATCGACCAGATCGGTCTTTACAACGCCATCAAGAAGGTCAGAAAGGGTTGCCCGGTCTGTCAGGCCTGCAATTCTGACAACCGGAACGTCAAGGGCGAAGGCCAATAAACTCCGGTGCCTGACCATCCCACGGAGAGCGTGGCCATGGACGTCTTCTCCATGCCTGAAGTTCACATAGGCAAGGAGACCTTTGACTGTGTGGTCCTTCGTGTGGACCGCCACAGCGGCTATGTAGTAGCCGCTCCGGCACGCAAAAGGGGGTTGCTTGCCAAGGAAGTGGCAGTCATGATGATTCGTCATTGGCTGACCGACTTTGACATCCCCCGCACCATTTGCAGTCACCGAGGGCCCCAGTTTACTGGTGGCTGGTTCAAGGCCATGTGTTCCCTCATGGGAATAGGTCTTGCCAAGAGCGTCGCCTATCTCAGCCGGTCTAATGGCCGGGCTGAAGTGGCTGGAAGGCAGCTGTTCGAGAAGCTAAGCATGATTCACATCACCAATCCACGTCGGAACTGGTTTGAGGAGATGTGGCCCGCTCTGAAGGCCGATCATGACACCCCCACTCCGGGTGGTTTGTCCCCTCACCAGATTGTGTTCGGCAGGGACCCCCTGGGTCGGGGACTTCCCTTGTCGGGTGATGGTATGGCCATGGATGCCAAGGAATTCTTTGCGCGGCAAGAGGCAACGGCGCGGGACATCCGCCAGCAGCTGGAGAAGGAGCATGCCGAGCGTCAGAAGTCCGCCCCGAGCTCGACAGCGCAAAAGTTCAGGGTGGGAGACCCGGTTCGGGTGACCAGACCCCGCCCCATGGGCACCGACCGCACCAAAACCTGGTTCAAACCCGGAGTGGTGGTCCGCAGGAGGACAACTATCGCATCAAGGTGGGTCACGGACAGTTCTGGGAGCGCCACGAGAGTCAGCTCCGTGTGCAGGAACCCGACCTCCGTGGCCAACATGTGTCCCCCGACCATGCCGCACATCAGGCTGATTCGGACGACGACTATGCTGAGCAGGACGACTATACTGTCGAGGAGATCCTGGCCCATCGTCCGAAAGCCTCGGCACCTCGAGGTCTGGAGTTCAAGGTTCGTTGGCGAGGCTATGGGCCGTCCCACGACACCTGGGAACCCGTCTCCTCGTTTGTGCTGCGGATTAACACCCCCTTCATGGACTACATCCGCAAGCACAAGACCAAGCTCCACGTCTCGGACTTGGAGGCACTCACCCGGGCGATTGCAGCCAGGGGCGCCTGATCACCGCCCCGAGCTCTCCCCTGATGCAGTTTGAGCACTTGTTTGGTCGACGGATCGTCCCTCACTTGCTTGCTCTCCTCCATCTTCCGGTGCCATGCCATCTGAGTGGCCATATACCCCCCCCTGCTGAATCCAGGGGAGGATGGCCCCTCTCTTCCACTCCTTTTCGTCACTCCCCGCCTGCTGAATCCTTGGGAAACCAGGCAGGGCGACTGACCTTGACATATTCTGAGCTCTTAGGGACTTGAAGCCCATACGACGTTGCGCAACGGATGCCGCTTGCGATTTTTGGGTGTGTGGTCTGGTCCCATGGCACTTGCGGGATCCACACCAGTCAACGTGTGTCTGCAGACTATATATGGCCTGAACTCAGGCGTCTTTTCGTCCACCCTCCTGCATATTCCTTATCCTGACCGGGGCGTGGTTTGGCGCTCTGTCCAGAGTGTGTTTACACGCCTATTACCCCGTTTATTGCTTATTTTTCTGTTCTCCAGGATATGTGCATCTGTATGTTAAGTGTTGTCAGCCCCCGAAGGGACACAAATCAGAATACGAAGGCGCCCTGATTCGCCGTGTACATGCTCTTACATAAGGTCCAGCCTGGACCAGTACCTAAGTACAGATTCTTCTGTTTGAGTGCCCGTGATACCGTGTGCCCTAGTGGCTGTGATGTGCTGAGATCCTGATGGCGCCAGGCGGGAAGCCCAGTTGCCTGACTACACTCCCAGCCGTCCGCCACTGTCAGTCCCAGTGTGAGCCTACCGACTCGCAGACGCACTTGCAGTCGGGTGGCGACCTCCGGTGTCCTGACCTCGGTCAGTCTGCCTGGGAAACTGGTGGTTTGAGGAGTCGACTCCTCCGCCAAGACTGCATGGGGACTCCCCCATGCATGGCCTTCATGGTAATGGGGCGAGGGAGAAGACAGCCTTGATGCCCGATCCCTTATGGAGGAGCTCGTTCGGCTTTACCACTCTGGACTCGCGTCGTGGATATGGACATGGTGCGCCCAAAAAAGGACTCGTGGGGACTCTCCCCCAGACTGCGGCCTTGGGAAGCCTGGGGTAGCCTAATGGATCTTTGTGGTAGCTTTCGACCTGTGGGACCACCTCGGTCGTCGTGTGACGCCTATGTTGGCCGTGTATGCCACTGCCACTGTGGTAGTGACCGTCGCAGCTGGCACCCTGTGCGCCTGGTATGGGTTAACGGGTCCTTTGGATGCCGAACAATCGCCGCCAGGACCCTGGATTTGATACTCAATACCATCCTTGCAGTTACAGGCATCTACAGCATCATACCTGTCTTACCGTGGGATTGTAATGGGCAACCTAACCCGCAAATCGGCCTGAAGTGAGGATGTGACCCCCCCCCTTCAGGGAATGGTCCTGGGTACCTGCTGCCATGCTTGGGTGTTATCGAGCCCCCCCCAGGGTTTGCTCTAAGGAGGGGGGTGAAGCGGTACCCAGAACCTATGGCCGATGGCCCGGAGGCCTGTGAGCCGTCGCACCCGCGCGGAAGCCGTTGACACCGGCTGTAAGCGGGATATCCCTGTTCTCTAATCCGCGAAATCTGGAATCCAATTTCTAACCATTAAATCGATGTAGAATTACCATAATTTTATTGTCTTGGTCGATTTTCGGTCAGAAATCGGTGAAATACCCGATTTCTACCGCGATTTCTAATTGTCGTGAAATCGCCGCCTGTTGTCGCCTGTTCGCGCGCTTTCGTCGCTTCTCCGTGGCGAGTTTTGTGATCGATTTTTCTCGAGTACCCTTAAGGTTCTAAAAGAACTCGATAGCTGGATTCAGAGGGTTTTTCTTGTACTTTCATCTGGTTTGTTCACCAGAATTTTTCGCCGTTGCGTCTGAGAGAAAATCAGCGCGCAAACTTTTCCGTCGATCGCTCGAATTCATGGTTCTCAAGGACCATGAGTTCGGATGGAACCCTACATTCCCGCCCTATGCCTTTCATCCATGCCCCTTTCACATGGGCATATCACTCTCAATAGGGAAGAGGGCAATAGGGATGTTTTAGGCAGCCTATGGGTTTCGCAAACCCAAGTCGTTTGCGTGCACAAACGCTAACTTTGTGGCATTGTGAGCATGAAATTTAATAACCGGACACAATGCTCACAAGACCAAAGGCCCTAGGACATTTTCGTTCTTCGAGCCAACTCAACGATGGCTCCACGCAATTCAATGCGTACCAAAACTCATTTTTTGAAAAAGGGCAAATTTTGGTCGAAAATTAGGCCAAAATGGCCAAACCCAGGAGGCTCGTACACCAAGCCTATGGGAAGTTGAGCCTTCAATCAAAGCAATCTGTAACGTAGAGACCACGAGGGGCATCGTGGATGGCTTGGTTGATTTTTACAACCTTGTCTTCTATGTTATATGATGTCGCCTTGTGAGACGCGTGCCATACTGCCTCCTTGCTCACGCGCTCATATGCAAGGACTAACGACACGAGTGGGCGGAGACAATCTAACCATAGTGGGCATACTTGGAGGCACCTACTATGGGCCTACTCCAAAGATGTTTGCTCATATTTTTGTTCCTCAATGACCCAAAGATATGTACATACCAATATCGCCGATATATGCACTTTTTCCGATAAATAGTGTGCTTCAAGGATTGGGGTGTTAAAAATGCTTCCATTATGCTTTGAACCCCAACCCTTGTTGCAAAAGGGAAGCAAAGCTTCGGTTTGCATGCATGCAAGCGCCCGAGGCTCATATCTCTTGTAATATGGAGATACGATTTTTCGAGTGAACATTTTACGGTGAATTTTCGCCGTTTTGCCCAGAATGGCCACAAACCCCATCTCCCCGTTAATGTTTGGCCCGAGGTTGCGTGCGCCACTTGACCAAGGGTAAGGGCAATTCTGAGAGGGCACATAAACTCGCATCGAATGGGGTGTTTCCCCATGTGGCCTCTCCTCTCGAACGAAGAGTTGTGAGTCACCCAATCTGGGGTATGTTGCCATCCTGCCCGATTTGTGTGTCACTTTCCCTCCAATGGGGAAAATAGCTAGAGGGGACCAGGAGCGTTGGCAAGCGGCATATATTATTATATGGGACCCGAGTCCCATGTGTCTATAGCACCTTTGGTTGGAAGAATCTTCGCCGTGGCCATGGAGATATGGAATCATGAGTGCGGGCCATTCTGGCCAAATTTCCCTGTCTTTGCCATTGTGACCCATATTGGAACTACCATATCTCCGAGGGGCACGGGATCTAGCCAGGAGGGAAACGCGAATATTGTAGCATATGACAATGGGTTGAACACCATTGAGTTCTGTATTTGCTCCTCTCGCTCATCTGGAGTTTTTCAACTTTTGGTGCGATCCATGATCTCCCCCGTTTCACCGCATACTGCTTTCTGCCCCATCCGCGTGTTCATCCCCTCGATGAACAGCAAGCAGCCAGTGTGACAGCAAGCCATAACCGTGTGCATGGGACCAAAGGGATATCAAGGGTTGTGAATCAAGGCTTGGCGCGTCAATATCGCCAAGGTTTCCCACCCTGGTCGGTCAACCGAGACGACCAATTTTGCCATTTTGGCAGTTGTGGACCCAATTTGGATTGTCACCACGCCGAGTGGCATGGAGATCTTTGCAAGCCAAGTGCATGGGAGTATGGGTTGGACTCCTGGTCCATTGCGTGTGGAATGGCAGATCTGATCTGCAAGCCGGCGTGGAGATATACGTTCAGGAACACCATCAATTTTGGCTCATTTTGAGGAGCCAAAATGACCCCCTTTTGGGACCCTAATTTCACCCCCCCGTGTGGTCAATCGGCGGCCCCATATCTCTATGCCCATACGAAGTCTTGATGTAATTTCAGGTTGTGCCCTCAGATAAAGGTCCTAGGTCCGGCCACCTATCCTTTGAGCCATTGGCCTCGCCCGGGCCGGGCGAGTCACGCGTGGGGATGACGCCAGTTTTGGTGATTCTGGCATCATGACCCCACTTGACGAACCCGTGGTGCCCTGATGCCCGGGGCTCAGAGGGAACCAGGTTGGGTGAGGGCTTCGGTGAGTTCGTACTTGAAGGGCAGAGGGTCCCTGCCTCTGGCGGGTCCGGACGAGAGGTCACGTTTGGAGTTTTTTGAGCTAATATCAGTCTTGGCTGAAACAGCCCATTTTCAGCTACCAACTCCTAGGGGATAATAGCGGGGCCCTTTCTCTAGCTCAGAAGGGAGCTGGGACCCGCTGTCAAGGGAGCATGGGGAGCCACTGTCGGTTGGCCTTGGAGCCCCTTGGTTTCCAGGAACTCGCCTGTGGCTGGGCGTGACACCCTCCCCCATTGGCAGGGTTTCAGGGTCCGGACTGGGCAGGGCATGGGTTGTGTTTGAGCCCCCGCCCCTGCGAGCTACTGGGAGGGTTGGACCTGGGATTGGGATATGAGTTGGGACTGAGTGTCTATTGTCCTGTGATGCCCTTCCCCCAGTCCAGTCTTAACCCTGTGTGTACATATCCTGAAGTGTTGCTGTACATGCTTTTGTTCCCTTGTTTCAGAGTGGCAAGCATCCTGAAACGCCTCGTCACATGACACGATCATGCGGATGCCCTTGTGAGCGCAGTGCTTTGCCTGCCTGCTTGCTTGTGCGTGTCCGCCGCAGCGTCCTGTGGCCAAGCCCCCCACGGGAATGCGTCAATCCGTCGTCTAATGGATCCGCCTCGTCTCCCTCTTCTCCAATACGATCGGCATCGAAAGCAATTTTCAGTGCACGGGCGAACAAAAATTTTATGTCGCGCCGCAAATTCAGAGTTTTCTACGAAAAACCTCATGTGGAAGCTTTCAAGGTTCCTTTTGGAGGAGCTGGATCACGAGAATGATCTCTAGAATGTCGGCACCCGACCCACCTACCTTCAAGACTCAGTTGATACGGACCTTTTTGGAGACATCCGTAAGAAGGTTCTTCTTGCCAAGGCGGAAGAGATTGCCAGAGCTTTTTCGACAGTAATTCCTGGCGATCAGGTGGACACTGAGTTGTGTTCCAAGAAAAGAGTTACAATTTCCGAGGAACGTAAGGACACAACCCTTTCCAGCAAGTTAATCAAAAACCCCCCTGTCCGAGGGCAGTTCGGTGAAGCCTTCATCGAGCTTCGTGAGGGGTACAGGGCGAAGAAACATCGCGCCTATGAGAACCATGGACAAGAACATGAGATCCTCAGAAAAATAATCGAAAGGAATCTCAGGGAATTCGGTTGGCTTGAGGGTTGTATGACCAGCAAGTGGTGCTGTGCGCCCTTTACAGTTCCGGAATTGCCACCTGTAGAGCAAAACACCATGGTTAGTTGGCGAATGGTTGTTGATTTCAACATTCTTAACGCTGAAAGCAAGGCGGATTCACAGCCCCTTCCCCTCATTGAGGAAGAAATCGTCAAGAGGGCAAGAGGTCGCTTGTGTTCTGTGCTGGATCTCCGTCACGGCTTTCACCAAATGCCGTTGAGGAAGGACAGCCCACCTCTCACTTGTATGTGCACCCCATGTGGCCCGGTCCAGTGGACGGTCATACCCATGGGACTGAGGAATGGGCCCTCATTCTTTCAGAGAATGACGGAGGACTTCCTTTGTACAGGTCATCCTGGGCTCTGTGCCTTCGTCAGTGGGCACATAAATGATATATTCATCGCGACGGAAGGAGAGGGACTGACCGAAGAGGAGCGCGTGGCCCTACATTAAGAGCAGCCGAACCAGGTAATGGACCTTCTTGATGCCAATCAGCTCATTTGTCGGCCAAAGAAGGGAAAATTATCTTCAAAATCCGTCGTATTTTGTCGTTCTCTTCTCGAGAATGGTACACGCCGACCTAGTTCAAGGAAGCTCGTCGCTATTCAGAAGTGGAAGCGCCCTGAGACTATTACGGAGTTGAGAGGATTCCTGGGTTGTTGCAATTTTTACCACACATTTGTGCCGAATTATGCCAAATTGGCCGCCCCCCTCACTGAAATACAGAAGGTAGGGAGAGATGCCGGCAAGGCAGGTTCAAAGTTGCGTTTCAAGTCTACAAATCAATGCGAGGAAGCCTTCCATTACTTGAAGGGGGCCCTCTGCGAAGTTGCCACGTTGCATGTGCCGAAATTCGACAAAGCCTTCTACATAAGAACCGACGCATCCAGGTACGCGACTGGAGCCGTCTCTGAACAGGTTGATGAAGCCACCGGCGATAATTACCCCCTTGCATTTTGGTCTCGGAAGCTGGCCCTACACCAAAAGCAATGGTCGCCGCGTGAGCAAGAAGAATACACCATAATGTGCGCTCTGAAAAAGTACCAATCATGGGTTGGCACCAATCGAGTCAAGGTCCTGACGGATCATCGGTCTCTTGAATTTTGGGCCACCGAACACATTCATACGGTTTGGGGCCAAGCTGGTCGACGGCCCAGATGGCACGAATTTCTCAGTCTGTTTGACCCCCATGTGTCTCATTTACCTGGAGAACCCAACGCGGTAGCAGATGCTGTGAGCCGATGGGCTTACTTCGCTTCAAAGGGGCTGCAAAGTACCAACATCCTTGGTACGGAGCAGCACCGCCACGTCGTAATCGACTTGGATCAAGAAGAAAAAAAGCTCATTCGACGTGAATGCATGCAATGCTCTGTTAAACGGCATGCATTACCCTGTCATAATATCACGGCCCTTTCAGATCCGGCGCGTGCTCATGACATTATCACTAAATCACTGAAAGTCTGGGGAAAGTCACATATCCCTCCTCCAGGAGTGTGAAACGGACTAAATACACCCCACCTGTAAGTGGATTTTGGTTGATTCAGGGCCGTAAACGTCAAGATCCGGCCAAATCTCGACCCCTGCGGAAAGATTCTCTCCTCATCCGTGACTGGACCAACGATTATATGGTTGACTCCATGTTCAAAGAGGTCTTTGAGAACTTACAATCCAAAGATGCTCACAAAGATGGAATCTATTTTGAATATTCGTTGGATGGGGGGAACCTGTGGATGGAGGGTAAATTGTGCCTACCAGACACCCTGGCCCCTTGAGTGTTAAACTGGTGGCACAAATGGGAGTCCCCCCACGCACATGGCCGTAGATAATGGTCGGCAATCAAGCATAGGTTATTTTGCTCGAGGGTCTACAATCATTGCATGAGAGTAGCTGCCGGATGTGCCCAATGTGCTGTCTTGACGCCCCCCAGCGCCAAGAAGCACGGCCATCTGAAGCCACATCCTATTCCGGAGCGCCTTTTTAAGCGAGTAACCACCGATTTCTTCTATCTCGGTGAACTCGATGACGAAGAGTGCCATTGGACTAACAAAAAAGTCAATGGAGAGCTCCTTATTCAGTGCCGTCATTCCGGCTACATTCAGGTGTTGTCTTGTAAAATCGAGTCGATGACTTGCAAAGCTGCCGCCAAATGGTGAGCGCAGACATGGATGGGAGATTGGGACGTCCCATCCGAGGTGATTACGGACTCAGGTAAGGAGTACACCTCCGAATGGTGGAGAGAGGTAAGTACCCACCTTAGAATCCATCACCTCAGGTGTGAAATCCACTCACATCGAGCGCTGCCAGGCAAAAGAGCCGGCCGCTCACTTATAAATATGCTCCGTAAGGAACTCGCCAGTATGAAGGACTTCGATTGGCTTGCGATTCTTTTCGCTTTGCTTCGCCGTTACCACAACACGCCTTTGTACCATGGCATTTCTCTAAATGAAATTGTCTTTGGACGAAATAATTTTTGGTGGCACATGCCGTTGAATAATCCTCGCCCCTGCAAAGATGCTTCGCTGTTTATGGATGAAATCCAAAGGGCAGAAGAAAGTGTCTCCAAAAAAATTGACAAGCGTCACGCTGACTGGCTTCCGGTCCAGAATCAGGGCCGAAAAAGCCCAGACAATTTTGAAGTGGACGATCAAGTTTGACTATAAAAATCCAAAACTACTCTGGACGGAGATGATAAGCTTCTTCCCCTGTGGGAGCGGCAATTTGCTGTTACAGCCGGTCTCGGAGAAAACAGGTGGAAGATCAGTGTGGATGTCAACAGGGAAGTTCAACTTTCTGGCGGTCGCCTCAAGAGGGAAATTCCTTCCTCCAAAGGGAGAGTTGTACCTCTTTTCGGGACATGGAAATTTTTATGGGATCGGGTCATCGAAGGGGGGAAGTACGAGCTCAAGAAGATTCTCGAGGCACAACGCGACGAAAAAGGCTAATGGAAGGTTTTGTGTGAGTGGAGGGGCTTTGATTCCAGTCACAACAACTGGGAACCAGCCCATTCTTTCGTTCATGGATTCACGAAGGGGTTCATTGACTTCCTCAAGAAGCACCCCGAAATGGGTGTACTCCTGACGGATCGTCTGTGCAAACCAGCGAGACAGGTTGAGGACGACGGAAAAAGGGCCGTGGTAAATCGAGATCGAGCCTATTATGGCCCTTAATCGTCACATTCCAGGGTTGATCCGCCAGTCCCCCCTCCTGCCATCAGGCCAGCCCAGGAGCCAAATGAGGACCGAGCTTCGAGTTCTGCCGCTGATTTACAGCGCCCAAGCCGTACACGTGCCCGACCAGACAGGTTGGTGGTAACATGCATTCGTGCTTGTCCAGTTGAGGAAGGCATCTCAAGACTGGAGTCGCCAGCGCCCTAAATTGGCTAACAGCCGTCTGGTCCAGGGCGTCATGGCACTCGTCGCTAGGGCTCAAGGGTGTAGGTTTGAAACCCTTGCATGTCCAACTCCTTCCAAAGCAGCAGCCTCGCCCCGTGGACCACTTATTACACTGGGAGTGTTCTGACGACCTGAAGAAATTGCATTCTGCTTAATCCGCGGTTCATTCTTGCTCATTACAAATTGATGTGGAGAATTGAGAATCTCTGATAATCTCACGTCAATCAACTTTTCTTTGGTCTTCGTTAGGCAGGCAAGGCGTAAAAACGCTAGCGGAGCCCACGGACTGTGCTGCCGTGTCCAGAAATACCAAACTCAGGCTTAATGTAGGCGGATTCGGGGCAATCTTGTCTCTGTTGGTCTGTGCACCATTGGAAATGTGGCTAATTGTGCAGATGGAAGCGATTATACATACAAAAACGCTGTGCAGCGACTTTGACCCCTACAGGTACCCCCTGTAGTTCTAGCTGCACCAGTTGCGACGCCAGGAACTCAGATCATACCTTCATCTGTCTTGATGCTGAACCCAAAGTCCAGATTCAGGAACAGGATCTTGGCATTTGCCTTGAATTCCTCAGGTTTGTCCTTCACTCTGCCATTTGTTGCACGAAACCCCGATGTCAATTGTTCAGACGGCCTTCAGACAGAGGCTCTAGGGACTTCAACAGCAACCTCTGAGGTCTGTAAGCTTCGGTGTATTTTTGGCACACACCAATGTGAGCTTAATCCCTCAATTGCAGGTCAAAAATGGTGAATCCAAGTGTCTTGTGGGACTCAGTCGAAAGATTGGCCTTGTCCAAGTCGATTGACACCGCCGCCACTGTACATAAAGAACTATTCGATGTCTTTCAGTTACATACTGTCAGTAAAGCGCCTCTTGCGTTCCTTCAGCGCGTTACATACCAACGATTCAGGGAGATCATGTCCCATCGTGATGCATCATCATCAGACCAACATTTTCATGGAAGTTGTTGGGTGCTCGCGAACAAACGTGCCGGAAAGCATAATTGAGCTAAACGAAGGCAGTATTCGTTTCGGTTTCAGACATTCCGCATCATTTTGCCTTAATCCGCGGAAATTTGTTCATTCCAGGACAATTTAGGTTAATTTACTTGTCATCTCCTCTCCTTCCTGCAAAAGCTGTTTACGGCTTAGCCTAAACTTCTTCAGGCTGACATTATTCTGTTCACTTAGGTCCTGTAGACTACATTACCCCTTGTTTTCCCTCTCTGCAGGTGCTTCATTCCTTCCATCTCAGTGCAAATTGAGACTCAACCTTGTTGACTCTTGTGAACATCCACCAGATGCGTTCAATCTGTAGCACATGCTGTACGTTTCAGAACGAGAAAAGCGGGACTAACCCGATGTAGAGTACGTGGAGAACGCTGTAGCGTGCCCACGAGAACAAAGCTGCTCAGAGCGCCAGAGATTTCACTTCATTTTGATGATCCCCCCATTGAATCTTCCAATAATCTACCTTATTCTCAACCAAAGCATGGTTTGGTATCGCTTACAGATACGTTTACATGTTCCCTAGCCCTCAACCGTATGTTTTCTTGTCCATTGGACTGTTCATCACTACTCATTCTACTTCATTCCAGGTTCAATCATCCCGTTTTGGTGCCAAATCAGCCCAAATCAGATCAGATTGAGCAGATTTTGCCTCAGCGAGAGTACATTTGTATTTTCGTTCTGGGACTTACCCGAACTACGTTCTTCGTTGACGTAGGGACACACCCCAGTGTGTTTTTGGAGGGGGAGTGTCAGTGCGGCTAACCCCCATCTGCTCAAATTTTCTCAGATCTGCCCCAGGTTGGCTACATTTGAGTTAGTTTGCATACTTTGGCGCTACGGCGGAACCACAGACCATTCCCAGGGACTGAACTATATGATTTTGACGTGCCGGACTCAGCGCCGCTGTCCATTCATTCTAAATCCGCCGCGTTCTGATGATTTACCCGGAATCGCCATTTGCCGCTGGTGCGCGTGCGCAACCCAAATCGGCCATACTTTTTTTCCAAATCCCATTTATGTAAAACTTTTCAAAAAGATTCAGACACTCAGATGTATTTGTGTTCATCCGCCTTGATTTTCTACATAGACTGGGATTTTTCTCTGGGTCATATGAGCATGGACTTGTCTACTGTTTTCGTTGCCCTTTCCTCCCATGGGGTCCCGTCGGTCACCGGAACCAACATCCGTGTCGCATCCCCGCAAGGCTGCACCCCGGTCCTAGCCAGCCCTGAGCCCTCCGGCAGCTTCATTCACCCGGCACAACACTTACACGGACCCGCCTGGACCTCATGAAGAGGACCTGGAAAACGTCTGTATGGTCCAAGGATGATGATAAAGAAATGACTCTCCCCGATCCTGAGGTGCCTCTGGTATACACCCTTCATTACGTCCAGCAGGGTCGCCAGGACTGGGAGGATGAGGTGCTCCCTGAAACTATGTGGCGTATGAAGAAGCATGAAAAAGCGAAGACCAACCTCCATGCTGAGGAGGAGTGCTCTGAGAAACTGGAAACCATGAACCTCGACCCTCGTCTCAGTAAGCTCATCCAGAAATACCATGAGGTTTTAGAGCGTTGCTCCGACCCCTGTCTTGCAAAAAGCTGGTCCAGATGGACCTCGAACTCAAGCCAGAGTTCCGAGGATCTGTGGTGAGACGGCGTCCGTACCCCGCCCCACAAGACTAAATCGACAAGATCGAACGCCAGATCCAAGATTGCATAGATACTAGCCTCGTCGAGGAGTATAAACACTGGGAGTATCCCCGCCATTGTAGCCCTTGCTTCCTAATGGCCAAACCTGGCTCCACTGCTACGCGCTTGGTCGTCGACTATGGTGAGGTCAACAAACAGACACAAAACCACGCAAGGAGTATCCCTAACATGGAGCACACCCTAGAGAGAATCGCCAAGTGTCGATTCAAGACCAAGATGGGCAAGCGCAGTGGATTCTGGCAGGGAGACCTAACCCGAGCAGCCCAGGAGCTGCTCGCCTTTGTAACTCCTAAGGGTTGTGTCTTCCGCTGGAAAGTCATGCCCTTCGGGGTCGCGAATGCACCTGCACTCTTTCAGGAGCTGATGAATAAAATTCTATATATCCTGAGACGCAGACCCCTTGTACAGGAACTGATTTCCCGCGGGGCTGAGATGGAGGCACACATGGATGACGTGAGCCTGGGTACTAATACCCAGGAGGATCACGTCCTCCTCGTACAAGAGTTTTCCACTGTCTGTCTGGAAAATCATCTCTGCATCAAACTCGAGAAATGTGAGTTCATGCATTAGGAAATGGAGTATCTAGGTTTCGACGTAGGGTATGGCTGGTGGAAACCAGCTGCATCTAAGATGCAACCCCTGCAAGACATGCAGATACGTGATGACCCTAAGAAAGGTCTTCAGGACGTTCCGAATTTTATTGGGGCGTGCAATTTTTACCTGCGCCATATACACAATTTTACATATTCATCAGCGCCCCTGACTGACCTTATAAAAAAGACCACCCCTTGGCGGTGGACCAACAAGGAGGAGGCTAGTTTTTCAGGAGTTGAAGAAGAAAATCCCCTCTACCAACTGCCTGGGGGTTCCCCGCCCTAAGGGTGAGATAATACTGGTCACAGATGCCTGTGATGTACGGGGGAGTGGTACCCGATACCAGTGACAGGAGCTTAGCCCAGCTGCGTTGTCTGACTGCCAGTTTCACACATCAGGTCCGAACCGCCATGGTGCCCTGAAGCATGACCACCCTGCGAATGATTGGCGTCTGGTTCCCCTAGGGCACTGGAACTGGAAGTGAAATCAAGCACGATCCAACTACAGTACCTACGACCAGGAACTCCTGGCTGGGATGCTCGTGCTCTCTTCGCAGTCCTGAAGCATTTTCGGCGGGGGTGATGTCCGTGCGTCCACAGAAAAATTGGAAAAATTGAAAATCCTTCAACCCATCACCCCAACCTCTCCAAGTACTACATGAAGTCTATTCCAAACTTCGATTCCATTAGAGTTGCGTAAATGGTCTTGGAATCCTTGCTCATACCACGGGGAGCGTCCGCGGACACAATCTGGCGTCTATGGACAAAGAGATGGTATATGTAAAATAAATATGCAAAAAAAATGCGTTGACATGTACAATGTATACGTATCACCTCTAAACTATAAAATAGCTTAGAAAAAGGGGCGAAATGAAGGCGACGGCGTCGCCGCCATCAGAAAATCTGACGGCTACGAGGCGTCGCCATCAGGATCTCCACTGAGGTCCTGCCCAAACTGGGCCAAACAGTGGTTTTTGGGCGAAAAACAATGAAATAAAGTGATTTTTGAGCCAAAAACACTCATTTCACGCGTCTCCCCCCAACGCGTCGCGTAGCCGACACGACGCGTTTCTGTACCCATTCAACCTACATATGAAAAGGCCCACTGTTGGGCTACGCCATAGGCGTCTGGGCGATTCCTGGAATCGCCTCAGCATTTTTTGAAAAATGCGTGAACGCGCCACTTTTCGCAAAAATGGACCTTCGCGGAACGCCGCGAAAAAGGTCACGCTATAATCTTTTATTTCTAAAAACGATAAAACAATAATAAAATTGCCTAAAATCTTTAGAAATCGGGAATTAAATTCTCGATCTGCGGCTGCGTCGCGCAGGCAACGACTGTCGTCGCCAGCCCAAAAAAGACGTAAAATGACGATTTCTGGGGTATTTTACAAAAATCCCACAGAAATCAAGATGCCGTAGCATCAACAGGAAAATTCCTGATCTGGCCTGGCGAAGAGCGCCACAGGCTGTGCAGCGGGTATGGGTGAGGCTGGCCATACCGCTTCACCCCCCTCCTTAGAAGCCTTGCCTATATCCAAAGGAAGGCAAGGCCAAGGAGGCGCTCTGACCCCTGCAGTGCCCTGGTTTCAACTCTGATTCAGCAGGACAGTGGGGGGGGGGGGCTTCGTGAGTAATTTACATTGGGGGGAGCACCACACACATGTAAAAAAAAAATTATTGTTTTTTTTTTTGATCTTGAAATATTCATAGGGCAATTGCCCCTCAGGCGACCACACTGGTCCCTGGCACTCCTCGTAGCCTCTGGTGACCAAACCAGGGGCGCTGCAGGGCCTTCCCCCCTGACTGATGGCGCTTAGGCGCACATATTGGCCCTCTTTCTCCATGGGCATGGAAATCAATAATTCAATAAATTCGGAAAAAATTATTTAGGGTCAAACCCAAGGCAACGACTTCCTCGCGCCTGAATTTAGGGCCATTTCCTGCCCAAGGCGACGAATTCCTCGTGCCTTTTAGGGTCGATTCCCAACCCAAGGTGACGAATGAACGCACCTGATTCCGGGGATTTAGGGTCATTTCCTACCCAAGGCGCCCCACGCCTATTTAGGAAGGGACCTCCCAGAGGGTCAACCAACCCAAGGCGACGAATGAACGCGCCTGATTTGGTTACTGGTGGACGCGGGGCGCTCTCCGCGCGACCTGCTGTCGTTGCTCTTGAGATTTGTCATCCACACCACTTGTCAAGCTGCTGCAGGGTCCAGATTTCCTGAAGACCTCTGCTGGGATCGTCGTCGTCGTCGCAGGAGCTCCTGGAGCTGATCTCAGGGCTGTCGTCGTCGCTGCCTTTGACTTGGGGGCCAGTCTTGGCCCAGGCGTCCCTTCTTGCACTGTATTTCCACCAGTGCAATACCTTTGGCTGCAGTCCGTTGCGCTGCGGGAGTTGTCGAAGACCAGGCAGCAGGATACCACTCAACGTTGTGGGAGCCATCGACAGGTCCGCCAGTGAACCACGCGGACAGCGGCAAGACCATTTTGAAGCATTTTCGGCGGGGGTGATGTCCGTGCGTCCACAGAAAAATTGGAAAAATTGAAAATCCTTCAACCCATCACCCCAACCTCTCCAAGTACTACATGAAGTCTATTCCAAACTTCGATTCCATTGGAGTTGCGTAAATGGTCTTGGAATCCTTGCTCACCCCACGGGGAGCGTCCGCGGACACAATCTGGCGTCTATGGACAAAGAGATGGTATATGTAAAATAAATATGCAAAATAAATGCGTTGACATGTACAATGTATATGTATCACCTCTAAACTATAAAATAGCTTAGAAAAAGGGGCGAAATGAAGGCGACGGCGTCGCCGCCATCAGAAAATCTGACGGCTACGAGGCGTCGCCATCAGGATCTCCACTGAGATCCTGCCCAAACTGGGCCAAACAGTGGTTTTTGGGCGAAAAACAATGAAATCAAGTGATTTTTGAGCCGAAAACACTCATTTCACGCGTCTCCCCCCAACGCGTCGCGTAGCCGACACGACGCGTTTCTGTACCCATTCAACCTACATATGAAAAGGCCCACTGTTGGGCTACGCCATAGGCGTCTGGGCGATTCCTGGAATCGCCTCGGCATTTTTTGAAAAATGCGTGAACGCGCCACTTTTCGCAAAAATGGACCTTCGCGGAACGCCGCGAAAAAGGTCACGCTATAATCTTTTATTTCTAAAAACGATAAAACAAGAATAAAATTGCCTAAAATCTTTAGAAATCGAGAGTTAAATTCTGGATCTGGAGCTGCGTCGCGCAGGCGACGACTGTCGTCGCCAGCCCAAAAAAGACGTAAAATGACGATTTCTGGGGTATTTTACAAAAATGCCACAGAAATCAAGATGCCGTAGCATCAACAGGAAAATTCCTGATCTGGCCTGGCGAAGAGCGCCACAGGCTGTGCAGCGGGTATGGGTGAGGCTGGCCATACCGCTTCAGTCCCGTCTACTTGGCACTAACCCTATTGTGTGGCTCTGTGACCAACAACCTGTGAAAACATTTCAGAACGGTCCCCCTCCTGAAAAGGCAAAAGTAAAGCGGTGGTGGACCTATCTCAGCCAGTTCACGTTGACTGTCCACCATGCACAAGGTAAAAAAAACGAAATGGCTGCCTGTATATCTCGTAATAACTTCGAAACCGAACATGACGCCTTCTTGACTTGTTGTCGCGCGCGCTGGCTCTTTATGCCAGAAGGAAAATAAAAGATAAGTAAAACACGACGAAAAAACTTCTAAGCAGCTGAAAATAAAGGTAATTAGCATAAAGAACGCTTAGGCCAAAAGGCGCGCGGCGAAGCGCGTAAAAAGTGGACGGAAAACTTCCTCACCTCAAATAGGCAACTAAATAGCGCCGTAAGCGCCGTAACGCTAATAGGAGCATAACGCCGTGTCCCTCGTCGTCCCGTAAGCTGTTTGCGCAAAGAGAAACGCGCAGCCAGCAGCGCGTAAGAGTCGGAAAACTCTTTTCAAGCAATCGCGTTTCTGTACACACTACCTGTCGCTCTGTTTTGTTCTCCATTTACCTACCCCTCCTGTTCGCGCCTGATCCTCGCTGTTCTTGCCTCCCCTTGCGCTGCAGGTGGGTGGCCCTGGGGGATACTCGGTTAACCCCTTGCAATGACGCAATCACCCACCAGTTCGACCACAGTTCCAAGCATGGAGGCACATAACGACGATATCCCTGACGACATCACCGTGGAGGTTGACAGGTCACACGTAAGTCAGTACTATGTTAGTGGTCTTGCTTCTCGCGCGTGTGATGCGTTGTGTATAATTTTTCTTTATTTTCAAAGGCGGAAAATCATTTTTCCGGTTTTTGCAGAGGAAAGAAAAGGTAGCAAGAACAAACAAACACCACCTGGGAGAAGCAAAAAATGAAAACAGACAGCAGGGCACCACAGCACATCACTCCACAGACACACAGCACCACATGACAGAGCACAGGGGAACAGTGCACCACGACGGACCACAACACGCAACGAGGCAGCGGGGCACGCCGCCAGACAGGGACACCAGCGGCTAAACGCGCCACGAGAAACCACCACCAACAACAGGGCACCAGCCAGACCAGCCAGGGAGACCGACGCTGCAAAGCGCCACCAGGACACAGCAACGGGCATCAAGGCCAGGCGGCAAACAAACAGAAACCACAGGCAGCACCACAGCACACCACCCGGCACAACAGAAGCAACGGAGCACAACACAGCAGCACGACGCAGGCGCGCCAGCACAGCGCCACACAGCAGCGCAAAAGATGCGCCGCGGCACAACAGGACAGGACGCAGGAGGACACAGCACAGCAGCTCAGCACACCAAGCACGCAGCAGCGCAGCGCAACACAACACTGCGGAACACCAAAGGACACAGCACAGCACACGGCAACGGCAGGCCCCAGCCGGATAGCTGGGAGCCACAGAGCAAAAAAAAAAAAAAAAGCACACGGTAACGCACCACGGCGCCAGAAACAGCACAGACCAACCCAACAGCACGATGCCAGCGCACCAGACCGGCAGAGCGCAGCACAGCACCGCACAGCGCGGAGAGGACAGGGGGGGCACAGCACGACACCCCAGGACACACACAGCACAAAGCACAGCGGCGACTAACAGCACGCACCAACACACCACGGCACAACAAACAGCCCGCAGAGCACAAAGCGCAGACAAGCACGGCGAAACAAAGCGCCAGAAGGCACAGGACCCCAGGGCTACGGACAGGGCGCGGAAGCAAACCACAGCAGGCAGCGGCGCCAAACAGGGCCAGAGGAAAGAACCCAGCGAACAACAGCACAGCACGACACCGAGCAACGCGGCGCAGCACAGCAACCAGGGATACCGCACAGGACCAGGCAAGACCAAGGTGCAACAGCAAGCCACAACGCCAACACCGCAGCGGGGAAGGCACAGCGCAGCACAACACACGAAAAGCCACCTGATTGAACACCGCACGACGCGAAGAAGCCTAAAAAAATCACAAGGCGGGCAACAAGGGCACACCACCAGCACAAGACACATAGCACAGAACACGGCAACAGGGGACGACACAAGGCACAACGGGAACAGCCCGGAGAGGGCGGGGCAAAAAAAAAGGTAAAAAAAACAAAAAAAGGAGTGGGGTGGAGGGGGCAGAAGCAATCCGCATGGCGCCAAGGCCGAAGGCACCCAAGGCCAGAAACAAGAGAAAGCCAGAGCCAAAGGTAAACGGGGGCGCAAGGCACACGAGGAAAAGAAAAAAAAAGGAAAAAAACATGGGAAAAAAAAGGGGAGGGGAGGGGGGGGATGGGTCAGGAGGCAGGAGAAAACGCAGAGTACCAAGGCCAGGGGCACCGGGGGCGGGAAAGCACAAAAACCCAGAGACGACGGGGGTGCGAGCAACCGGGGAGAGAGAGAAAAAACAAAAAAGAATGGAAAAAAGGAAAAAAATCAAAAAACGCGCAAGGGCAACCGCAGCCCGGAAGGGGCCGAGCAAAGCAGAAGGACAAAACGGCCAAAAGGAAAGGTAAGGCGCACCAAAAGGGCCCGGGAGGCTGGCCCGCCTGACCTGGCCAAGAAGACCACGCACAGGCACACACGCAGGGGACCCGGGCGTGGCGTCCTCCGACCCGAAAGGGGAGGTGTTGGCGTCCACATGCAACAGCCCCGGTGCACCGGCCGAGTCCCCCATCGGAAGACGGTCGGTACAGGAAACAGGAAGCGTGAGTGACCGGCTCCACACACACCAAACCACCGCAGTGCACGCACCCCAAGACCAAAGCCGGAGGATCCCGCCAGGGAGAACCCCATCGCGGGGCCCCGAGCAGGTACGACGCGCAGCAAGCCCAGCGCTCCTGCCTCGACAGGGGCCAGCGGCAGGCACCATGAGCCCGCTTCTCGGCCAGCCTCCACGTACCCCGGGCAGCCGCCCAGTAAATTCAGGGCCGAGAGCCCCGTGGGTGGGGGAAGGCACCACAGCAACGGGAAGACCAAACAGAGCACCGAGAGCGAGCGGACCGGACGAGGCTCGGCGCACCAACGCGGGGCCAGGAGGCACGCCAGAGAGGAACGCCGCCGGCCACAACGAAGACACACAGACAGTTAGCAATCAGCAACGGCCACCAGGTGCCGCAGACCCAGAAGGCGCGCACCACAAGCATTGAACCATGGCACAGGAGCAGGTGCCAAGGAAAGCCGAGCCCCCCATGGGCCCTAGCAGCCACAAGGTCGCACACGCAGTGGGGAAAGCAGGCCCCCACGCCCGCACACCGCACCCACAGCCAATGGGTAGCAGGCCCCGGCCGCACGCCCCAAGGACGGGCCATCGGAGGGAGGATAGTGCCAGACCCCGGACACCCCTCACGGAGGCACGAGGCGCCTCCCACCTATCGCCCCTGTGCCGCCCGCACAGCGCACAAAGCCAGTTAGCAAGAGCGCACGCTGTGGGGTCGGTGATGGGTTCCCACGCGGGCATCCTCCGCGCCCACGGAAAACGGGCAGCCGGCCCCCACCACCTGCACCAAGGACGGACGGTAGGGGGAGGGAGAGTGCCCAACCCCAGACACCCCGCGGCCAGGCACGAGGCGTCCCTTCCAGGTGCCCTTGTGCCGCTCCCACAGCGCGCAAAGACAGCTCGCAAGAGCGTGCGCTGTGGGGTTGGTCACGGGTCCCCACGCCCAAACCCCCCGCGCCCACTGAAAACGGGCAGCGGGCCCCGTCAGCTTGCCCAAGGACAGGCGGTTGGGGGAGGCAGAGTGCCCAGGCCTGGACACTCCTCACCCAGCCAGGAGGCGCCCCTTCCAGGCGCCCTGCTGCCGCCCCCACAGCGCGCAAAGCCAGCTCCGGAAACCGTGCGCTGTGGGGCTTGTGACAGGTCCGCACGCCGACACCCCCCGTGCCAACGGAGGATGGGCAGCAGGCCCCCGCCGCCTGGCCCAGGGACAGGCGGTTGGGGGAGGGAGAGTGCCTGATCCCGGACACCCCTCACTGAGACACGAGGCGTCCCCGGGCGCCCTAGTGCCGCTCTGTCTGATCCGGTGAGAAGGTGGGGCGTGGCGCGCGCTGGGGTCCTGTCCCAGAACAAAATCAAAATATAGGTAAGACACGACGAAAAAATATTCTGAATAGTTGAAAAGAAAGCATAAAAAACGCAGGCAAAAAAGCGTGGAAAAAGCGCTGTCAAATAGGTGAATAGTTAGCGCCCCCAACACCGTGACACTCTTAGGACCCTAACGCCGTCCCTCTCGTCGTCTAACTAGCCATAGGCGCAAAGAAAAACGCGTCGCGAGCAGCGCCTAAAACTCCAAAACTTTTTCTAAGCCGCCGCGTCCCTTCGCCCTGCTTCCCTCCCTTTTGTTTCCTTCTCCATGCACCTACCTCCCCTCCCTCGTGCCCCCCCTCAGTCCTTTTCGTCAGCTTAGGCGACCGGCCCTGGGGGAAAAGCGGTCAACCCCTTGCAAGCAAGACCACCATCATGGCGGCCGCCTGGCAACACGTAAGTCAGAAGCTTAACCTTGGTATTGCTGCTTGCCTGCGTGCGTGAGTTGCGTTGTGTTTGATTTTCTACTGACAAACATTTGAATTTTTGGTTTTCAGAAAGTTTTCAAACGTATGGAAAAACAGCAGGGGTTTTTAGCAAAGGAAAAGAGGACAAAGGGAAGAACAAACACCAGCAGCGCAGACAACTGCACAGCACAGCCAGCCAGCACAACACCACAAGGCAGCACAGCACCACAGGATGCAGCACAGGGTGCAGGACACCACAGGACAGCGCACGGCACAGCAAGACACCACGACACACCAGAGCAGCACGAGCACACTGCAGAACGCCCAGGGAGACACCACAACACACAGCGACACACCACAGCACGAGGCACCAACAACAGCGCAGACAAACCTGGCACCGAACAACACAACGCGCAGCGCATCACAGCACCGCACACACAGGGAAAAGACACAAACCAACACCATCAGCAAAGGAAAACGGACAGCAGGGCGCCACAGCACGGTACCACACGGCAACAAAGCACCAGAGAATACCCCCAGTGCCCCGGGGGTAACGCGGGGACACACAGTGCAAAAAAAAGCACCACAGAAAACAGGACACAGCACAGGGGAGCGGGGCACGACAACAAACCACAGCACACAGCAGGGCAGCAAGCCACGCGGCCAAGCAGGAGCACCCGCGACAACACATGCCAGCAGGAAACAACGGCAAGCAACCGGACCCAGCAGCGAACAGCCAGCAACCACAGGCAACACCACACAGCACCAGCCAGCGCGAACGAGACAACAGATCACCACAGCAGCACACCGCACGAGAGGCGGCACACCAGAGCAACGCAGCACCGCACCCCAGAACACAAAGAACCCACGGGCCACGACAGGGGAGCAGGAGACGGCAACAGGGGGCAGCGGCGCGGAGCAAGAACCAAGCCCAACACAGGCACCCCACACAGCACAAGGCAAAACACAAAACACACCACCACACCGCAACGCGACAGGCAACAACACACACAGAACGGGCACAACCAGGGCGCACCCAACGACACAGCAACACACACCAGCACACCTCACAGCCCAGGACAAACAAACCAGCCCGAGAACCGCACAACCGGCACACCAGGGCACGAAAAAAAAACCAAAAAAAACAAAAAAAAGCAGAAGCAGAAAAAGGAAAGGAAAAAACAAAAAAAAGACAGGAAACAAACAAGAAACAAGAGGAAGGCAAAAAAAAAAAGAAAAACGGGAGGGGGGAGGCGAGGAGGAGGAGGAGGAAAGAAACAAGCAAGGAGGAGGCCCACGCGGGAAGACCACAGAGCGCCAAGGCCTACGGCACCCTGGGCCGGGTAGAAAGAGACAAGGGGGCGCAAAAAAAAAGAAAGAAGGGAGAGGGGGGGGCGGAGGACCACAAGACGCCCAGGCCCAAGGCACCCCGGGCTGGGAAATATGGAACGCCGGAGACAGCGGGGGCGGACCAGGGGAAAAACAAAGCAAGAAAAAACAAGAAAAAACCCAACACCAACCGCAAACAGGGCAACCCAAGCCCGGAGGGGGCCGAACAAACAAAGAGTTCACCAAGACCCGCCACAGGAAAAGGTGAGGCGCACCAAAACGCGCCCGAGAGGCCGGCCCGCCCGACCAGGCCAAGAGGAGCACCCACACACACACATGCGGCACCCGGGCGTGGCGTCCTCCGACCCGAAAGGGGAGGTGTCGGCGTCCACACGAAACAGCCCCGGTGCACCGGCCGACTCCCCCGTCGAAAGACGGACGGTACGGGAAACCGGACGCGTCAGTGACCGGGTCAACACATGGCGAACCACCGCAGCGCATGCAGCCTAAGACCAAAGGCGGTGGGACCGGCCAGGGACAACCCCATCGCGGGGCCCCGAACGGGTGCGACGCGGAGCGTGCCCAGTGCCCCTGCCTCGGCAGGGGCCAGCGGCAGGCACAAGGAGCCCGGTTCTCGGCCGGCCTCCACGTGCCCCGCGCAGCCAACCAGTAAAGCCGGGGGCGACAGCCCCCGGGGTGGGGGAAGTCACCACCGCGACGAGAAAGCTGACCGGAGCACCAAGAGAGCGACTGGACAGGACGAGGCACGGCGCACCAACGCACGGCCAGGAGATACGCCGGAGAGGCACGCTGCCGGCCACAACCACGGCACGAGGACAGGGGCCAAGCCACAACAGCCACCGGGTGCCACAGACCCAGGAAGCGCGCACAACACACGACGAACCGCGGCACGGGAGAAGGTGCCAAGGACAGCCGGGCCCCCACGCCCGCACACCGCACCCACAGCCAGTGGGTAGCGGGCCCCGGCCGCACGCCCCAAAGGACGAGCAGTTGGGGATGGGAGAGCGCCCGACCCCGGACGCCCCACACCCAGGAAAGAGGGCCCCCCCCCGCGGGCGCCATCGTGCTGCCCCCACAGCGCGCAAAGCCAGCTCGCAAGAGCGCGCGCTGTGGGGTTGGTGACGGGTCCCCACGCCCGCACCCTCTGCACCCACAGCCAGCAGGTAGTGGGCCCTTGCCGCACGCCCCAAAGGACGAGCGGTCGTGGGTGGGAGAGCGCCCGACCCCGGACGCACCACGCCTAGGCAAGAGGCGCCCCCCAGGCCCCCTCGTGCCGCCCCCACAGCGCACAATACCAGCTCGCAAGAGCGCGCGCTGTGGGGTTGGTGACGGGTGCCCACGCCCGCAGCCCCCGCACCCACAGCCAGTGGGTAGTGGGCCCCGGCCATAAGCCCGAGAGGACGGGCGGTCGGGGGTGGGAGAGCGCCCGACCCCGGACGCCCCACGCCCAGGCGAGAGGCACCCCCCCCGGGTGCCCTCGTGCCGCCCCCACAGCGCGCAAAGGGAGCTCGCAAGAGCGCACGCTGTGGGGTTGGTGACAGGTCCCCATGACCGCAGCCCCCGCACCCACAGCCAGTGGGTAGTGGGCCCCGGCCGCACGCCCCAAGGACGGGCGGTCGGGGGTGGGAGAGCGCCCGACCCCGGACGCCCCACGCCCAGGCAAGAGGCTCCCCCCCCGGGCGCCCTCGTGCCGCCCCCACAGCGCGCCAAACCAGCTCGTAAGAGCGCACGCTGTGGGGCTGGTGACAGGTCCCCATGCCCGCACCCCCCGCATCCACAGCCAGTGGGTAGTGGACCCCGGCAGCACGCCCCAAAGGACGAGCGGTCGGGGCTGGGAGAGCGCCCGTGCCCGCACACCCCACACACAGGCAAGAGGCGCCCCCCCGGGCGCCCTCGTGCCGCTTCCACAGCGCAAAAAGCCAGCTCGCAAGAGCGCGCGCTGTGGGGTTGGAGACAGGTCCCCACGCCCACAGCCCCGGCACCCACAGCCAGTAGGTAGTGGGCCCCGGCCGCACGCCCGAAAGGACGAGCGGTCGGGGGTGGGGGAGCGCCCGACGCCGGACGCCCCGCATACAGGCAAGAGGCGCCCCCCCCCGGGCGCCCTCGTGCCGCCGCCACAGCGCGCAAAGCTAGCTCGCAAGAGCGCGCGCTGTGGGGTGGGAGACGAATTTCCAGGCCCACAGCCCCCGCACCCACAGCCAGTGGGTGGTGGTCCCCGGCTGCACGCCCCAAGGGACGAGCGGTCGGGGGTGGGAGAGTGCCCGACCCCGGACGCCCTACACCCAGGCAAGAGGAACCCCCCCCAGGCGCCTTCTTGCCACCCCCACAGCGCGCAAAGCCAGCTCGCAAGAGCGCGCGCAGTGGGGTTGGTGATCGGTCCCCACGCCCGCACTCCCCACACCCACAGCCATTGGGTAGCGGGCCCTTGCCGCACGTTGCAAAGGACGGACGGTCGGGCGTGGGAGAGCGCTGGACCCCGGACGCCCCACACCCAGGCGAGAGGCGCCCACCCCGGGCGCCCTCGTGCCACCCCCACAGCGTGCAAAGCCAGCACAAAAAAGCAAGCCTGCCCGCAGGGGGGCGCGTGACCCCAAGCAAGGCAAGGGGACGCAGGGACCGGGCCGACACCCAACATGCCAAATAGGCGGAGCACGGGACCGCGGCAGGAAACGCGGAGGGGCACGAACCGCCTGGAACGGCCCTACCGGCGCCCTGCACCGGAATCGTGCGAAGTGCGCGCGTCACACCTACCCGGAGGGGGGGGGAGGGCTGTACGCCGCCGGAGCACGAGCGCACACACACGCAACGGACACGTGGCAAGGACCTGAGGGGCGACCGGACCAAGCCCGCGGAACGCACAGACCGCATGGAATAGCTTACCGGCAGGCGAAGGGAAGGGACACCCGGGCGGGACAACCCGCAACACGCACCGCGAGGGACGCGAGGGCAGGGAGGAGCCCAAGGAGAGACGCAAGAACCAGCACCGGCCCCGACCCCCCAGGCCAGCCGCAAGCGGCGCGCACACACGACCAGGGCACTGCACCGGCCAAGGCAGTAGTAGCACACAGTGCTACGCACCAGCCCCACGGCTAGGCAGCCTCTGCGCCAGGCCATTGGGGTCACACTGGCGACAAGCCAGTAGCACGGGCCCGGCGGCGCCGGCAGCCCGGGCGACCACGCATCAGGGGGGCGGCGTAGTGGGTAAGCGCCTGCAAGCACGGTTGCTAAGTGACGCACTGACCTGGGAGTGGCGAAATGGGGAAGCCGGGGAGGGACAGGGCTCTGAGCCCCGTGAACCCGGGGGACCCCGCCACCAGGCAGAAAGTGTGTCATGAAGGCGCCCCCACTAGGTCCCGGTGGGGAGGATATCACCTGGCCCAACCAGGTGGCCCCCCAGGGCCCAAGAACGTCTAGTACCCGAAACATCAAACCTCAAACCTGAAACCTAGTGCCACTCCCACAGTGCGCAAAGCCAGCTCGCAAGATCGCGCGCTGTGGGGTTGCTGACGGGTCCACGGAACACGGGCAGCGAGCCCCGACCGCCTGCCCCAAGGACAGGCGTTCGAGGACTGAGACTGCCCAACCCTGGACGGCCCACACGCAGGGACGAGGCGCCCCCCATTGGTTGTGCGTGCCGCCTCCACAGCGCGCAAAGCCAGCTCGCAAGAGCGTGCACTGTGGATTTGGTGACGGGTCTCCACTCTCACATCCCCCGTGGCCACAGAAAACGGGCAGCAGGCCCCGGCCGCCCGCCCCGAGGATCGGAGACTGGGGGAGGGACAGTGCCCAACCCCGGACACCCCACACGCAGGCACAAGGCACCCACCCGGGCCCCTCGTCCCGTTCCCACAGCGGGCAAAGCCAGCTCGCAGGAGCGCGCGCTGTGGGGCTCCTGACGGGTCCCCAAGCCCGCCCCGCCCGCGCCAACGGTAAACGGGCAGCCGGCCCCGGCCGCACGTCCCAAGGACAGGCGGCCGAGGGAGGGCGAATGCCCGACCCTGGACACCCCACACAGAGGCACGAGGTGCCCCTCTCAGGGCGCCCTTGGGCCGCCCCCACAGCGCGCAAAGAGCATGCGATGTAATATTGATGACGGGTCCCCACGCCCACACCGCCCGCTTTCACAGCAAACGGGCAGCGGGCCCCGGACGCCCCACACCCAGGAAACAGGCCCCCCCCCCGCGGGCGCCATAGTGCCGCCCCAACAGCGCGTAAAGCCAGCTCGCAAGAGCGCGCTCTTAGGGGTTGGTGACGGGTCCCCGTGCCCACGACCCCCCGCACCCACAGCCAGTGGGTAGTGGGCCCCGGCAGAACGCCCGAAAGGACGAGCGGTCGGGGGTGGGAGAGCGCCCGACCCCGGACGCCCCACACCCAGGCAAGAGGCGCCCCCACCCCCGGGCGCCCTTGTGCCGCCCCCACAACACGCAAAGCCAACTCGCAAGAGCGCGCGCTGTCGGGTTCGTGACGGGTCCAAATGCCCGCACCCTCCGCAACCACAGCCAGTGGGTAGTGGGCCCTTTCCGCACGCCCCAAAGGACGAGCCGTTCGGGGTGGGAGAGCGCCCGACCCCGGACGTCCCACGCCCAGGCAAGAGGCGCCCAGCAAGGGCGCTCTTGTGACGCCCCCACAGCGCGCAAAGCCAGCTCGCAGGAGCGCGCGCTGTGGGATTGGTGACCGGTCCCCACGCCCGCAGCCCCCGCAACCACAGCCAGTGGGTAGTCGGCCCCGGCAGCACGCCCCAAAGGAAGAGCGGTCGGGGGTGGGCGAGCGCCCGACCCCGGACGCCCCGCACCCAGGCAACAGGCGCCCCCCCCGGGCCCCCTCATGCCGCCCCCACAGCGCACAAATCCAGCTCGCAAGAGCGCACGCTGTGCGGTTGGTGACGGGTCCCAAGGCCCGCACCGCCCGCACCCACAGCAAGTGGGTGGTGGGCCCCGCCCGCACGCCCCAAAGGATGAGTGGTCAGGGGTGGGAGAGCGCCCGTGGCCGGACGCCCCACACACAGCCAAGAGGCGCCCCCCCCCCGGCGCCCTCGTGCCGCTTCCACAGCGCACAAAGCCAGCTTGCAAGAGCGCGCGCTGTGGGGTTGGTGACGCATCCCCGGGCCCACACCCCCCGCACCCACAGCCAGTAGGTAGTGGGCCCAGCCGCACGCCCCAAAGGACGAGCGGTCGGGGGTGGGGGAGCGCCCGACGCCGGACGCCCCACACACAGGCAAGAAGCGCACCCCCCCTGGGCGCCCTCGTGCCGCCGCCACAGCGCGCAAAGCCAGCTCGCAAGAGCGCGCGCTGTGGGGTCCGAGTCGGGTCCCCAGGCCCACACCCCCCGCACCCACAGCCAGTGGGTAGTGGGCCCCGGCCGCACGCCCCAAAGGAGGGGCAGCCGGGGGTGGCAGAGCGCCCGACCCCAGACGCCCCACACCCAGGCAGGAGGCGTCCCCCCCGGGCGCTCTCGTGCCGCTTCCACAGCGCACAATGCCAGCTTGCAAGAGCGCGCGCTGTGGGGTTGGTGACGTGTCCCCACGCCCGCAGCCCCCACACCCACAGCCAGTGGGTAGTGGGCCCGGCCGCACGCTTCGAGGACGGGCGGTCGGGGGTGGGAGAGCGCCCGACCCCGGACGCCCCACGCCCAGGCAAGAGGCACCCCCCCTGGGCGCCCTCGTACTGCCCCGACAGCGCGCAAAGCCAGCTTGCAAGAGCGCACGCTGGGGGCTGGTGACAGGTCCCCACAACCACAGCCCCCGCACCCACAGTCAGTGGGTAGTGGACCCCGGCAGCACGCCCCAAAAGACGAGCGGTCGGGGTTGGGAGAGCGCCCGTGCCCGGACGCCCCGCACACAGGCAAGGAGCGCCCCCCCTGGGCCCCCTCGTGGCGCTTCCACAGCGCACAAAGCCAGCTCACAAGAGCGCGCACTGTGGGGTTGGAGGTGGGTCCCCAGGCCCACACCCCCCGCACCCACAGCCTGAGGGTAGTTGGCCCCGGCCGCACGCCCCAAAGGACAGGCGGTCGGGGGTGGGAGAGCGCCCGACCCCGGACGCCCCACACCCAGGCAAGAGGCGTCCCCCCAAAGGAAGCTTGCAGGAGCCCGCGCTGTGGGGTTGGTGACGGGTCCCCAGGCCCGCACTTCCCGCACCCACAGCCAGTGCGTAGTGGGCCCTGACCGCACACCCCAAAGGACGGACGGTCGGGCTTGGGAGAGCGCCCGACCCCGGACGCCCGACGCCCAGGCAAGATGCGCCCCCCCCCCGGGCGCCCTCCTGCCGCCCCCACAACGCGCAAAGGCAGCACAAAAAAGCAAGCCTGCCCGCAGGGGGGCGCATGACCCCAAGCAGGGCAAGGGGACGCAGAGACCGGGCCCGCCCCCCACGAGCCAAATAGGCGGAGGACGGGACCGCGGCAGGAAACACGGAGAGGCAAGAACGGCCTGGAACGGCCCTACCGGCGCCGTGCACCAGAATTGCGCGAAGTGCGCGCGCGGCACCGACCCGGAGGAAGGGGGAGGCGTGTACGCCACCGGAGCACGAGCGCACACACAGATAAGGGACACGTGGCGAGGACCCGAAGGGCAATCGGACCAAGCCCGCGGAACGCACAGACTGCATGGAATGGCGTACCGGCAGGCGAAGGGAAGAAACACCCCGGCGGGACAACCCGCTACACGCACCGCGAGGGACGCGAGGGCAGGGAGGAGCCCAAGGGAAGAAGCATGAGCCGGCGACGGCCCCAACCTGCCATGCCAACCGCGAGCGGCGCGCACACACGACCAGGGCACTGCACCCGCCAAGGCAGTAGTAGCACAAAGTGCTACGCACAAGCCCCACGGCTAGGCAGCCTCTGCGCCAGCCCATGGGGGTCACACTGGCGACCAGCCAGTAGCACGGGCCCGGCGGCGCCGGCAGCCCGGGTGACCACGCATCAGGGGGGTGGCGTAGTGGGTAAGCGCCTGCAACCAAAGTTGCGAAGTGACGCACTGACCGGGGAGTGGCGAAATAAGGAAGCCGGGGCGGGACAGGGCTCCGAGCCCCGTGAACCCGGGGGACTCCGCCACCAGGCAGAAAGTGTGTCATGAAGGGCCCCCCACTAGGTCCCGGTGGGGAAGATATCACCTGGCCCGACCAGGTGGCCCGCCGGGGCCGAAAGGCGTCTAGTACTGGAAACCTCAAATCTCAAACCTCAAACCTCAAAAAACGGAATTGCTGACTATATATCTTGTAATATCTTCGATGCCCTCTTAGGTGAGAGCTTGGAGTTGTTGGCCAAAGAGGCGTTCCAGCGTATGGATGTCCAGGTAGACTTGTCCATGCGCACTGCAGGTGTACGGGAGGGTTGGAGTCTCAAAGACTACCAGTCAGAGTACCAATGTATACTCAAATTCCTCAGTGATGGCCTGGAGGCGCCTGATAGACGGGGACCGTTGGTATAAAGGTAACCAATATCTGTACTATGAAGACCGTATAGTTGTGCCTGAGCCACGACTGGATGGTTGCCTACACTGGGCCCATCTCAGTTCAGGGCACACGGGGTGCAACCGCTCTGTTGACTTTTTCAGGGAGCGGTGGTACTCCCGACTAACCTTGGTTGAACTCCTCGCTGGTATGCAGCCCATAGTGGACTCGTGCGGCTGTCACGCCAGCAACGGAAGCGACCCACGTGACTGGGGACTGGTCTCCAGTCTGCCTATCCTCTACTGTGCCAACTCTCTGTTGTACGTGTATTTCATCCACGCTCTGCCTAGGTTTGGTGGTTATTACAGTTGTCTGGTTGTCACCTGCGGCCTGACCCCTTTCTCCCGTGCGTTTCCCCACAACAAAAAGATCACAGGGGAACAGACTGTTAAATCTTTGGTTGAACAATGGTTCGAACACTACGGAGCACCTAAGGAGGTGCACTCTGACGAAGATGTACGTATCCGGAGTGACACCGGATGGTACAAGCAAGTACTGGACGCCCTGAACGTCCATGTAACCGCAGGTGTGCCCTACACTCACACTTCTAACCCTCCGTACGAGAGACAGAACCGTGTGGTGGAGCAGAACCTGATGGTTCTGATGAAACAAGAGCGTTCCAACGATTGGGTGTGCCTGTTACCGTGCGCTGTCCTAACCACTAACTGTCAGCAGAGTTCCTCAAATAGCTATACCCGCCACGAGCTGATCAATGGGGGACGTCCTGCGTAGTTCTTCAAAACCCCTTTTCGAGAGGACTACAAAAGCCCTGTAGGGGACTGGCTGAAGCACAGGCAGGATTTGGCTATCCTCGCTAGAGTTAACCTGAAACACGTTCGAGACCCTGAGTTAACTAGACGCAACCGCACAAAACATCCCGCCGGTTTCAAGGTGGGAGACCTGGTGCTGGTACACCATTTGTGATTGCCCAAATGGCCCCGCAACAGTTTGCAGGACCCTTTTTTGGGGCCATACCGTATTATAAAGATAGATGGATCCAGGATCCATGTGAGGTGCAGTCCCCGCCTAGGTGGCGAGCTGCTGTGGGCACCTAAACAACTAAGACATTACGACTCTCCTGACGAACTGTCCTGGAATGAGTGGCGTCTGTCAGACACAGACGTCGAGTGTATCGACCTGGAGAACGCTGCCAGCCCGGAGGAGGCAGACTAACTCGAAGAAATGACTGCCGATGAGATGGCAGTCCAGCGCTAGTACGTGGTTGCAGGTATTGCACGCCACGAGTACAAACGGGGCTGGAACTTCCTTACCCTGTCGGACGGCTATGGGCTATCTGAGGCAACCTGGGAGCCCATGTCAGCCCTTATACAGCCAGATAGGAGTATCAATCCAATCTTTCCTTCCTACCTCGTTGAGAACAACGACGGACAGCTACCAACCCGTTCTGACACCTTGTCCCAGCGTAAGAAGAAAAGCTAATCCCCCTGTGCCTATCTATTTATTGTGCCTCACCGAACTGAGGAGGTTGCAAGCTTCAGGAGGCGGTGGTATACCCCAGACATCCCTCCTCTCGTTTGGAGTCTCCTTCGGGCCACTCCTGCAGGAGCATCGGCTCTCCCTGGAGGTACACTTCCCCCTCACGGAGGAAAGCAATACTGGGGATCATCTGAATACCACCAGGCCGCTTATCTTGTTTGCAGCCCAATGGTCGGTGAGTCCTATTGCCCAAGCCTCGCCCCGTGCCATCATCCTGCACAGTGTGGTACAAAGAACGCGCCCACGCGCTGGACTGGGTACCCGTCGGGTCGGATCAGTCCGGGTTGCCCCCCTCCACACGATCACCCCAACTGCGGATCACATGAACACGCGGGCACAGGTGAACAGATTGCATCCCTTCGAAACTCACAGTTGAGGCCCTTTACTCGCAACCCCCTCTGTTGTCTAACTTCCCAGGGGCAGTGAGCACTCTTGTGCTGACAGCTAGGCCTACTCAGTGTGTGCCAGGACAGGCCCAGGACTCCTGTAGAGCTCCAGGTACTTTGAATGTACTAACTCCCACCCTCAATCGGGTTCGGCGCGCAAAACAGCTACACATTCGCTGCTTTTGGAGCTCTGCTCCTGCCCTGGTTTGGCCCAGCACTCCCATGCCTGTGGTTGCCAGCGTGAGCCAGATGGCTGCTTATCAGGTTTGCAGGCACCCAGCGAGTGAGTGCCTTGTTGACCACGTGTTGCATGGGATATGCCCTAATGTGATGACCTTGGGGAGCCAACGAAGAGCAGTGGCATCCTAGGCCCCGGGGGCGGGGGTAGGCAAGCAAGGTGTTGAAGGCAAGGTGTGCTCACCCTCCATGGGGACAAGTGTGCCCACAGTTAGGGCCCCCAACTGGTCCAGACCCATGGGGTTCTAACCGTCTTGGTGGTGGTATCATATCCCTAAGCGTGCTACGTATGTCTCTCTGTGTCTCACTTCCCTCCCTGGCGTGACTGCCATCATCCGCCTTCACTGATGTCGGACCCAAGGTCCTAGTCAGCTACCGGTAGCACTCCTATGGCGCCCAACTGCTGTGCTGGCGCCTAACCCTTGGGGAAACGGCAAAAGCCCTACATACTAGAGGGGAGGGCTGGCCAAGTGTGCTAAGGGCATACAAAATGCCCATTTTGCTAGGGGCCAAAAGCTAACACACTCCCCTGCCTGCGAGGAAAAGCACGCGGAGCAGGAGACACCACTACACTACACTCACAAATGCCAGCACCAGCCTTCGAAGGCAGGGCCAGCACAACCGTACTCAGTCCCTACCAGGCTTGCTGATTCTAACCGCTACGCACGCTACTTGATGTTGGTGGCAAAGATTTCACGGGTCCCATTGACCCCCTCTGAGAGAGCAGACGAACACAGCGCCACTAGGCGGCTGTGGCCTAACAGGCACGTCACAACATGTTTCCCTGCTAGGGCTTGGAGGGAAGGAATGCTCTGTTAGCGTGCACAGCGTGTGAGGACCTTCTCTTCTCACCATATAGGGCCTGCCAGAGGCACGTAGGTGTGATGTGATCTGTGCCCTGTTTAGCTGGACAGAACAAATTGCTGCTGCACCAATCACCCTGTACCTTGCCCACCTGAGAACAGAGGCAAATGCTGGGCAGCTTTCAGGAAAGGCACCTAACCTGCCTCGCCGTATTATACGGGTCTTTAACAGGAAAAAAATACGCTGTCTGAAAGCCGCCCTATCAAGCAAGCAAGCTTAAGGATCTCCGCCCCTTTTCTTATAGAACGTAGGGCGGAGCCCCGGGGTAACCTAAACAAGGGTCATACGGAGCGCACTTCGCGTGGCCTACCCTTTAATGCATCATGCAGCATGCGAGGAAGGGGGACGAAGGGAACAATGTTTTTTCTCCTACATTTTCTCCTAACAATTTAATCAATCACGAACAAGCTCAACCAGGAGGTGGGCTCCTCCTGGGCTTACTCACCTTACTTAGCACGCATCATGTGTATGCAGAAGGACTACGAACGCAAGAGCAACCCTATGCGTTTAAACAACCCTACGGCGATTTATAAACAACCCTAAGCGCTTAATGCCTTGTGTGTACTATGCACATCTTCCATTGTTCCCTGCAGGAGAGAGAGAGAGAGTGAAATCACGGGCAACTGCACAGCGATAACGAAGTCTAGTGTTTCAAACAACCCTACTTTAACGCTACGGCGAAAGCGATCACAAGCAAGCACTTTCTTTTTGTTCAGTGGAGAAAAGAAGGGAGTGAAGGGATGCACAGGGAACGTGCCACAGCGTGTGGATGCCAAAATTAGGCACATGCATTGCGAGCACAGCACACACACTGACCCTACGTGCGCGCTGCGTGCTCCATTGGTCTGACATACCTTGGTCCCTTGGTTTTACGTGTGCAGAGCGAGAAAGGTCAACACCCATACCCCCAACAAACGCAGTGGTGAAAACCCTAGGGTTTTAACGAAACGAACAACGCAAAAACAATGCATACATGTGTCATGGCAGTAACATACCTGAGAGGTGGTTTCTCCGCCTGCTCTGTTGTGTGGCTACTTGTTTCATACTTTTTCTTCAAGTTTATAAGGTTTTCACTGCAACTGTGCAAACATTTCTTTTAAAAGCTTTTAAAAGGACAGCTCACACCTCCTTTTCTCATAGCTGACTGGACTCTGGAGCCTCTTCACTTGGGTGCGGCTCAGTTGCGCTTGTCCCCGACTATAAGTTTTTCAACGAAAATGACGATCTCCAACGTTTTTTTGTCAACTTTTAGCGATTTGACTTTTCAAATCGCTAGCTCTCTTGCTTACTCAGAGGATTCCCACCCTGCTGGTTACATTTTGGATTGTCTGCAGCTCTCGAGGTTTTGTGCACTCCATCAGCAATATTTTGCCGCCCTGGCCTTTGGGCAGGACGTTTACTAAAACGCTGTTTATACAGCAATGGACGTCCTCATTAGAACATTTGACTGTACCCTAGTGGGCAAACATGTACACTCTAGAGAGGGAGTCCTGGGTTGAAACTGCACTACGCCCACATTGTTACCAAAGGTTTCGCCGCACGCTGGCGACTCTTGAGGAATGCCCCTCCGAAGGAATATCATTCACGGTACACTACACTGTTTTTCAAGGGTACCTACAGTGTGGTAAGCTTCTGGGAACTGATGAGAATGTCATTGGCAGGTTTCAGGCATTTACTGAGGTAATATGTGAGAATTGGGAGCCTTTTCTCTTGGTCATACTAGCTTGACCAACTAGTACTCCAGGGGGGAGTAAGAGAAAGTCACTGCCATGTCTTTCTTGGGGTGCTTGATCCACATGATCCAGGCTGAACCCCCCCTCATCCTTGGGAAGTTGTTGAGACTAACGCACAATTATTTTCATCACTCTTTTGAGGCTGAAAGTACAGTTTTCAAAGTAACTAGAGTTATAACCCCAGCCCCCCAATGAAATTCCCTCCTACCACTCAAGCTAGCGGAGGTATTGTCCTTCATGGAGGTAATACTGAAGTGAAATAGGCTCATCACTGCGTTTGGCCTTGTAGGTTAAGCCTAGTCGTCTCCCACCTCAGGACCCCTATACTCAATTGTTTCTATCACTTATTGTGTTTTTACCTTTTGACTGATTCCAAATTCAGTTGCTTGGTCATGCTGACGGAGCCATATTCTGTGTCTCGCCCAACCTACGTGCCCCAGATTCCTAACGAAATCCATTGCAGGTCCAAAGGTGCACATGAAGTGCTTGGGACAATCTTGGTGGCCAGACTGATGTCAGCTTTCTTTATAAAATCATTTCTTTTGTTCATATCTGACTGAAGCTTCGTATTTAAGCCTGCATTGCCTGTGTGCAGTCCCTCTTTGTTACAGATGTTTTAATTGTGGAAGGATTTATCCTGATCTTATTGATCCGGTGCCTGGACTTGCTCTACTTTATCTTTTTGTTAACCTTATTTTGACTTGTGGAAAATCAGCAAGGTGTTCTGAAACAAATACAAGGAACAAGCACAAGTGTGGGCAAACCAGAAGTTAATTCTGCACCGTGGTATACCTCGGCACAAAACTGCTGGGAGGCTCCCAGGAGTTCCAGGAAGCAGCAAATCCTTTCCACCGAACCTTGTATAGCCTCTCCCCTGGCGTGATGGGGTCCGGCTTGTCTGTTAGGATGCGCTCCGCGGTGTGGTCATCCTCCTCACCGTCATCGTTGGAGTCCGTGTATCCCGCCGTGAACTCACACGTCACCGCTTCCTCGCTGGGATGCGGCGCCAGTGGTCGAACTTGCGCATGGTCCTGATCCAGGATATTGCTGTCCCTCACCTGGAGGGCAAACACATCTTACCCGATCTTGCGCACGATGACCCCTGGGATATACAATGACTGCTGGCAATGCCGGCTGATGGCGCTCCACCCAAACGGTGTCGTTGACGGAGTATTTGTGTATCTTCCCTTCCTTGAAATACCTGACCCTTCCCTCATGCGCATCATGCAAGGACTTGCAAACTGGGCGGCTGTGGCATCCGCTTCACTCATCATGGAGTCAGCATCCCGAGCAACCTTGCCATGGTTCATCCACGGGGGAGTTTGAGGCACTCGATTCTGTAGGAAGAAAATTTGGTGACAAGACAATCCTGAAGGCCCGGATAAGTCATGGAAGGCCTGCAAAACCCTCCGAAGAGAGTGAAGTCAATTCCTCCTCGCCTCTTCAATGTGCAATCGGCCGAACGTCTCAAACATTTGCCTCCCCGCGACCTCCGCGCGGCTGTTTGACCGGCTATGGTACGCCACATTCTTGGCATGTCAACTCCTGATGTGCTTGCAGATACCTTTGAACCAAATGCCCAAAAACTGAGGCCCCCGAACGCTATAAATGACAGCTGAGACCTCAAAGATTATCAGCCAATGCCTAATCATGGCTTGGGCGACAGTCTCGGCTTGAAGACCCACTCCATGCTTGTCTTTCCTGTCCTTCTCCCTAGACTTTCTAGCCAGAACGGCCACAATATACCCGCTATGGCGGTCCACGGCGGAAATAATACAGTCGTACCTTCCCCCCTCAACCGTGACCTCGGGCATGGCAAACACGTCCATGGCAATGGAGCGCATCGCTGCCTCGGGGATCTTCGTATAAACTGGGTTCTTTGCGGTGGAGTGGTTCGGGGTTTTTGTGGCCCTACACACGGGGCAATCGTTGTAATAACGATTTAAGATTGCGTGGTATCCCGGCTTGTCCTTGTCATCCGTCAAGCCTTTGAAGCACTCATCGTCCGCTGGGGCACTCACGGCGTTCCAATTTTTTTTTCAATGCTCCGAGGCGGCGTAATTCTCCGACCCAGCGTTCATGAGCGCCGACTCCACATAATCAATGGGTGCCATGAGACATTCCTCCAAAGTCTCTTCCACCGCGCCCCGAATTTGGGGATCTCATTGCTGGCTAAACTCTGCCTTGGATGCCATGACCACAAAGCCCTTGGTGTCACCCTCTTCCATGACGCTTTCGAGCTCAATGATGCATTTGGCCTCCTCCGTTTCCACGGCGTCTCCATGGCTGGATATGTCCATCCAAGCCTTGCCAGCCAGATAGGCCCAACGACTGTGTCCATTGGCCACAGCGTTGTCCTTCCCAGGGACATAGACAACGCTCAAGTCAAACTTCGTAAACGTCTTGTGCCATGGGGCGCGCTTTGCCGCCAGACCCGAAGGGGTATCCACATGCTCGTTGTGCCAGCTCTGAAGTAATTGGTGATCAGTACATACCACGACGGGTTGAGGTCCGATGTGGGCCGACCATTTTCGGAGCGCACTCACAATGGCATAAGTCTCCTTCTGCCTCGCGGTCCATGGCCAACTTTGGCCTTCTGCCAGGACTCGACTACAAAAGGCCAACCGGGACGTGCGTTGGGTCGCACTGGACCTTCTTGAGCACTGCCCCAACGGCAGAGTCCGAGGCGTCCGTGCGAAGCACAAATCCCTTGGCCCCGTCCACCAAGAAAAGACCCAATTGACCCAATTAGCGTTCCTGCAACCTGTTGAACGCTTCCTCAGCCTCGGTTGTCCATGCCAATTGTTTGTTATTTTCCTTGCGACCATCGAACTTGACCACCTGTAGCATCTTGTCGAGAGGTCCCGAGAGATCCGCATACCTATCCGCTTACATTCGTACATCTGCCGAACAATGGTTGCAAAATGACATGAAGGACCGGAGTTCACTAATCGTCTGGGGTTTTTCCCAGTGCCGTAGGGCTGCCAGTTTCCTGGGCATGGGTCCGCGTTGCCCGTGCCCTACCGCATGTCCAGCGAACTCTACTTCTCTTACAAAGAGCGAGGTCTTTGCGGGCTAGCACACCATGCTGTGCTTGTCCAAGACCCCGAAAAGTCGGCGCACGCCCTCCTCATGCGCCTTGATGACCTCGTCGTCTGTCATGTCCAGGTGCAGAAGGAGGAGAACCTGTGTCCACGCTTTGTGTGGCACAGACAATGGTGGTTGGCGGCGGGGAAGAGCGAGCGCATGTGGTGCTTCCTACAGGCGCTGCTTCCGGGGGAGGAGCACATGTTGGCAACCAACAGGACGTGCGGCAGGCGTGGACCGGTCCTGGTGCTGGACATGGACTTCGGAGGGGCGGCGCATGGAACCATAGGGTGGCTAATGAAGGAAGGAGTGAGTTTGGAAGGGATGCACATGCGCAGGAAGGATATGAAGGAGTACCGGAAATCCGGGCTGCATCACGCAGAGTTCTATAGAGACCAGGGGTCGTTGAGTTGGGTGTATACAAGTGGATGATGAGGGGGGCGAGAGGACAAGAAACCCGCGCCATGTGGGACAGGCGGATGCAAAAGATGTGGGAAGAATGGGTGGCGCAATGTGGAATCACGAGGACGAGACCAAGATGCGGGAGAGGGGCAGGGGCAGTACGCGAGAAGGTGCTGGACAGGGGAGAAAGAGACAAGGGCAGGCCGGGCATACTGTTGTGTGCACCGCTGAGACTCAAGGGGCCGAGGGGGAAGGTACAAAGTACGAGCGGGCAGTGGTGTGATGTCCATGCAGATATGTTCCGGAGAGACAACATCCTGGTTGGGGCAGGACAGGGAGACCAGTGCTGGAGATGCACAAAGGAGGCAGGACAGGTACTGTGGCCGGTACTGAGAATGACGGCATGGGCGTTCCCGACCGCGACCATGCGCTCTACGGACGCCAGAGGACAGTGGTGGGGACCGGTGCTGAGGCTGCCCAGGGACATGCAGGAGGACAAGGAGGCCCAGGGAGGTATGGAGGTTTGGCTGGGGGGAGGAGCAGAAGGGGAAAAGGACAGGGGTCCAGATAGGATGGGACACGGTGAGGGAGCGGCAGGAAGAGGATGATGGGGTGTCGGTTAGTTTCCGGATGACGGACACGGGACTGCCCGAGGAGGAGGCGCCCATAGTGCCCCTGGGCCACAAGTGTGGGGAAAGTGCGAGGAGGATCAGGCCGACGGTCAGGGTATGGTACCTTGTTCTGGTAGAGGCGTACCTGGAACAGCGCAGGGCGAAATGAGACGGGGCATGGTGTCGCGGGGTAGTGGTGACGAAGGGCTTGAAGGCAAGGACAGACAATAAGTGGGCAGTGTACTTGGGTGTGAAAGAACTCAGCGTCGGGGAGGGAGTGCGGGAGTATGACATCGGCCGGCACAGGGTGTACTGCCACTATCCGAGGGAGGTGGTGCGCATACCGGAGCCCACCGAGGGTAGGATTGTGGTCTTTCTGGACGGGTCCGGGGTGGAAGGGCAGGCGCTCAAGGCGGGGCCGGCGGCCATACAGGTCAAGGGGGTAGGACAAGAGACGGAAAGCATCGTAGACAAGGTGGTGTAGGGGGCGGCGTGCCATGGAGAGGTGCAAACGGTGGCGGATATGGTTGGGAAGATAGGGGAGGACGTGCAAGAAGTGTGGATGGTGGTGGACGCGGAGGCGGACATGACGTCCCTCAGGAGATTAGCCAACAGGCCACTACATGAAGCCTTGGGCACGGGGCTGGCGTCGCAGGTATACACGATATGGCACGGGCTGGAGATGAGGAACGTGCCCCTGGTCATAGAACTGGTGAAGCAGGAGTCCCATTGAGCGGGAGTAGGGAATCATGAGGCGGATGGAGCGGCACAAGCAGTGGACAAGGAGCAGGAACCAGAGTGCAGTGTGCCGGACAGAAGGGATCACCTCCGCTTCATACATATACCACCAAGGGTGGGGGATGAAGAGAGAGGCAGATGGGTGGTGGAAGAGGACAGGGGCAGACGGGAGCTACGAGTGTACCCACAGCCAGTGCACATGCTGGCTCAGGTTGGAGGAAGGCCGGAAGTGGTAGAGCTGAGCGGGTACTTTGAGGGCAAGGTGGGACAGCAGGGCCACTTCCTCAACGTGCTGAGGCCGGAAACACTGCCCAAAAGACTGCAAACCAGGCGGCTGCAGGCAGTCACAGGTCAGGTGCCAGTGCGAGAGACAAACATGAGGTGGTACAGGCATAGGGGTATGGATCTCATGGAGGAGTACATGCGATGCCACTGCGGCCGTGATCTGGAAACGTACGAGCACTTCATGCAATGTGAGCGGTATAGGTTAGTGAAGGGCCGTTGGTAAGGGTCTGAAGGTAGGTAGGTGCAGTCGGGCATGGAGAGGCGCGCCATGGTTCCCGCTGGTGTTGCAGCGGTGACGAACAGGAAAAGGCTCCGCGCTTGAAGAGGGGAGTTGACTTACATCCCGCTAGACCTGACTGGTGCCTGCCAATGAAGTGGCCCTGGGCAACACTGGGAGGGCTGATCGCCGCCAGCATGACTTACTTGTCATGCCGGGAGGCTGTGCCCCCGTGCTTGCGCAGGTCCCCTCCTTTGGGCAGAACCCTAGGGGTTCACCGGACTTCCTGGCGTATCCCGTTCCCAAGGCATGCATCCATGTCCTTGGTGCTGGGGTTCCGAGGTGCTTGGGTGTCGTACACTCCGCCTCGAGTCCCACAGCAGCGCAGGCCTTACGATGCAGCCTTACCCACGAGCTCCGGATATCGTTTGGCTGGGTCACCTGCATGCCACGGGCTGCCTCAGTGCCCCGGCTGGGGACACTGGATTTCTCACTGTTGTGTGGCGATTGTGTTTGGGTCTGGGTTGTGCTTGGGCCCGTGTTTCAGCTGCGCCCCGCCACTCCTGGCTGGGGTGTTGGGGTCTGTGTGTATTTGTGTGCGCGCTCCGCTTGTACCCCACCAATCCTGGCTAGGGTATGCGGTGTGGGTGTGTGTGCTTCGGCTCGGGTTTCAGCTGCGCCCAGCCACTCCTGGCTGGGCTGTTGCTGGGTGTGTGTGTCTGTGTGCGTGCTCCCAATTTACCCCGCCAATCCTAGCTGGGGTGTGCGGTGTGGGTGTGTGTGCTTGTGCTCGGGTTTCGGCTGCGCCCCGCCACTCTTTGCTGGGGTGTTGGGGTGCGTGTGTGTTTGTGTGCGCGCTCGACTTGTACCCCGCTAATCCTGGCTGGGGTGCGCGGTGTGGGTGTGTGTTCTTGGGCTCGGGTTTCGGCTACGCCCCGTCACTCCTGGCTGGGGTTTCGGGGTGTGTGTGTGTTCGTGTGCGCCCTCCGCTTGTAACCCGCCACTCCTGGCCAGGGTGTGCGGTGCGGGTGTGTGTGCTTGGGCTCCGGTTTCGGCTGCGCCCCGCCACTCCTGGCTGGGATTTTGGTATGTGCGTGTGTTTGTGTGCGCGCTCCGCTTGTACCCCGCGGATCCTGGCTGGGGTGTGCGGTGTGGGTGTGTGTGCTTGGGCTCGGGTTTCGGCTGCGCACCGCTACTCCAGGCTGGGGTGTTGGCGTGTCTGTTTGTTTGTGTGCGCGCTCCGCTTTTACCCTACCACTTCTGGCCGGCATGTGCGGTGTGGGTGTGTGTGCCTGGGCTCGGGTTTCGGCTGCGCCCCGCCACTCCTGGTTGGGCTGTTGAGGTCTGTGTGTGTTTGTGTGCGCGCTCCTCCTGGGTGTGCGGTGTGGGTGTGTGTGCTTGCACTCGGGTTTCGGCTGCGCCCCGCCACTCCTCGCTGGGGTGTTGGGGTGTGCGTGTGTTTGTGTGCGCGCTCGGCCTGTACCCCGCGGATCCTGGCTGGGATGTGCGGTGTGGGTGTGTGTGCTTGGGCTCGGGTTTTGGCTGCGCACCGCCACTCCTGGCCGGGGTGTTGGCGTGTGTGTTTTTTTGTGTGTGCGCTCCGCTTTTACCCTACCACTTCTGGCCGGCATGTGCGATGTGGGTGTGTGTGCTTGGGCTCAGGTTTCGGCTGCGCCCTGCCATTCCTGGCTGGGGTGTTGAGGTCTGTGTGTGTTTGTGTGCGCGCTCCTCCTGGGTGTGCGGTGTGGGTGTGTGTGCTTGCACTCGGGTTTTGGCTGCGCCCCGTCTCCGCTGGTTGGGGTGTTGGCGTGTGTTTTTTTTTGTGTGCGCTCTTCGCTTGTACCCTGCCACTCCTGGCTGGGGTGTGCGGCGTGGGTGTGTGTGCTTGGGCTCGTGTTTCGGCTGCGCCCCGCCACTCCTGGCTGAGCTGTTGGAGTGTGTGTTTGTTTGTGTGCTTGCTCCGCTTTTACCCTACCACTCCTCGCTTGGGTGTGCTGTGTGGGCGTGTGTGTTTGGGCTCGGGTTTCGGCTGCGCACCGGCACTCATGGCTTGGGTGTTGGCGTGTGTGTTTGTTTGTGTACGCGTTGCACTTTTACCCTACCACTCGTGGCCGGGGTTAGCGGTGTGGGTGTGTGTGCTTGGGCTCGGGTTTCGGCTGCGCCCAGCCACTCCTGGCTGGGGTGTGCGGCGTGTGTGTGTGTGTTTGGGCTCGCGTCTTGGCTGCGCACTGCCACTCCTGGCTTGGGTGTTGGCGTGTGTGTTTGTTTGTGTGCGCGCTCTGTTTTTACCCTACCACTCGTGGCCGGGGTTTGCGGTGTGGGTGTGTGTGCTTGGGCTCGGCCCTCGGCTGCGCCCCGCCACTCCTGGCTGGGGTGTTGAGGTCTGTGTGTGTTTGTGTGCGCGCTCCTCCTGGGTGTGCGGTGTGGGTGTGTGTGCTTGCACTCGGGTTTCGGCTGCGCCCCGCCACTCCTCGCTGGGGTGTTGGCGTGTGTGTGTGTGTTTGTGTGCGCTCTTCGCTTGTACCCTGCCACTCCTGGCTAGGGTGTGCGGCGTGGGTGTGTGTGCTTGGGCTCGGGCCTGGCTGCGCCCCGCCACTCCTAGGTGGGCTGTTGGACTGTGTGTTTGTTTGTGTGCGCGCTCCGCTCTTACCCTACCACTCCTGGCTGCGGTGTGCGGTGTCGGTGTGTGTGCTTGGGCTCGGGTTTCGGCTGCGCACCGCCACTCCTGGCTTGGGTGTTGGCGTGTGTGTTTGTTTGTGTGCGAGCTCTGCTTTTACCCTACCACTCGTGGCCAGGGTTTGCGGTGTGGGTGTGTGTGCTTGGGCTCGCGTTTTGGCTGCGCCCCGCCACTCCTGGCTGGGGTGTTGAGGTCTGTGTGTGTTTGTGTGCGCGCTCCTCCTGGGTGTGCAGTGTTGGTGTGTGTGCTTGCACTCTGGTCTCGGCTGCGCCCTGCCTTTCCTGGCCTGGGTGTCGGCGTGTGTGTGTGTTTGTCTGCGCTCACGGCTTGTACCCTGCCACTCCTGACTGGCGTGTGCGGCGTGGGTGTGTGTGCTTGGGCTCGGGTTTCGGCTGCGCCCCGCCACTCCTAACTGGGGTGTTGGAGTTTGTGTGTCGGTGTGCTCCCTGTGTTTGTACCCCGCCAATTCTTGGCTGGAGTCTGTGGTGTGTGGGTTGGGAATTGCCTGGCATCTGTTCCTGTGCCGTGGTTCGTTGCGGGTTGTGCGCGCTGCCAGGGTTTACGGCACCCAGTGGCCGTTGTTGCTTGGCACCTGTCCGTGTGCCTTGGTTGTAGCCGGCGGCGTGCCTCTCTGGCACGCCTCGTGGCCCCGCGTTGGTGCCCCGCGCCTTGTCGGGTCCGGTCGCTCTCGGTGCTCCGGTCAGCTTTCCTGACGCCGTGGTGCCTTTCCCGACCCCGGGGGCTTGCGCCCCTGGATTTACTGGGCGGCTGCGCGGGGCACCTGAAGGCCGGCCGAGAACCGGGCTCTTTGTGCCTGCCGCTGGCCGCTGCTGAGGCAGCGGCGCTGGGCTCGCTCCGCGTTGTACCCGTTCGGGGCCTGGCGATGGAGTTGGCCCTGGCAGGTCCCTCAGGGTTTGTTCTTGAACTGTGTGCGCTGCGGTCTATTGGCGTGTGTGGACCCGGTCACTGACTTTCGATGGAGGACCCGACCGGTGCACCAGGGCTGATTTGTGTGGACGCTGACACCGCCCCTTTCAGGTCGGAGGACACCACGCCCGTGTCCCGCTCGTATGTGCGTGTGCATGCCCCTCTTGGCTGGGTCGGGCAGGCCGGCCTCCCGGGCGCGTTTTCGTGCGCCTCTCCTTTTACTGTGGCCGGTCTTGGTGCGCTCTTTGTTTGCTGAGCCCCCCCCGGGCTGGGGTTCTCCTGTTTGTGGTTGTTGCTGTGTTTTTTCGGTTTTTTTTTCCTTTCCTTTTGTGCGCCACCGTTGTCTCTGGCATTCCTTTTTTTTTTGGGCCCAGTGTGCCTTGGGCCTTGGCGTCTTGTTGTCCCCAGCCCCCTTCCTCCCTCAGCCCCCCTCCTCTTTTTTTTCTTCGCCCCTCCCCCCTCCCTGTTTTTTTTCTTCTTACCTGCTCTTCCTTTGTTTTTTGTTTGTTGCGGTTTTTTTTCCGCTTACCCCCCCCTTTTTTCTCCGTGCCGTGCCGGCTGTGCGGTGTGGGGGTGGTTTGTGTGTCCTGGGCTGTCAGGTGTGCTGGTGTGTGTTGCTGTGGGTGTTGTGCCCCAACAGGGGCCGGTTTGCGCTTGCTCTGTGCCGTTCTGTGCTCCCTGGTTGTGCCTGCTGTCTGTGTGTTGTTGCCTGCTCTGTCATGTGTGTCCGGTGGCGCCTTGCTGGCGGCGTTTCTCTTTCCCGTGATGCCTCTGGTGCCCTGTTTGGGTGCTTTGTTCTCTGGCCTTGTTCTGCGGCGCTTGCGGCCTGTCGCTGCCCTTAGGTGCTGTGGTGGGGATGCCCTGTTGCGCCGGGTCTTGTCGTGCTATTCCGGTGTGTGTTGTGTTGGCCTCTTTGGTTTGGTGTTTTCCCCTGTTGTGGGGTGCCGTGTGGTGTTATCCGCCCCCCCCCGCGTGCTGTGCGCTTTTCTGTTTCTTTTGGGTGTGTGCTGGTTGTGCTGCCACCCCCCCTCCCGGCTGGTTGTGGTGCCCTGTGTTGTGCGTTGTCGTGCGTCGTGTTGTGTGGTGCTGCGACTTGTGTTGTGTTGTGTGTTTTGCCTGGTGCTGTGTGGCGTGCTTGTGTTGGGCTGGGTTCTTGCGACTTGCTGTCCGGTGCGGTGTCCCCTTTGTTTCGGTGTTCTGCTGTTGCGTGCTGCTGCGTTCTCTGCTGGTTCTTTTTTTCTGCGTTGATCCTTGCCTTTCTGTGGTTCTCCGGGCTGTTTCTGTCTGTGTGGTGTGCTGCCGTGGTGTGTCTTGCTGTTCGGCGTGGCGCTGTTGCGTTGCGTTCTTGTGTTGGTTTCTGCTGCGCTGTGCCGTTTGATGCTCTTCTGTGCCGTGGTGCGTCTCTTGGTTTCGTGCTGTGTTGTTTGTTTCGTTGCGGTGCTTGGGTCGTGTCTTGCCTTGTCCGCTGCTGTCGCGGGTTGTTGTGCTCTGTCTGTCCTTGGGCGCGGTGCTGTGAGGTCTTGCTGTGGTGCCCGTGGTCCGGGTTCTGTCCTTCCCTGTGCCTTGTTTCCGGGCGCCTTTCTTTTCGTGACGCCTCTTGTTTGGTGCTGTGTTGGTGTGCCTGCGTTGCTGCTCTCTGTGCGGTGCTCTCTCGCCCCTCTGGCGCTGGCTGGTGTTGTGTGTTGTTGCCTGTTGTGTTTTGGTGTTTGTCGTTCGGCCTAGCTGTCCTCTGTTGTCTCCTGGTGGCTCCTGGTGGCTCCTGGTGGCTTGTTTTGGTGGTGCGGTCTCTGTCTGGCCGCGTGGCTCGCCGCCCTGTGGTTTGGTGCGGTGTGTCTTTGTGCTCCGCTCCCCTGTGTTGTGTTCTGTGGTGCTGTGCTGTCATGTGGTGGTGCGCTGTTGTCCTCTGCTGTTTATTTGCGTCGTTGCCTGTGCCTGTTCTTCCTGCCGCTGCGCTTTCTGCTGTGTGTGTCATGGAGTGTCGTGCTGTGCGTTCCCTGTCCTCTTCGCTCTGTGCGGTGGGGTGCTGCGCTGAGCTGGTGTCCTTGCGTTGTGCTGCTCGTGTGGTCTGCGCTGTTTCTGGCGCCTGGTGCTGTGGTGCGTTGCTGTGTGTTGTGCGGCTCCCTTTGGTGTGCTGTTGTGGGGTGCTGGGTCTGGTTGCCTGCAGTTATCTGCTGGTGGCGTTTCAAGCCGGTTCGGACCTCCGTGGCCATTTTGGGGTCACTTGGGGTGTGTATCTATGTGCCGGCAAGCCGCCATTGGCTGATAACATACTCTCCCATCCACGTGACCTAACCCGATGTGATAGTGTGATAGGTTTGGACATTCCGGCTATGAGCGGCCATATTCAGTACCGAGGCGCCGCCAGCGGAGTTTTAAATATCAGAATATCAGGAATCAACAGGGTTTTATTATCATAATGTTTCCGTAATTTTTCAGCCTTTCGTTCTGATGGTCAATGTATCGGCGACTGTCAGTTGGCTCGCGATTTTGCGTTAACCGATTGGTTAACTGTTATTTCCAGATACTTTGGCGGAAACCCCGATGAAGGGTCAGATTTCATCAGTAAAGGCTTCGTTGCTTCCCAAATTTTCTAAATAAGCACTCGAAATTTTAATCTGAATTTTTCGCGATGTCGAAATCGGATTTTCAACTTCGACATCGCCGCACTTGATTTGGTCTTCTTCGAGTGGTCATACTCTTTTCCCTATGCCCGAATCAGGTTTCCCTTATACTTGCCACCCATTTGACTTGGAGATATAAGGGAAACAAAAGTGAATCGTGGGACCACTTTGAAGGACCATATCTACGAGCGAGTGTGAGGAAAGAGAATAAGAAAATGTGCGTTGCAAGCGCCTTGGTCTCAAGGGGATTTAAGAAGCATCAAACGCCTTTGGTGTGTACACATGCCCGGTGTAGCAAGGGATAATGGTCAAGAGGGTATAAAGTGATATATAACTCTTGGACCGTGCAACCGAATATTTTAATGCGACTTTCGAGTGTACCGCATGATTGTTGGGGTTGCATGGATACTTTTCTTGGGTTCCCACGTATTTTTAACGTGAAGTTATGTCCATGGAGGGGCATGGCATACCATGGTGGGAGCCACTTCTGAGGGTATGTGTTATATGCATGGTATGTGCTTCGATATGCTCACGCACATGTTATATATCTTCGTGTGGCCGGAGAGATGGGGAGCCACACGTGACAAGGGCCTTGCCCATGTCCCAATTGTGGAATTCAAAGCGCTAGACTAAGTCTACCGTATATGTATTGCTCATGGTATGTTTGGCAAAGAGATCCATGAGTGCACTCCCATTTTCATGGGGCATGTAGATATGAGTGGCGAAGGTATCTCCATGCGCCTGATTGGGGATCCAAGTGGGGGAATTGTTCGCAAATGGCTCCAATCATTTGTGTATTGAATCATGAGCGGATATCATGGGTGAGCATAGAGATATACTATCATGACAACTTTGTATTTGGTCATATTTTCATGTTTTTGACCTCAATTTTTGCTCATTTTTGCGTTTTGTGTACTTACCTGGTCGGCAAACAGCAAGAAGCCTATGGGGAGTCGGACCATGGTATGTTGCTCATATGTTGACATATGCTTTGGAGTTGAACACCACCATATGCCGGATCGCGTACTCCATTTGGCTTGGCGCACGAAGGATCACAAGAATTGGTCTCAAGATCATGGGCTGACTTGGGCAGTGCGTGGCGCCAATATCTGAAGGGGTTTCGAGGGTAAAGTGGGGATGTACATGGGCATTGGCCTTTGGTCCCTATCCTCCATGAATACTGGACTTCGATTCCATGCATGCTTTGAGCCTTCGGATAAGTGGTAACTTCAATTTTGAGCATATATTTGATATATGGCCAATATGGTGTGAATTGGCAGTTTTTGGGCATGTTATGAGTTCAAACTCATGGGGCATATCTCCAGGCCCATTCGACTCCAAGTCCAACCAAGGTTATGTCAGGGCAGGGCATGGTCCTGAGTGCCACTCTAGGCCTTGACACGCCACCTCCCCCTTTTGGCTAGGATATATAGGCTTGGGAGTGAATACATTTTTGGGGTTTATGTAGTGACTTGTGATACATGGCATTTAGCCATCTTATTTGATTGGGTTCAGGGCATCATGTTGGTGAGTCAAGGGAAGGTCTTGAGTCCAGGGAATGAGGGGTCTATGGCTTTGAATGTGTACGCTTCCATCTTTCCCCAACTTTGCTTTATTTGTGTTCATATGCCAATTTCAGGGCTTACCTCTTTGGTGCAATTCTTGTACATGCCCGCCACCGTGAGACGACCGGTGTGCTGAACAGAAGCCCGCAGCCTGATTCGGATTGTGAATTGGGTTATTGCTGTATTTGTGGGATCTGGTTGCTGTTTCAGGGTTGAGGGAGGAATTTATTTCTATATTTTTGGACTTTGGACCCTTTGGAATTTGAGGAATGCAATCACTGATCCGGAGTAAATCAGCAGGGGTTACAGGCGGAAGGGGTATAGCTGGGGCCGGTCCTGGTAGGGACCTTCTCTATGGTAGCAGAGGCGTACCTGCTGCCCCTACCAACCGCCGACCCGGGGACTTGGGCACATATGAGCCCTGCCCAAGTACGCCCCGGGTGCGTATTGTGGACTCGGTGGAGACCACACCGGAGATTGGAGCCATAGAAGAACCGAGACGTTCAAGAGCATGGCGAACTCCGGAAGTTGAAGCCCGAAGAGAAGTACGACATTCGGGAAGAGGAGGACGTGACATGGAGGACCTGGTCTCCATGTGTGAGCGTCGCTGCCGAAAGGCATGCAACCTCCGCTCCGCCGCGCAGGACTCTGATGAGGCCTGCCATTCAGGCAGCAGTGGAGGACGGGCCCGGCGCTACCGGAAGCGCGGGTCACCCAAGTCCGCGGCAAGGGACGCCGGGGCTATGGACACGGACCCCAGCCCGGTCAGGCTATGGGAATCCGGGGGGCACTCCGAGGGCTATCGGACAGCCTACGAGCCACCTTTGGAGTCGGAGATGTCCGCGCTGATCGCCAGGGCGCATACGGCCCCCGAGCCCGCCCTGAAGCACGACGCTGAGGGCTTGGAGAGGCCAGCCAGGGCCCGGACGGCACCTGTGCCCCGGCACACGGGACCAGAGACGGACGCCATAGGCGACACGCCCATGGACGATGAGTCTGAGGCGCCGGGAACCGCGGGATGCGCTGGATCAGGCGGAAAGCACGCCGCGTGCCACTGCGAGCACGTGTCCTTCCTCATGGGCAAGTACCCGAAGATGGGGATGGACGCCATCGTGCACCGCCTCGACAGCCTGGACAACGCGAAGGACGGCCTAGAGACGGACGTCGCCGGGATCCTGGATGACCAGTCGGCCGCGAAGAAAGACATGGAGGAGCTGCGAGCGGAACGGGACCGGTACCGGGAGAATCTAGAGCTGGCCCTGGAGAAGCAGCAGCAAGTGGTGGACAGCCTCCTCCACCTGGTGGAGGACATGTCGGGACGCCTGAAAAGGCTAGAGGAGCTACAGCCCCTCGCCTCAGGTCCGGAGCTCCCGGCAAAGCCGGCCGGGGTAGAGCTGGTGGAGCGGGTTAAGACCCTCAGGAGCGCCATGGAGAAACCCATGGGCGGCCCTGCAGAGGCACCATACGCGCCTCCGCGTGTTGACCCGGGTGCGCTGCCGTTTGTTCCCATGTTCAGCGAATCCACAATGCTCGGGGAACACACGGCACCGGCTGGGTCCATGCGGGAAGGGCACGTAACCACAGACCTGAGGAGCCTGACGGTACAGATGTCCCATGCCACCCAGGATCCATCGCCCACTACGACTACCTATGCAGTTTATGCGGAAGAGGAGATCCAGAACCAGACCATGCAGGGGCGAACCATGGGAAGCGCCGACGGACATGGTCGAGGCCATCCAAGCGGAAACCTGTGGGCGAAGGACCCCAATACGGGGATATGGACAGCCGATGGAGCAACTCCTTCCCGCATTCCAAACCCCATGGGTTCAGGCCCAACAGGACCGCATACCATGGAGGAGAGGGATGTACGGGGAGTGTACTCACACCCTCCGGCCACAGGTGGTATCCGTCTCGGTGGAGTGGTGGCCGGTGACGTCGGAGACGCCATCAGGATTGACGACCTCAGGGGAATCAAAATCCCCTACTACGATGGCAACCCCTCCAACCTGGATGACTTCATCCTGGACTGGGAGGACTTCGCCGAGGAGGTTGTCAGCGAGATGCGGGGAGCGCCGCGGGACAAGTGGGTATGCCGGACATTCCCACACCGGCTGGCGCAGGACCTGAAGGAGGAGCTGCGGGATCAGATCCGGGAAGGATTGATCCGTACGGAGCAGGCCTGCCTCCAGTGGTTGGAGGATGAGGAGCGGGTGGACGCTCCGAACCAGAAGCTGGAGGACTTGTGGTCCATCCTGCTGCCGCTGGACCGCGGTGAGTTGAGGGTCCGGGAGTGGAACCGGTATCTGCGGAAGTACCGCAGATTCCTCAAGCTGGTGGAGGACTGGAACGAGGCCAGCGAGATCCGCCACCTCCTGAAGGACGTCCTCCCCGGCCAATGAAAGAGGCGAGTGGAGGACGAGGAGAAGAAGCGCGCCAAGAAGCGGGTGGCGGTGAGGATTATGGCGGCAGAGGATACCCATGCGGGTATCATGGAGTTCTTCAGGAGGAACCTGGGCGAGCCCAACCGGATGTTGGGACTGAAGAACGCCGTGTACGTGGAGGTGTTTGGAGACTCCATGGGGCAAAGGTTGCTGCGCCTCAACAATGTGGAGTGGAGGCGCGGGGAGCCACTGAGGATGCAGGTCATCTTCGCCGGCATGAGCCTGGACGAGATCGTGAAGTACATCACGGTGGAGTTGAAGCTCAATGCGAAGAACGAGGCCCACGTGCAGGATCGACATGGTCATGGACAGCGAGGCCACCGATAAGACCGCCATCATCGGGAGATCCAGGAGGACACGGCCAACTCTGCGGAGGATGGTAGTGGAAGCGGCCAAGACCATTGCTCCCGGGAGGATCACGAGGAGGCCCATTTCTTCGCGTTTGTGGCGCACAACGTGAGGGACCATGGGCAGGATCGGTCCAGATGGAGCCGGCTGGGACTCAAGAAGGGCAAAGAGCCAAGGAGGATCGGGAACCCACCGCTCTCGTTCCGGGAGTACAGGTCTCAGCACGACGGGTGCTGGGTCTGTTATGGCAAGGGAAACAACCATGCACACGACCACCGTCAGTGCAAGGTGTATGAGGCGGACAAGAAGGCCTCCTTCGCAGCCCACCCCGAAAAGAAGCCCAAGGAGCAGCGGATTTCCGATTGGAAAGCAAAGGGCGGAGACGGGGGAAAAGGCCAAGGCAAAGGCCAAGGAAAAGGCGGAGGAAGAGGCTATGGTGGTGGACCTGGCCAAGACCGACGAGTGAGGTTGATCGAGGAGGTTGCTGAGGATATGTTGAGGACGTTGGAGGAACTCAAAGCCCAGCAACGTGGTGGACAAAGTCCTGGCAGATCGCAGCCGGAAGGTGGTGCGGGAAGCCAAGTCTAGAGGAGCCCCCACGGGAATGGGACCTCGGAGGTCTCTCCTCCGAAAATCAGTGGAATCCCAGAGAAAGTGAAGGCACATCGGGTGCCGGAGAAGGCTCCAGAAGAGCCAAAACCACTGAGTTTCGCCACTCCCAACCCCTGGAGCGCCCTGCCAAGGGAAGTACATGTGGGTACGGGACATGGCAAGAAGGAAGGAGCGACCACGTAGAGCCCTGTGGACGGGCAGGACCAACCCAAGATCTACACCATCCGTGACCATACCCTTGAAGTCCTGATGCACCCGGATGTGCTAGAGTTGCATGCCGTGAGAGTCGTCCATACACCTCATGGCGACGAGCGGCAGTTGCACTTGAAGGTGCGAGTACGGTGCGGACGAGAGGAGAAGGTGGTGGATGTGTTGTTGGATACAGGTGCCCAGGTGAGCCTGGTCCGGAGAGGGTTGTTCAAGGAGGAACTCCTGCACCCCAGCCGGAGACCGGTCCGCCTGAAGGTCGCCAGCGGAGAGATCATGGGTGGGGGCACCCATGAGGCCACTATCAGTATGGAATTCTGGGAGCATGAGCGCTTGAACCGCCCTGATCAGGCGAAGAGAAGCCTTCCATCCATGAACTTCTATGTGGCCGACATTACAGATTGGGATATGATCATGGGGTATGACTTCATGGTGGCAAACGCCATTGGAGCCCTTCCCCATCGTGCAACGCTGGTCCGGGAGGATGATGAATGCCTCACATGGTTGTCCACGGACTATGCATGCGGATCATCCCAATATTATGCTGAGGAAGAGGATGGGATCGTCCAAGCGGTGCAAGCTGTGGGTGCCAAGTCCAGAGGAGACCGCGGAGTTCAGCTCACGGAGTATGGAATGGCGCCGCAGGTGTATGCCAGGATGATCCAGACGCTGGGAGCCGAAGCGCCTGAGACGGATGTCTTTGCTTCCCGGGATGCCCCACTTCTGAGGAAGTGTAGGCGGCACTGGCATCGAGGAGACTCAGCCTGGCACCGGCATTGGGGTTTGAAGGAGTGGGGACCCATGTATTGGCATGGCTCCCTGGACAATACCAGACGTACGGTGGAGAAGATCATCGCGGATAGGGCGAAGGGGATCCTGGTCATAACCGGCATAGGATCCACCCCATGTCCGCTGGAGGGTCTCAAGTCGACGCTGGACTCCATCTCCCTGAACGAGATGTCATTCAGGCCAGAGAAGGAGTTGTTCATCGACGCCAAGGGTGTATCAATGCCCTTCCCGGGTCAAGCGTGGGGTACCAAGGCTTTCCTGGTGGACCGGGCGCAAGCCCAGCCCACGGGTGATGAAGCATTCATCCGTAGGGTGGAGGCGGTGCCCATGAAGGTCATGTTTGAGCCCAAGGAGGGGACGGATCAGCCAATTGATGGCATTGACGTCCTGTCCCACGCCGAGATCGACGACGTCGTCAACTACATGCGGATGGGGATGCACGACCGTGTGGCAGCCAAGAAGAGGCGGGCCATGGTCACATCTCCGCATTGGTGGGATGACAAGTTGTTGGTCACCGCCAAGTACGAGAAGGATGAGTTCGTGGCGAGGGTCATGGATCACATCGCGGACCAATACGATGGTCCGGTTGGGTCGGACCCACCAACATGGGATTTTCCAAGAATGGGTGCCGATAGCGACAGTCAGCAGCCCGAGGCCGCAAATTTCCGAAGATTATCGGTGGGAAGAGCTCCCCACGACGATGAAGACGGCATATCGGACGAGGAGAAGTCGGAATCGGACCCGGAAGAGGCCTATACCGCAGTGCGGTCAGTTGTATCCATACCGAAGCAAGCGGCTGAAGAGGCCTAGGAGAACCCGAAGGTCGCCGAGCTGAAGGAGAGGATGATCAAAGCCTATCCGCGGCTATTCAGTGGCGTCGCCAACAAGAACCCTCCAGATCGTGGGAGGTTTGGTGCAGCGAAGATCAAGCTGAAGCTGAACCCGAAGATCTATCATCATCGGGAGTACCAACTTCAGGGCGATCGGGCCGAGGCCATGAAGAAGTTGTTGGCCGAGTTCATTGAGCGGGGATGGATCGAACCCTCCGACAGTGAGTGGGCCAGCCCAGCCTTCATCGTGCCCAAGAAGAAGAAAGGCGAGTGGAGGTTGGTGGTGGATTACAGGGGTTTGAACGAGCAAACCGAGCACGACTCGTACTCGCTTCCCCTGATGGACTCCATCCTCCAAAAACAACAGAAAAAGCGGATTTTCACGGTGTTGGACCTGAAACACGGTTATCACCAGATGCCGCTACACCGGGACTCCAGGCCCTGCGCAGCGATGTCGACGCCGCTGGGGCCCATGCAGTGGAAAGTGGTGCCTATGGGCGCCAAGAATGGCAACGCCGCTTTCGAGCGCATGATGGAGGACCTGCTCGGTCCTGTCCGGGACTGTGCCGACCCTTTCGTGGATGACATCATCATCTGGTCTGGCACGGAGAACATGACTGAGGACGAGCTCATCGACGCGCATGAGAAGGATCTGCGCCGAGTGCTCAGCGAGTTGGACAAGCACAACATGGTGTGCAAGCCCACCAAAGCCTCACTCTTTGTGAAGGAAGTGGAGTTCGCGGGTCACGTGGTTGGTCACGGGCAACGCCGTCCCATGCCTGGGAAGCTGGCGTCCCTGCACCACTGGGAGAAGCCCCAGACCATCAGCGAACTCCGGTCCTTCATGGGATTCTGCAATTACTATTCGGGCTATGTCCGGATGTATGCAGAACTCTCGGGGCTGTTGCACAAGATGTTGCAGGTGGGGAAGTTCGATGGCCGGAAGGGGAGCAAGAAGAAGCTTGCCCGGACCCCTGAGGCCGAAGATGCGTTCAGCCGCCTGAAGGAGCAACTCCTGGGGCAGCTGGGGCTATTCTTGGTGGACCCGGACCAGGGATTCGTGCTACGGACGGACGCCTCGGACTATGCTGTGGGGGCAGTCCTCGAGCAGATCCGGGACGACGGGTCACACGTACCCGTGGCGTTTTGGAGCAGGATCCTGGCCGAGGGCCAACGCCGAACATGGACCGCGAGGGAGAAGGAGACATATGCCATTGTATGTGCGCTCAGGAAGTGGTCTGGCCACATCGGACTGCAGCCGGTGGTGGTTTGCACGGACCACCAGTCCCTACAGAGCTGGTACAAGGAGCATGTCGACACCACCTCGGGACCGGCGGCTAGGAGCGCCCAATGGCACGAGACGTTCGCCAAGTTTGACCTCAGCGTTGTGTACGTCCCGGGGAAGGACAACACTGTGGCAGATTGCCTCAGTCGCTGGGCCTACCCCGCGGGCAAGGCGTGGATGGACATATCCAGCCATTGCGACGCCGAGGAGACCGAGGAGGCCAAGCGCATCATCGAGATGGAGAAGGCCATGGAGCAAGAGGGGGTCAAGTGCTTTGTGGTGATGGCAAATCGTACGGACCTGGCCAAGTGCCGGGGTGCCCGCGTCCAAGCTATTCGAGAAGAAACCCTCGAGCAATGGATGGTGCCCCCTGTAGAGCTAGTCAGGTCGGTGCTCACAGAGGACTGGTCGGATGACTACGCGGCATCCGAGCATTGGGGCAATTACTGGAATGCCCTGAGCGCCCCGTCGGACGACGAATGGCCCGAGGGCTTGACCGAGGATGGGGACAAGTTGTTCCTCAAGGACAAGCTGCTGGTGCCCGAGAACCGAGTGGAGGAGCTCATTGACCATTGGCACAACGCCCAGCTCATGCACCCTGGCCGAGACAAGATGCAGCAGGACCTGGAGTGGCGTTTCAAGTTCCCTCCGGGCAACTACGCCATCCTGGATAGGTACTGCAGCGACTGTGCCGTGTGTCGGGCCACGAAGAGGCCTAACCACTCCACAGCGGGCAACCCGGTGTATACGGCTATACCGGAGGCCCCTATGCGGTCCGTGGCCATGAATGTATTCGCCATGCCTGAGGTCACCGTGGAAGGAGAGACCTACGACTGTGTCATCCTGGCGGTGGACAGGCACAGTGGGTATATCGTGGCGGTCCCTGGCAAGAAGTCCAAGAAGAAGGACAAGAAGGACAAGCATGGAGTGGGGCTGCAGGCCAAGACTGTCGCTAATGCCATGATCAGGCATTGGCTGACGATTTTTGATGTCCCGGCTGTCATCTGCAGCGATCGGGGCAGTCAATTCGTTGGGACGTGGTTCAAGACGATGTGCAAGCACATGGTAATTCGGCACGTCAAGACCGTGGCATACCACAGCCGGTCGAATGGCCGGGCTGAGGTGGCCGGGCGGCAGATGTTCGAGAAGTTCCGCCAGCTGCACATCGACGAACCGGGCCGGAATTGGTACAATTCGCTGTGGAGGGTACTCCAAGCGTATCACGACCTTCCGGGGCCCACTGGACTGTCGCCCCATCGCATCCTGTTCGTACGGGATAGAGTGTCACGCACTCTCCCGTGGTTGAACCATGGCAAAGTGGCCCGAGATGCGGACGCCATGATGGCTGAGGCGGACGACACGGCGGCCAAGGTGTGCAAGGCACTACAGGACGAGCATGACAAGAGGGCCAAGTACTTCAAGCAGGGAAACGTCCAGAAGTATGCTCCCCAAGACACCGTGTGGGTGGAGCGGCACCACAAGGATGTCCTGTCCAGGCATCGGCAGGCATCTTGGTATGTGCCGGGGGTAATCGTTCGGAGAGTCGGGCAGGATGTGTATGCGGTTCGTGTGGGGGATAACAAGATCCTGGACCGCGACCATACCCAGCTTCGTCCCCGAGCACCAGACCCCAGCGGACGTCCCGTCACCTTCGAGTTCACGGCCGGCGATGTGGACTCGGACGACGAGGGTGAGGACGACGACTTCACCGCTGAAAAGATCCTGGCGGACAAGCCGAACCCGGGGACGCCTGGGGGTAGGCTTTATAAAGTCCGTTGGAAGGGATTCGCCGCATCCAGGGACTCGTGGGAGCCTCTGAGCAGTTTTGTGCCGAGGTACACCACGGTCTGGATGGACTACCTGAAGAAAAAGAATATTTCTTTGGATGTCAAGGACGTGTTGGTCCATTTGCTAGCTGCTGTAGCACCGTAATGGATCCCCCTTGGCATTTTGTTTGTTTCTGTGATTGAGGAGACGGGTGAGGGCGTTCATCCGGGGATTCTTCGGCCTTGATTGGCCAACTACCCCCTTCACTCGATCTCCACGTATATATTTCATCGTGGTATACGCATTCAGATCGGTCGACGACGTTTTTCTATCTTTGATCCCCTTGGTTCTTGTTGTAGATCAAGAGGAGACCGGATATGGCGTAGGGCACTGGTTATCAGTGTCCTCACCCCTCCCTTGGGGCATGGGGGACGCCTACGACGTGTGTGGGGCCCCGGTGTGTCCTTGGGACATGGGGGGGGGGTTGGAGCCCATTGGGGTCCTCCCGTCCTCTCTTCAATGACTTCCGAGCGGTAACAACGCTCTGAGAAGGGGGGTGAAGCCGGTTCGGACCCCCGTGGCCATCTTGGGGTCACTTGGGGTGTTTATCTATGTGCCGGCAAGCCGCCATTGGCTGATAACATACTCTCCCATCCACCTGACCTAACCCGATGTGATAGTGTGATAGGTTTGGCCATTCCGGCTATGAGCGGCCATATTCAGTACCGAGGCGCCGCCAGTGGAGTTTTATATATCAGAATATCAGGAATCAACAGGGTTTTATTATCATAATGTTTCCATAATTTTTCAGCCTTTTGTTCTGATGGTCAATGTATCGGCGACTGTCAGTTGGCTCGCGGTTTTGCGTTAACCGATTGGTTAACTGTTATTTCCAGATATTTTGGCGGAAACCCCGATGAAGGGTCAGATTTCATCAGTAAAGGGTTCGTTGCTTCCGCAATTTTCTAAATAAGCACTCGGAATTTTAATCTGAATTTTTCGCGATGTCGAAATCGGATTTTCGACTTCGACATCGCCGCACTTGATTTGGTCTTCTTCGAGTGGTCATACTCTTTTCCCTATGCCCGAATCAGGTTTCCCTTATACTTACCACCCATTTGACTTGGAGATATAAGGGAAACAAAAGTGAATCGTGGGACCACTTTGAAGGGCCATATCTACGAGCGAGTGTGAGGAAAGGAAATAAGAAAATGTGCGTTGCAAGCGCCTTGATCTCAAGTTAATTTAGGGAGCATCAAACGCCTTTGGTGTGTACACATGCCTGGTGTAGCAAGGGATGATGGTCAAGAGGGTAGAAAGTGATATATAACTCTTGGACCGTGCAACCGAATATTTTAATGCGACTTTCGAGTGTACCGCATGAGTGTTGGGGTTGCATGGATACTTTTCTTGGGTTCCCACGTATTTTTAACGTGAAGTTATGTCCATGGAGGGGCATGGCATACCATGGTGGGAGCCACTTTTGAGGGTATGTGTTATATGCATGGTATGTGCTTCGATATGCTCACGCCCATGTTATATATCTTCGTGTGGCCGGAGAGATGGGGAGCCACACGTGACAAGGGCTTCGCCCATGTCCCAATTGTGTAATTCAAAGCGCTAGACTAAGTCTACCGTATATGTATTGCTCATGGTATGTTTGGCAAAGAGATCCATGAGTGCACTCCCATTTTCATGGGGCATGTAGATATGAGTGGCGAAGGTATCTCCATGCGCCTGATTGGGGATCCAAGTGGGGGAATTGTTCGCAAATGGTTCCAATCATTTGTGTATTGAATCATGAGCGGATATCATGAGTGAGCATAGAGATATACTATCATGACAACTTTGTATTTGGTCATATGTTCATGTTTTTGACCTAAATTTCTGCTCATTTTTGCATTTTGTGTATTTACCTGGTCGGCAAACAGCAAGAAGCCTATGGAGAGTCGAACCATGGTATGTTGTCCATATGTTGGCATATGCTTTGGAGTTGGACACCACCATATGCCGGATCGCGTACTCCATTTGGCTTGGCGCACGAAGGATCACAAGAATTGGTCTCAAGATCATGGGCTGACTTGGGCAGTGCGTGGCGCCCATATCTGAAGGGGTTTCGAGGGTAAAGTGGGGATGTACATGGGCATTTGCCTTTGGTCCCCATCCTCCATGAATACTAGACTTCCATTCCATGCATGCTTTGAGCCTTCAGATAAGTGGTAACTTCAATTTTGAGCATATATTTGATATGTGGCCAATATGATGTGAATTGGCAGTTTTTTGGCATGTTATGAGTTCAAACTCACGGGGCATTTCTCCAAGCCCATTCGACTCCAAGTCCAACCAAGGTTATGTCAGGGTAGGGCATGCTCTCGAGTGCCACTCTAGGCTATGACACGCCACCTCCCCTATTGGGCTAGGATGGATAGGCTTGGGAGTGAACACATTTTTGGGGTTTATGTAGTGACTTGTGATACATGGCATTTAGCCATCTTATTTGATTGGGTTCAGGGCATCATGATGGTGAGTCAAGGGAAGGTCTTGAGTCCAGGGAATGAGGGGTCTATGGCTTTGAATGTGTACGTTTCCATCTTTTCCCAACTCTGCTTTATTTGTGTTCATATGCCAATTTCAGGGCTTACCTCTTTGGTGCAATTCTTGTACATGCCCGCCACCGTGAGACGACTGGTGTGCTGAACGGAAGCCCGCAGCCTGATTTGGATTGTGAATTGGGTTATTGCTGTATTTGTGGGATCTGGTTGCTGTTTCAGGGTTGAAGGAGGAATTTATGCCTATATTTTTGGACTTTGGACCCTTTGGAATTTGAGGAATGCAATCACCGATCCGGAGTAATTCAGCAGGGGCTACAGGCGGAAGGGGTATAGCGGGGGCCGGTCCTGGTAGGGACCTTCTTTACGTTTTTCGGTATTGGTGTCCCTGTCTGGCCGCCTGGCCTCCTTCTCTGTGGTTCATCGGCTTGCTGTGGCGCCGTGCTCCCCTCTGTTGTGTCGTGTGGTGGTGCGCTGTCGTGTGGTGCTGTGCTGTCGTGCTCTGGTGTCTCTTTGCGGTGCTGTGTGTTGTCGTGTCTCCCTTGGCGTTCGGTGGTGTGGCGGTGCTGCCCTGTTGCGTGGCGTGGTGTGTTGTGGTGTCTTGCTGTGCCGCTGTGTTCTGTGTTGTGGTGTTGCCCTCTGGTGCTGTGCTGCTGTGTCCTGCTGTGTGTTCCCCTTTTCTGTGGGTGTTCCTTTTTCCTTTCAAAACCATTTTTCGGTTCTTGAAAATAAAAATCAAATTATACTCTACCCAACGCACGCAGGCAGGCAGGCAGCAAGACCATTTCGGGCTCACTGTCTTACTTGCTACCCCGCGGCCTCGACGATGGTCGTCGTTGATGGCATCGTCTTTGTCATCTCTTGTCTTTTTTCTGTTTTTGACTTGACTTGAGTCTTCCCTTGTTGCCACTTCCAGCCTGCAGCGAGAGAGAGGGTGAAAAAGGCGAGAGTGGAGTGGAAACAGGAGAGGGAGGGACATGGAGAAGACAAGAAAGCGGGAGGGTGCGTGACCGAGTGCGTGGCGTGTTAGAAAAATATTTTTCGGTTTTTACCCGTTGCTCGCGAAGCGTTTTTCTCTACCTATACGCCGTGTTAGAGGGCGAGGGGCACAGCGCTCTACTCCTAAGTCCGCTACAATGTTTACGGCCTTAACTATTCACCTATTTAAGGCTGAAACATTTTCGGTCGCGCTTGAACGTATTTAGCAGCGCGCCTTTTTTCCTAGCCGTTTTTTTATGCTAATAAGCTTTATTTTCAGCTATTTAGAAAGTTTTTTGCCCTGTTTTACTTATCTTTTCATTTCTATCTGGCAACAGGGCGCAGCGCGCGCGACAGAAGTTGCTAGGGGATCAGGACATCCTGCTGCTCAAGGAGGGTGAGAAAGGAAGAAGAGAGATGGAGAGGGAGCTGAGGAAAGAAGGGCATCACAAGGGGTTGTGGCACATGGTGATCGTAAAATTGCTTTCGAGGGGGCTCTAGGACCATACGTTTGCGCCGGAAGCCGTGGCCCACAGACTGTTGAGGCGTACAGTGGAGCATCTACAGGAGCGCATGGCGTGCAACACGCCCAATTGGAGGCACAGGCGGAGCACATGCGAGACCTGGTCACATAGGGGCTGGAGATGTCGTTGATCAGGTACAACCCGCAAGTCACCATGATGGAACTGCGACCACAGCCAGAGTGGCAGCTACGGCAGTCGCAGGGAGCGCAAGATGAGGAGGAACAAGAAGGCAACATACAGAGGGAGCGCCTGATGGCACGCAGGCAGAAGAGAGCCCGGCAGGTATGAGAACAGGAGGGAACAGGAGGCGAGGCGGAGGTAAGGTGGCACTCAGTGGGGAGTCAGCTGGTGGCAGGTCGCCTTGGGCCGGTGGGAGCGAGGGCGAAGGGTCAGCCAATGCTCGGACTGGAACATCCAGGACAGGGGGTGGTCCGGGCCACTGGGCGAGAGCGGCCGGGCCGGAAGGCAGAAACACAGAGGTGCCTTCCGGACTGGAACATCCGGGGCAAGCGGCGAAGACGGGCAGCTCCGCTCGTGGGAACAAAGCAGACGGGAAAGGCGGACGCCGGCCTGGTCCCAGTGGAGTGGGGGTACGCGCGAAAGAGGCCGCAACGGAGGGCTGGATGCATCCGTAGACGCGGGAGCGAGCACTGTGGGAAAATTTGAGGCAAAAGAGAATTGCGAGTGAGCAGGAGTGTCGGGGACGGAGCAGGGGGCGCGCAGGCAGCCGTTAGTCGGGAGACCGTCCAGATGACCAGGGACGCGGTGGTGTATCCGGCACAGGAGGAAGGCCGGGGACAACGTGAGGACGCCCTCGGAATGGAGCATCCAATGCGGGGGAGCAGGAAGAACCGGGGGAACAGGTGGTACACGCCTTGGGCGTCGCAAGGCAGGGCGGGAGAAGAACGAGACCCAGGACAGGGGGCACGCAGTTGCAGACCCTGGGCGAGCGGAAAGAGGCGGAGCAACACATTGATGGCCCGGCGGACGCAGTGGCGGCGAGCACAAGAGGCGGGGTTGGCTGGCGCAAAGCAAGACGAAGGAGCAGCCAAGAGGGCCAGGGGGGCGCAAGCCGAGGAGTTGGAGCATACAACGGAGCGGAAAGAGGAGAGGCAGGACGAGACCGTCAAGTAAGTGCCCAGAGGGCGAGTGGCAGACCGGGACGGGGCAACAGTACGCTAAGATGTGGACGAAGTCGGGGACCAATACGCCGGTGGACCACAGGCCAAGACCACAGCACACGCATGGCACAGCGAGGGCGACCACATTCGCGGCGCGGGTAGAGGAGGGAGGTGACGGCAAGGCTAGGGACGCAATGCCATGTGCTGCAGAAAGATGTCCCACAAGCCAGAGCCAAAGTCCAGCATGCCGTCGGCGGCGGCGCCCACGCCGCCGCCAAAGACGGTGATAGGGTACGGGGGGACGGGGCTGGTGGGGCTGAGGGTCAGGGTGGCCCAAATGCAGGCAGCCCGACCCCCGCAGCCCTTCTCACGGACGCACTCGGCGTCATCCGCTGTGGTGTCGTCCCCTCAGTCTCCGGAGAGTCCGGAGACAGTGCAGAGGGAGGGGTGGCGAACTGAAGAGCAGGGGCGGAAGGGCCACGCCCGCGGCAGGGACAGGGGAGGGAGGGGACGAGGGAGGACAAGCGGCGCAAGTGGCAAGGGGGCGGAGGTGGCAGCGGCGGTAGCTGACGGGAAGGGGGAGGAGCGGGGGGAGCTCGCGGCAGCGCAGCCGCGGGCGGACCCGTTCAACCCGGCGGAAAGCTACAGGCTGAGCGGGTCGGTGGTCGCCAACATCCTCGTGGTGTCAAAGGATGAGGCGGAGGAGGCCAGGGGGATGGCAGTGGAGGGGGGCCAGAGGCAGCCGACGCACCCAAAGTGCCGCCAGCTGCCGTGAAGTCGATCTTCCCGGAGGTGCGGCGGAAGGAGGAGGGCAAAGGCAGGCGAGGGCGGACAGGGGCGGGAGCGGCAGAGGGCGGGGACAGCAGGGTGCGCATAGGAGGACAGGGGCAGAGGGGCAAGGGAGGGAAGGGGCAAGTGGGGGCCTCAGGGGCCAAGAAGGCGGCAGGGCACCAGGAAGGAAAAGGGGGAAAAGGGGGAGGACAGGGGCATCAATGGCCACAGCTCCAACACTCGTTTAGGCGGCTGCCGCCGGGGTCACTTTCACAGGTCAGCGCAGTGGTGCGGGCAGAGGAGAGGAGGGAGGCGCGCCGCCAGCAGACGGCGCGGTACGAGGTGCTGAAGCGCATGGAGCACCAGCGCTGTGGCCGACAGGCCGAAAAGCCGGGGCCCGAAACCATGTACCGGCTGGAGATGGGGTCAGGGAGAGGAAGGTAGGAGCGCCATGGTGAGCAGGGGGGGTCAGGAGTAGGGCACAGCAGCCAACCCCGTGGCGGACCACAGGGGGGGCAAGAACAGCCTGAGCGGAGCGGCGAAGCAGCGGCGGGGCACCACGGCCAGCAGGAGGGAGGACAGGAGAGTGGGAGGCAGCGAATCGGGCAGGCAGGAGCGGGGGGAACAGGGCGCGGGGAGGAAAGCTGCAAGAACAGGCACAGTGAACAAGGTGCGCGAGGGGTAGGAGAGGGGCGCGGAGGGCTGCAGGGACGGGGGCGAGGGAAGGCCGGACAACAGGGAGCAGGCAGCAAGGGGCAAGGTAAAGCCAAGCAAGCTGGCAAAGGGCAGGGGAAGGTAGGTGGCAGTGGGTACATGGGGTCGCCTGTATTCCCAGGGAAGGCAATTGGTGGATGGTGGGGGGGTGTCGTCACGCCTACCATCCCCCTGTATCCGCCACCACTGTACCCTGCGGCAGGGACGATGTACCCACCCCCACCAGCGTACTCGAATGTGCTGCCGCCAGCGCCCGTGCGGCAGCACCCGCAGGCCGGCGGGGCGACGTGGGGAGCACAGGGAGGGAAGGCAGAGGAGCACAGGAGGGCATGGGAGAAATTAGGGGTCGGAGGAGAGGAGGCTGCGGGAGAGGGAACCACGGATAATGAGAGAAGCGGACAGGGTGGCAGAGGTATGGACGACGGGGCAGGGCACACCAGGTGGAGGGGAGGCGCAGGCAGTCGAGGAGCTGCAGAGAGCGTGGGCGGATCTTTGGAGAAGGCTGGAGAGGGTGGAGAGGGCAGAGCGGGAAGGTGAGCGGTCTGGGGAACAGGCACAGGAGAGCGGGGGATGGGAGGGTCGCCCCCCGCTGCAGCCATTCAGGCAACCGGCTATCCCGCCCGAAGTGGAGAGGGAGAGGCAGGAGAGGGCCTGGAGGAAGATCAAGGCTGAGGCAGCGAGCCTACCGGAAAGGGACAGGTAGGTGGCGGAGCGGGAACGCAGGGTGAGGGAGGAGCAGGAGGCGATGGCCCGCGGGGCGCACCGGGTCATCCTGGACCCGGAGGGGGATAGCCCCCCCGGGATGTGGAGGGACGATCGCCGTCCAGGAAGAGGGCAAGGGGGGAGGGAGGAGAGGCTGGGCAAGCGCGGGGAAAGCAGCGCCAGGTGGAGGCGGGGAGCAGGGGAAGCAGCAGGGGCACCACAGCCCACTAGCCCGAGCCCGGAACCGACGCCGACGGACTGGGGATACGAGTTGCCACCGCCGCAGTGGTATGCTCGGCAACCGGCGCGGAGGGAGCCGGGGACAGTCCGGGGTTGGAGGGCGGGGGTAGTGGCGGAGCTGGTTCCGCTACGTGAAGTGGGCCGGGAGGACGAGAGGGGGACAGGAGAGGCGAGGGACCCGCCCCTTCTGCCAACTGGTCAGCAGGGCGGGGAGGCCACGAGAAAAGGGGCCGGAGATGGAGGAGGGCGGGTGGAGGAGGATGCTGGGAGAGGCCCTCCCGGGAGTTGACCTGGACTGTCCCGAGGAACGGCAGAAAAAGCCAAGGGTGCGGATGCTGAGGGGGCGGTTGCAGAGGGAAGGGTGGTACTGAGGGCGACATGGGCAGGACGATGGCGAGGCGTAGGGCGGGGCAGAAAGAGGGTCCACAAGGGCGACAGGATGCAGAGGCAGGAACACGGAGGGTGCGGGAAGGACAGAAGGGGGTGGGCTACAGGCTGCAGATAGGGTGGGCCCGAGATGTCGACACAGGAAGGAGGTGTTCGTCGACAGGCGGAGGGGAGGCATGGGGAAGGAGACGAGCACGGGGACACGGGGGATCAAGGAGTGGCGGAGATGATGCCAGAAGAGGAGGATGGCCACCATGGCAGAGGGGGACGAGGGGATGAACGTCGGGGGCATGGACCCCCAGAACGAGGGCCGGGCACTGGATCAGCGGCAGCAGGGGCTGGGACGGTGGGATACGGGAACGCCGGCAGATGAGGGTGTGGTGGCCTGGCAGCACAGCGAAGACCAGTGGTGCCAGCCAGTATGAGTACCAGACACCAGGTGAGTGGAGCGACAGTGGAGGAGTCAGGGTCTGCGTCGGGGACCAGAGCAAAAGCAGCGTACATGACACAAGAGGCGGCGGGTACAACGCCGGAAGGAGCGCCGGGGCAGCCATCTCAGCTCTGGCCGGAGTGCCCCCATGGAGGGCGGGGGGACAGCGGGGGTCTGTTGGCTGACAGGAGGAACAACAGGCGATGTGTGCGGTGTTCCACAGGAATCCCGCGACGAGAAGTAGAGGCGCTGCACCCGTTGTGTGGAGATCGGAGCCAGCACCCCGCCCTGCAGGTGTTCCGACACACTGGCACCGGGTTCCGGGCTGGCTACACGGCGCGCGGCAGTTTCAGCCGGCGTAATCACGAACGGTGTCGAGAGACTGCATAATGGTGCCAATGCAGGGCAGACCTCGCTGCGGGGCGGAATGCCCACTACCGGGAGACCAGGGTGATGGTGCTGCAGAGGTGTCGTAGCCCGCACGGGTAGCCAGCGCTTTGAGGGCACGGCCAACGCCGACCAGGGATGAGCTGAGCCGGAGGCTCCGAGGGCCACACGGCGAAGTCGTTTCACAGGACGTACACCCACATCGGCTGGCCAGGGCGAGAGGCCTTCGGGTACAACCTGACTCCAGGGGGAAAGGTAGGGACATCGGCGTAGGGCATGGGTGGTACCCGTGAGTGGACTACTCGGGAGGATGTACAGCAAGGGCAATGACAGCGGACAGTAATGTTCTGACAGAGGTGGTCAAGCGACGCCCCTCCGTGTGACGAAGGGTTGGGACGCGGCGAAGTGGTTGGTAGAGGAGGGAGAAGATGGCAGGGAGGGAGGGGTAAGGGCAGCAGGGCAAGGGTAGACAAGAGGTGAGCAGGGGACAAACGCAGGGCGCGCGTGAGCAGCGAGGAGCACGACACGAGAGGCGAAAAGGGGAAGAAGCAGGCGCGAATGAGGGGCACGGCCGCGCGATGAGGGAGGGATTCAGGGGGCGAACAACGACAAACAGGTGCACCACATCGCACACAGAGCGGCACCATGCCATTGACCCGCATTGTGCCGTACCGGCCACCCCGTTCCACTATCAGGGAACTGATGGAGGGGAGGCCGGCGGGGGCGGACGACGAGGGAATCCCCCCAAAAGGGGTACCTGGGGAGACCGCCCAAGTCGGCCTACAGGAGGGAGGACAGGGCGCAGGCGGAGAGACGCGTGAGGGCGCACTGGATAAAGCCCTGGCGCGGAGAGGAACAGGCGAGCGCACACAGTGCAGAAGAGCAGCAGTAAGGGGACGGGCGAGAGACAGGCGACGGGAGAAGGGCAAGGGGGAGAAGGGAGACGGGGTGGAGTGGAGTGGAGGCTTCGCGAGGGAGGGGCGCCCACCTGGCTTGGCCTGGGACTGCCAAGGGGAACGCCCCGCGGGGGCGAGAGGACCAGAGACGAGAACAGAGGGGAGCCTTAACCCGATGAACTGTGCAGTGGTGACGTGCTTGGGAGGAGGGTAAAAAAAAAAATCCACAGAAGCGACAGGAAACCACGGAACAGGGCACGGACACACAGAGGGAAAGGGGAAGCAGGAGGCAGCCCAATGGGTGCGCGCACAAAAAAAATGAAGGCACCGCCAGAGGACACACAGCACCGAGAAAACAGGTAGCGGGAGAACGGATAGGAGCAATCGGCGCATGAGGCAGGAAACGGACCCGCGGGCAAGCGCCAAAGGGTAGCATGCGGCTGGGTGGGGTATACACATGGGATGCAGGCGGGGGGTATGGGCGCGGGTAACAGGATGGGAAGCGGGGACGGGGCCAGGAAGCAGGGTAACAAGGACCCCACAAAGTCCCCACAGAGTCCAACAAGAAGCAAACAACCAAGACACAAGGGGGCGGGATAGCAGGGATCCGTGCACGACGCACGAAACGGTCCCCGAATAGATGAGGATCCAGTGGGCCCGCGCCATGGGGTTGCTGGCGGCCCGGCTGGGTATAAACACGGGATGAGGGGAGGGGTATGGGGACAGGGCCAGTCGCGGGATGTGGCAAAGGGGAAAGGGACATCGCGGGGTAGCGAGCGCATCGGGACAGGGGGAATAGGGTCGAGAGCACCAAGCAACAGACCGTGGTATTGGGAAACCAGTCGCCATGGAGTGGGGAACGGTGGGGCAACCACCAAGAACCTGGCCACGGGAAGTCAGAAAAATGCTCTGAACCCCGGAACGGCCGTGAGGTGTCCGCAGGGGTGAGGACCGACCAAGAGTCCCCCCCGGTCAAGGGCCGGAGTACACGTAGGATCAAGCGTGAGCGGGACCTGGCAGAACGTGGAAACGGTCGCCCCCTTGCCTCCGGCCGCGGATGGACCACAACCAAGTACATCCGGGAGCCGAGTGGGTACTTCAGCCCGTGAGGTAAGGGGAGTGGTTGAATGTGGCTGAGAGCAATGCTGCGGTGTTGGCGACGGCTACCCACAGTAAACCCGCCCTCCGGCGCCCTAAAGGCTGCGCTGGGGGGCGGAAGACCAGAGGATGCATCCGAGGGGGACCAGAAGGCCTACCACTGGTCATGCCCCAAGGGAACCTGGTTCAGGTTCTCCGCCTTGAGGTGAGACGCCAGGGGAACTGATGGTGGAGAACTCCCCTTCCCGCCAGAGGCGGCCACCATATACAACAAACAAGGGGGTGTTAGATGAGGCTGCGGACGCGGCTGCCCTTACTTACTTACTTACTTAATGTCATGTCCTCGGTTCTCGACCGGTAAAGAAGGTCCCTACCAGGACGCGCCCCCGCTGTGCCCCTTCCACCTGTTACCCCTGCTGATTTACTCCGGATCAACGATTGCATTCCTCAAATTCCAAGGTCCAAAATACAAAAATATAGAAAATAAAATCCTCCTTCAACCCTGAATAGCAACCAGATCACACAAATACAGCAATAACCCGATTCACAATCCAATCCACACTGCGGGCTTCCGTTCAGCACACCGGTCGTCCCACGGTGGCGGGCATGTACAAGAATTGCACCAAAGAAGAAAGCCCTGAAATTGGCATATGAACACAAATAAAGCAGAGTTGGGGAAAGATGGAAACGTACACAATCACAGCCATAGACCCCTCATTCCCTGGACTCAAGACCTTCCCTTGACTCACCAACATGATGCCTTGAACCCAATCAAATAAGATGGCTGAATGCCATGTGTCAAAGGTCACTACACAAACCCCAAAAAATGTGTTCACTCCCAAGCCTATAAATCCTAGCCCAATGAGGGAAGTGGCGTGTCATGGCCTAGAGTGGCAGCCAGGACCATGCCCTACCTTGACATAAACTTGGTTGGACTTGGAGTCGAATGGGCTTGGAGAACTGCCCCATGAAGATGACCTCACAACATGGCAAAATCAGGCAACTCACACCATTATGCCCAAAAGGCAATTATATACTCAAAAATGCATACGGCAAATATCCAAATGCTCCATGCATGTGTCAAACCGGAAAGTAGTATACAACGGTGATATAGACCAAAGGTCAATGCCCAGGAATATTCCATCGTTGGCTCTGAAACCCCTCCGGTTATGTACATGACATGCTTCACAAGTCAACTCATGAATTTGAGACCTAATTTTGTGAGGCCTCGTGTGCCACGCCAAAGTGACCATGTGATCCGGCATATGGTGACGTACAACACCGAAGCATCTGCCAGCATATAAGCAACATACCATAGTTCACAAATCTCTAGGCACTTTACTGTTAGCCGACCAGTTGAGCACAAAAAACACAAAAATGAGCCTAAAATGAGGTCAAAAACATGCAAATAATGCCAAATTCAAGATAATTACAATAGTATATAACTTCGCTCACCCATGGTATCAACCTATGATTCAAAACACAATTGCTTGGGACCATTTGCAAACAATCCCCCACTTGGATCCCCACATGGACGCATAGGGACACCTTCGAACCTCCTCCCAACATGCACCATGTAAATGGGAAAATTGATATTGGCGCTTGTGGGTCGCTCTGTAAGCCCTCCCACATGCACTATATAAGCGGTAGACTTAGTCTAGCGCTATGGAGCTCACCATTGGGACATGGGCGAAGCCCTTGCCACGTATGACTCCATATATCCTCCTACAAACAGAGATATATAACATGGGCGTGAGCATTTCAAAGCACATACCATGCATATAACACATACCCTCAAAAGTGGCTCCCACCATGGTATACCATGCCCCTCCATGGTCATAACTTCACGTTAAAAATACGTGGGAACCGGAGGCAAGATGCTATGCAACCCCAACACTCATGCGGTACATTTGAAAGTCGCAATAAAATATTTGGTTGCACGGCCCAAGAGTTAAATATCACTTTCTACCCTCTTGACCATTATCCCTTGCTATACCGGGCATGTGTACACACCAAAGGCGTTTGATGCTTCTTAAATTAAGTTGAGACCAAGGCGATTCTAACCCATTTCTCGATGTTGATATTCCTCGCCGTGAGCCGGAGATATGACCTTTTAAAGTGGCCTCACGAATCAATTTTGTTTTACCTATTTCTCCAAGGAAGACGAAGGACACAACAAAAGAAAGGTTGATTCGTGATCGGGGAAAAATGTATGACCACTCGAGAATCATCATATCAAGTGCGGCGATGTCGAAGTCGAAAATCCGATTCTGAAAGTCTGAAAAAATCAGATTAATTTTGCGAGTGTATAATATGAAAATTCCGGAAGCAACGAACCCTTTACTGATGAAATCTGACCCTTCATCGGGGTTTCCGCCAAAATATCTGTAAATAACAGTTAACCATTCGGTTACCGCAAAATCGCGAGCCAACTGACAGTCGCCGATACATTGACTATCAGAACGGAAGGCTGAAAAATTACGGAAACATTATGATAAAAAAACCCTGTTGATTCCTGATATTCCGATATATAAATCTCTGCTGGCGGCGCCTCGGTACTGAATGTTGCCGCTCATAGCCGGAACGGCCAAACCTATCACACTATCACATCGGGTTAGGCCAGGTGTATGAGAGAGTATGATATCAGCCAATGGCGGCTTGCCGGCACATAGAAACACACCCCAAGTGACCCCAAGATGGCCACGGGGGTCCGAACCGGCTTCACCCCCCTTCTCAGAGCGTCGTTACCGCTCGGAAGTCAGTGAAGAGAGGACGGGAGGACCCCAACGGGCTCCAACCCCCCCCTCCATGTCCCAAGGACACATGGAGGCCCCACACACGTCGTAGGCGTCCCCGACGCCTCAAGGGAGGGATGAGGACACTGATAATCCGTGCCCTACGCCACATCCGGTCTCCTCTTGATCTACAACATGAACCAAGGGGATCAAAGATAGAGAAACGTCGTCGGTCGACCTAAATAAGTATACCACAATGAAATATATATGTGGAGATGGAGTGAAGGGGGTAGATGGCCAATCAAAGCCCAAAAATCCCCGGATGAACGCCCTCACCCGTCTACCCAAGCACAGAAACAAACAAAATGCCAAGGGGGATCCATTACAGTGCTACAGCAGCAACCAAATGGACCAACACGTCCTTGACATCCAAAGAAATATTCTTTTTCTTGAGATAGTCCATCCAGACCGTGGTGTACCTCGGCACAAAACTGCTCGGAGGCTCCCACGAGTCCCTGGATGCGGCGTATCCCTTCCAACGGACTTTATACAGGTTCCCCCCCGGGCGTCCCCGGGTCCGGCTTGTCCGCCAGGATCCTCTCGGCGGTGAAGTCGTCGTCCTCACCCTCGTCGTCCGAGTCCACATCGCCGGTCGTGAACTCGAAGGTGACGGGACGTCCGCTGGGGTCTGGTGCTCGGGGACAAAGCTGGGTATGGTCGCGGTCCAGGATCTTGTTATCCCCCACACAAACCGCATACACATCCTGCCCGACCTTCCGCACGATTACCCCCGGCACATGCCAAGATGCCTGCCAATACCTGGACAGGACATCCTTGTGGTGCCGCTCCACCCACACTGTGTCTTGGAGAGTATACTTCTGAACCTTTCCCTGCTTGGAGTACTTGGCCCTCTTGTCATGCTCGTCCTGAAGTGCCTTGCACACCTTGGCCGCCGTGTCGTCCGCCTCAGCCATCATAGCGTTCGCATCCCGGGCCACTGTGCCATGATTCAACCACGGGAGAGTGCGTGACACTCGATCCCGTAGGAACAGGATACGCTGGGGCGACAGTCCAGTGGGTTTCGGAAGGTGGTGATACGCTTGGAGTACTCTCCACAGCAAATTATACCAATTCCGGCCCGGTTCGTCGATGTGCAGCTGACGGAACTTCTCGAACATCTGCTGCCCGGCCACCTCAGCTCGGCCATTCGACCGGCTGTGGTACGCCACGGTCTTGGCGTGCCGAATACCCATGTGCTTGCACATCGTCTTGAACCACGTCCCCACAAACTGACTGCCCCGATCGCTGCAGATGACAGCTGGGACATCGAAAATCGTCAGCCAATGCCTGATCATGGCATTAGCGACGGTCTTGGCCTGCAGCACCACTCCATGCTTGTCCTTCTTGTCCTTCTTCTTGGACTTCTTGCCCGGGACTGCCACGATATACCCGCTGTGCCTATCCACCGCCAGGATGACACAGTCGTATGTCTCCCCTTCCATGGTGACCTCAGGCATGGCGAATACATCCATGGCCACGGACCGCATAGGGGCCTCCGGTATAGCCGTATATACCGGGTTGCCCGCTGTGGAGTGATTGGGGCTCTTTGTGGCCCGACACACGGCACAGTCGCTGCAGTACCTATCCAGGATGGCGTAGTACCCCGGAGGGAACTTGAAACGCCACTCCAGGTCCTGCTGCATCTTGTCTCGGCCAGGGTGCATGAGCTGGGCGTTGTGCCAATGGTCAATGAGCTCCTCCACTCGGTTCTCGGGCACCAGCAGCTTGTCCTTGAGGAACAATTTGTCCCCATCCTCGGTCAAGCCCTCGGGCCATTCGTCGTCCGACGGGGCGCTCACGGCATTCCAGTACTTGCTCCAGTGGTCGGATGCCGCATAGTCATCCAACCAGTCCTCTGTGAGCACCGACCTGACTAGCTCTACAGGGGCAACCATCCATTGCTCGAGGGTTTCCTCTCGAATAGCCTGGACTCGGGCGCCCCGGAACTTGGCCAGGTCTGTACGGTTTACCATCACCACAAAACACTTGACCCCCTCTTGCTCCATGGCCTTCTCCATCTTGATGATGCGCTTGGCCTCCTTGGTCTCCTCAGCGTTGCCATGGCTGGATATGTCCATCCACGCCTTGCCCGCGGGGTAGGCCCATCGACTGAGGCAATCTGCCACAGTGTTATCCTTCCCCGGGATGTACACGACGCTGAGGTCGAACTTGGCGAATGTCTCGTGCCATCGGGCCCTCCTAGCCGCTGGTCCTGAGGGGCTGTCGACATGCTCCTTGTGCCAGCTCTGTAGGGACTGGTGGTCCGTGCAAACCACCACCGGCTGCAGTCCGATGTGGCCAGACCACTTCCTGAGCGCACATACAATGGCGTATGTCTCCTTCTCCCTCGCGGTCCATGTTCGGCGTTGGCCCTCGGCCAGGATCCTGCTCCAAAACGCCACGGGAACATGAGTCCCGTCGTCCCGGACTTGCTCGAGGACTGCCCTCACGGCATAGTCCGAGGCGTCTGTCCGTAGCACAAATCCCTTGTCCGGGTCCACCAGGAACAGCCCCAACTGCCCCAGGAGTCGCTCCTTCAGGCGGTTGAACGTATCCTCAGCTTCTTCTTGCTCCCCTTCCGGCCATCGAACTTGCCCACCTGCAGCATCTTGTGCAGCGGCCACGAGAGTTCTGCATACATCCGGACATAGCCCGAATAGTAATTGCAGAACCCCATGAAGGACCGGAGTTCGCTGATGGTCTGGGGCTTTTTTCAGTGGTGCAGGGACGCCAGCTTCCCAGGCATAGGACGGCGTTGCCCGTGACCAACCACGTGACCCGCGAACTCCACTTCCTTCACGAAGAGTGAGGCTTTGGTGGGTTTGCACACCATGTTGTGCTTGTCCAGCTCACTGAGCGGTCGGCGCAGATCCTTCTCATGCGCTTCGATGAGCTCGTCCTCTGTCATGTTCTCCGTGCCGGACCCGATGATGATGTCATCCACAAAGGGATCGGCACAATCCCGGACTGGACCGAGTAGGTCCTCCATCATGCGCTCGAAAGCGGCGTTGCCATTCTTGGCGCCCATGGGCACAACTTTCCACTGCATGGGCCCCTGCGGCGTCGACATCGCTGTACAGGGCCTGGAGTCCTGGTGTAGCGGCATCTGGTGATAACCGTGTTTCAGGTCGGACACCGTGAAGATCAGCTTTTTCTGCTGTTTTTGGAGGATGGAGTCGATCAGGGGAAGCGAGTACGAGTCGTGCTCGGTTTGCTCGTTCAAACCCCTGTAATCCACCACCAACCTCCACTCGCCTTTCTCCTTCTTAGGCACGATAAAGGCTGGGCTGGCCCACCCACTGTCGGAGGGTTCGATCCATCCCCGCTCAATGAACTCGGCCAACAACTTCTTCATCGCATCGGCCCGATTGCCCTGAAGTTGGTACTCCCGATGACGATAGATTTTGGGGTTCGGCTTCAGCTTGATCTTCGCTGTAACAAACCTCCCACGATCTGGAGGGTTCTTGCCGGCGACGCCACTGAATTGCCGCGGATAGGCATTGATCAGCCTCTCCTTCAGCTCGGCGACCTTTGGGTTCTCCTGGGCCTCCTCAGCCGCTTGCTTCGGTATCGATACAACTGACCGCACTGCGGTATAGGCCTCTTCCGGGTCCGAGTCTGACTTCTCCTTGTCCGATATGCCGTCTTCATTGTCGTGGGTCGCGATTCCGACCGATAATCTTCGAAGATTTGCGGCCTCGGGCTGGTTCTCGTCGCTACCGGTTCCCCCTCTTGGAAAACCCCACGTTGGTGGGTCCGAACCAACCGGACCATCGTATTGGTCCGCGATGTGATTCATGACCCTCGCCACGAAATCATTCTTCTCGTACTTGCCGGTGACCAACATCTTGTCATCCCACCAATGCGGAGATGTGACCATGCCCCGCCTCTTCTTGGCTGCCACACGGTCGTGCATCCCCATCCGCATGTAGTCGACGACGTCGTCGATCTTGGCGTGGGACAGGACGTCAATACCATCAATTGGCTGATCCGTCCCCTCCTTGGGCTCAAACATGACCTTCATGGGCACTGCCTTCACCCTACGGATGAATGCTTCATCACCTGTGGGTTGGGCCTGCGCCCCATCCACCAGGAAAGCCTTGGTACCCCACGCTTGACCCGGGGAGGGCATTGATACACCCTTGACGTCGATGAACAACTCCTCCTCTGGCCTGAATGACATCCCGTTCAGGGTGATGGAGTCCAGCGTCGACTTGAGACCCTCCAGCGGACATGGGGTGGATCCTATGCCGGTTATGACCAGGATCCCCTTCGCCCTATCCGCGATGATCTTCTCCACCGTACGTCTGGTATTGTCCAGGGAGCCATGCCAATACATGGGTCCCCACTCCTTCAAACCCCAATGCCTGTGCCAGGCTGAGTCTCCTCGATGCCAATGCCTCCTACACTTCCGCAAAAGTGGGGCATCCCGGGAAGCGAAGGCGTCTGTCTCGGGCGCTTCGGCTCCCAGCGTCTGGATCATCTTGGCATACACCTGCGGCGCCATTCCTTACTCCGTGAGCTGAACTCCACGGTCTCCTCTGGACTTGGCACCCACAGCTTGCACCGCTTGGACGATCCGATCCTCTTCCTCAGCATTCCATATGGATGATCCGCATGCATAGTCCGTGGACAGCCATGTGAGGCATCCATCATCCTCCCGGACCAGCGTTGCCCGATGGGGAAGGGCTCCAATCGCGTTTGCCACCCTGAAGTCATACCCCATGATCATATCCCAATCTGTAATGTCGGCCACATAGAAGTTCCCGGATAGAGTGCTTCTCTTCGCCAGATCAGGGCGGTTCAAGCGCTCATGTTCCCAGAATTCCATACTGATATTGGCCTCATGGGTGCCCCCACCCATGATCTCTCCGTTGGCGACCTTCAGGCGGACCGGTCTCCGGCTGGGCTGCAGGAGTTCCTCCTTGAACAACCCTCTCCGGACCAGGCTCACCTGGGCACCCGTATCCACCAAGGCATCCACCACCTTCTCCTCTCGTCCGCATCGTACTCGCACTTTCAAGTGCAACTGCCGCATGTCGCCATGAGGTGTATGGACGACTCTCACGGCATGCAACTCTAGCACGTCCGGGTGCATCAGGACTTCAAGGATATGGTCACGGATGGTGTAGATCTTGGGTTGGTCCTCTCCGTCCACGGGGCTCTCCGTGGTCGCTCCTTCCGTCTTGCCCTGTCCCGTACCCACATGTACTTCCCTTGGCAGGGCGCTCCAGGGGTTAGGAGTGGCGAAACTCAGTGGTTTCGGCTCTTCCCGAGCCTTCTTCGGCACCTGATGTGCCTCGGATTCCTCAGGGATTCCACTGATTTTCGGAGGAGAGACCTCCGAGGTCCCATCCCCGTGGGGGCTCCTCTAGACTTGACTTCCCGCACCACCTTCCGGCTGCGATCCGCCAGGACTTTGTCCACCACGTTGCTGAGCTTTGAGTTCCTCCAACGTCCTCAACATGTCCTCAGCAACCTCCTCAATCGACCTCACCCGTAGGTCTCTGCCAGGTCCACCACCATAGCCTCTTCCTCCGCCTTTTCCTTGGCGGTTGCCTTGGCCTTTTCCCCCGTCTCCGACCTTCGCCTTCAAATCGGAAATCCGCTGCTCCTTGGGCTTCTTCTCGGGGTGGGCGGCGAAGTAGGCCTTCTTGTCCGCCTCATACACCTTGCACTGACGGTGGTCGTGTGCATGGTTGTTTCCCTTGCCATAACAGACCCAGCACCCGTCGTGCTGAGACCTGTACTCCCGGAACGAGAGCGGTGGGTTCCCGATCCTCCTTGGCTCTCTGTTCTTCTTGGGTCCCACCCGGCTCCATCTGGACCGATCCTGCCCCTGTTCCCTCACGTTGTGCGCCACAAACGCGAAGAAATGGGCCTCCTCGTGATCCTCCCGGGAGCAGTGGTCTTGGCCACTTTCACTACCATCCTCCGCAGAGTTGGCCGTGTCCTCCTGGATCTCCCGATGTTGGCGTCCTTCTGGGTGGCCTCGTTGTCCATGACCATGTCGATCCTGCACGTGGGCCTCGTTCTTCGCATTGAGCTTCAGCTCCACCGTGATGTACTTCATGATCTCGTCCAGGCTCATGCGGGCGAGGATGACCTGCATCCTCAGCGGCTCCCCGCGCCTCCACTCCACGTTGTTGAGGCGCAGCAACCTTTGCTCCATGGTGTCTCCAAATACCTCCACGTACACGGCGTTCTTCAGTCCCAACATCCGGTTGGGCTCGCCCAGGTTCCTCCTGAAGAACTCCATGATACCCGCATGGGTATCCTCCGCCGCCATGATCCTCACCGCCACGCGCTTCTTCGCCCTCTTCTTTTCCTCGTCCTCCACTCTCCTCTTCCAGTGGCCGGGGAGGACGTCCTTCAGCAAGTGGCGGATCTCGCTGAACTCGTTCCAGTCCTCAACCAGCTTGAGGCTCAGTCGGTATTTCCGCAGGTACCGGTTCCACTCCCGGACCCGCAACTCACCGCGGTCCAGCTGCAGCGGGATGGACCACAAGTCCTCCAGCTTCTGGTTCGGAGCGTCCACCCGCTCCTCATCCTCCAACCACTGGAGGCAGGCCTGCTCTGTACAGATCAGTCCTTCCCGGATCTGATCCCGCAGCTCCTCCTTCAGGTCCTGCGCCAGCCGGTGTGGGAATGTCTGACATACCCACTTGTCCCGCGGCGCTCCCCGCATCTCGCCGACGACCTCCTCGGCGAAGTCCTCCCAATCGGGGATGAAGTCGTCCAGGTTGGAGGGGTTGCCATCATAGTAGGGGATTTTGATTCCCCTCAGGTCGTCAATCCTCATGGCGTCTCCTCCATGGAGTGCGGTCCAGTTGGGCCTGAACCCATAGGGTTTGGAATGCGGGAAGGACTTGCTGCATCAGCCGTCCATATCCCTGTATTGGGGTCCTTCGCCCACAGGTTTCCGCCTGGATGACCTCGACCATGTCCGTCGGCGCTTCCCATGGTTCGCCCCTGCATGGTCTGGCTCTGGATCTCCTCTTCCGCATAAACTGCATGGGCAGTCGTAGTGATCGGTAGATCCTGGGCGGCGTGGGACATCTGTACCGTCAGGCTCCTCGGGTCCGTGGTTACGTGCCCTTCCCGCATGGACCTAGCCGGTGCCGTGTGTTCCCCGAGCATTGTGGATTCGCTGAACATGGGAACAAACGGCAGCGCACCCGGGTCAACACGCGGAGGCGCCTATGGTGCCTCTGCCGGACCGCCCATGGGTTTATCCATGGCGCTCTGGAGGGTCTTAACCCGCTCCACCAGCTCTGCCGCTGCCGGCTTTGCCGGGAGCTCTGGACCCGAGGCGAGGGGCTGTAGCTCCTCTAGCCTTTTCAGGCGTCCCGACATGTCCTCCACCAGGGGGAGGAGGCTGTCCACCACTCGCTGCTGCTTCTCCAGGGCCGGCTCCAGATTCTCCCGGTACTGGTCCCGTTCCGCTCGCAGCTCCTCCATGTCTTTCTCCGCGGCCGACTGGTCATCCAGGATCCCGGCGACTTCCTCCTCCAGGCCGTCCTTCGCGTTGTCCAGGCTGTCGAGGCGGTGCACGATGGCGTCCATCCCCATCTTTGGGTACTTGCCCATGAGGAAGGACACGTGCTCGCAGTGGCACGCGGCGTGCTTTCCACCTGATCCGGCGCATCCCACGGTTCCCTGGCGCCTCGGACTCATCTCCCATGGGCGTATCGCCCACGGCGTTCATCTCTGGTCCCGTGTGCCGGGGCACAGGTGCCGTCCTGGTCCTGGCTGGCCTCTCCAAGCCCTCGAAGTCGTGCTTCAGGGCGGGCTAGGGGGCCGTATGCGCCCTGGCGGTCGACGCGGATATCTCCTCCGACTCCGAGGGGAAGCAAGTCCGATAGCCATCGGAGTGCCCCTCGGATTCCGACAGCCTGACTGGGCTGGGGTCCGTATCCATAGCCCCGGCGTCCCTTGCCGCGGACTTTGGTGACCCGCGCTTCCGGTAGCGCCGGGGCCGTCCTCCACTGCTGCCTGAATGGCAGGCCTCCTCAGAGTCCTCCGAGGCGGGGCGGAGGTTGCATGCCTTTCGGCAGCGATGCTCACACATGGAGACCAGATCATCCATGTCAAGTCCTCCTCTTCCCGAATGTCGTACTTCTCTTCGGGCTTCAACTTCCGGAGTTCGCCATGCTCTTGAACGTCTCGGCTCTTCTATGGCTCCAATCTCCCGCGTGGTCTCCACCGAGTCAACAATACGCACCCCGGGTGTACTTGGGCAGGGCTCATATGGGCCCAAGTCCCCAGGTCGGCTGTTGCTAGGGGCAGCAGGTACGCCTCTGCTACCATATAGAAGGTCCCTACCAGGACCGGCCCCCGCTGTGCCCCTTCCGCCTGTTACCCCTGCTGATTTACTCCGGATCAACGATTGCATTCCTCAAATTCCAAGGTCCAAAATCCAAAAATATAGAAAATAAAATCCTCCTTCAACCCTGAATAGCAACCAGATCCCACAAATACAGCAATAACCCGATTCACAATCCAATCCACACTGCGGGCTTCCGTTCAGCACACCGGTCGTCCCACGGTGGCGGGCATGTACAAGAATTGCACCAAAGAAGAAAGCCCTGAAATTGGCATATGAACACAAATAAAGCAGAGTTGGGGGAAGATGAAAACGTACACAATCACAGCCATAGACCCCTCATTTCCTGGACTCAAGACCTTCCCCTGACTCACCAAGATGATGCCTTGAACCCAATCAAATAAGATGGCTGAATGCCATGTGTCAAAAGTTACTACACAAACCCCAAAAATGTGTTCACTCCCAAGCCTATAAATCCTAGTCCAAAGATGGAGGTGGCGTGTCATGGCCTAGGGTGGCACTCAGGAACATGCCCTACCCTGACATAAACTTGGTTGGACTTGGAGTTGAATGGGCTTTGAGAACTGCCCCATGAGAATGACCTCACAACATGGCAAAATCAGGCAACTCACACCATTATGCCCAAAAGGCAATTATATACTCAAAAATGCATACCGCAAATATCCAAATGCTCCTTGCATGTGTCAAACCGGAGAGTAGTATAGAAGGGTGATATAGACCAAAGGTCAATGCCCAGGAATATTCCATCGTTGGCTCTGAAACCCCTCCGGTTATGTACATGACATGCTTCACAAGTCAACTCATGAATTTGAGAGCTCATTTTGTGAGGCCTCGTGTGCCACGGCAAAGTGACCATGTGATCCGGCATATGGTGAGGTACAACACCGAAGCATATGCCAGCATATAAGCAACATACCATAGTTCACAAATCTCTAGGCACTTTACTGTTAGCCGACCAGTTAAGCACACAAAACACAAAAATGAGCATAAAATGAGGTCAAAAACATGCAAATAATGCCAAATTCAAGATAATTACAATAGTATATAACTTCGCTCACCCATGGTATCAACCTATGATTCAAAACACAATTGCTTGGGACCATTTGCAAACAATCCCCCCACTTGGATCCCCACATGGACGCAAAGGGACACCTCCGAACCTCCTCCCAACATGCACCATGTAAATGGGAAAATTGATATTGGCGCTTGTGGGTCGCTCTGTAAGCCCTCCCACATGCACTATATGAGCGATAGACTTAGTCTAGCGCTATGGAGTTCACCATTATGACATGGGCGAAGCCCTTGCCACGTATGACTCCATATATATTCCTACAAACGGAGATATATAACATGGGCGTGAGAATTTCGAAGCACATACCATGCATATAACACGTACCCTCAAAAGTGGCTCCCACCATGGTATACCATGCCCCTCCATGGTCATAACTTCACGTTAAAAATACCTGGGAACCCAAGGCAAGATGCTTTGCAACCCCAACACTCATGCGGTACATTTGAAAGTCGCAATAAAATATTCGGTTGCACGGCCCAAGAGTTATATTTCACTTTCTACCCTCTTGACCATTATCCCTTGCTATACCAGGCATGTGTACACACCAAAGGCGTTTGATGCTTCTTAAATTAAGTTGAGACCAAGGCAGTCTCAACCCATTTCTCGATGTTGATATTCCTCGCTGTGAGCCGGAGATATGACCTTTTAAAGTGGCCTCACGAATCAATTTTGTTTTACCTATTTCTCCAAGCAAGACGAAGGACACAACAAAAGGAAGGTTGATTCCTGATCGGGGAAAAATGTATGACCACTCGAGAATCATCATATCAAGTGCGGCGATGTGGAAGTCGAAAATTTGATTCTGAAAGTCTGAAAAAATCCAATTAATTTTTCAAGTGTATAATATGAAAATTGCGGAAGCAACGAACCCTTTACTGATGAAATCTGACCCTTCATCGGGGTTTCCGCCAAAATATCTGTAAATAACAGTTAACCATTCGGTTACCGCAAAATCGCGAGCCAACTGACAGTCGCCGATACATTGACTATCAGAACGGAAGGCTGAAAAATTACGGAAACATTATGATAAAAAAACCCTGTTGAGTCCTGATATTCTGATATATAAATCTCCGCTGGCGGCGCCTCGGTACTGAATGTTGCCGCTCATAGCCGGAACGGTCAAACCTATCACACTATCACATCGGGTTAGGCCAGGTGGATGGGAGAGTATGATATCATCCAATGGCGGCTTGCCGGCACATAGATACACACCCCAAGTGACCCCAAGATGGCCACGGGGGTCCGAACCGGCTTCACCGGATAATGATATCATCCACAAACAAGTCGGCACGATCCCGTACGGGTTGTAGGACATCCTCCATCATGCGATGGAAGGCGACAGTCCCATTCGCGGTTCCCATGGGAGCCATTCTCCACCGCATGGGATCCAGCAGAGTGGACATCGCTGTGCATGGCCTGGAGTCCTCATGCAGCGGCATCTGGTGGTACCCCTGCTTTGGGTCCAACAGCATGAAGATGCGCTTCTTCTGCTGCTTTTGTAGAAACCAGTCGATCAGCGGTAACGAGTACGAGTCATGCTCGGCTTTTTCGTTCAATCTCCTATATTCAACAACCAATCTCCATTCAGCCTTCTCCCTTTTTCGAACGACGAAGGTCGGACTTGCCCACTCACTATCCGAGGGTTCAATCCAACCACGCTCAATACATTTCATCAACAACTTCTTTATCGCTTCCGCTCGTTCTGCTTGGAGTTGATATTCCCGCTGACGATAAATTTTCGGGTTTGTTTTCAGCTTGATATTGGCCGTACCAAATTTCTGCTGATCCGGAGGATTCTTGTTGGCAACTCCACTAAATAGCCGCAGATAGGCATCAATAAGTCGGTCCTTGAGCTTTGCTACCTTTGTATTCTCCTACACTTCTTCAGTCGCTTGCCGGGATATTGAAACTACCCCGTTTACGGCGGTGTATGTCTTCTTGTGGATCCACGTCCAACATCTCCTCGTCCGATATGCCCTGTTCAACAACGTGGGCGGCCGTTCCCACCAATAATCTTTGAAACTTTCGGGCCACAGAGTGGAATTTGTCGACTTTCTTACCCAGTCGTCGAGAACCATTTGTCGGACGGTCGGACCCTACGGGACCATCGTATTGGTCTGCCAAATGGTCCATAACTCCTGCCACGAACTCATCTTTCTGGAACTTCCCGGTCATCAACTCCCGGTCGTCCCACCAATGGGGTGACTTGGCCTTGGCTCGCTCCTTTCCAGCAGCCACTCGGTCATGCAGAGCAATCTGCATGTAGGCGACGACCCAGTCATCTCCGAGTGGAAGAGTGCCTCAGCCTCCTCCGACGGGTCACCCTCTTCTTCAAATATGACCCTCATCGGCACGGCCCCTACCCTCCCGATGAACGGTTCATCACCAGTGGCTTGGCACTGTGAACCATCAACCAAAAAAGCCTTCATACTCCATGTTTGTCCCAGCGCGGGCATTTGTATACCCTTGGCGTGAATGAACAACTGCTCCTCAGGTCCAAATCAAATCTCATTGCGGGCGATGGAGTCCAAAGTTGGTTTCAGATCCTCCGGCGGACATGGGCTGGGTCCTATGCCCCTCATGACGTGGATACCCTTTGCTCTATCCGCAATGATCTTGTTCACCGTACGTTTGGTCTCTTTGTCGGCACCATGCCAGTACATCGGTCCCCACTCCTTCAAACCCGTATGCTTTGACCACGCGGAGTGCCCCTTGTGCCAATGCCTTGTACATTTCCTCATCCCGGGAAGCAAAGATGTCTGTCTCGGGGTTTTTGCCTCCAAGTTGTTGAACCATGGGATTGTACCCTTGCGGCGCCATGCCATATTCCATGAGATGACCTCCGCAGTCGGGATTGAACTTGGTCCTCACCGTCTTGACCGCGCGCATGTTTCTTTCCTCGTCATATCACGCCCACTGAGATAATCCTGGGGCATGGTCTGTAGATAGCTAAGTGAGACGCTTCTTGTCCTCTCAAACCAACGCGGCACGGTGAGGAAGAGCTCCTATGGCGTTGCTCACCATAAAACCATACCCCACAATAATATCCCAATCGAAAACATCGGCAGCATAAAAATGCCCCAAAAAAACGGTCCGCTCCGCCAAATCAGGTCGGTTCAGGCGATCATGTTCCCATGGTTCAATGCCGATACTGGTCTCATGGGCTCCTCCACCCAGGAATTCGGCATTGGTGAGCTTCAAGCCCACCGGTCCTCGTCTGGGGTTCAGAAATTCATTCGAAAACATTCCCTTACGAACCAAGCTCACTTGGGCACCCGTTTCCACCCATACATCTGCAATCCCTTTTTTCTTTCCACACTATACTCGCACTTTCAAGTGCAACCGCCGTTTGTCTCCATGTGGAGCATGGACAACTCTCACGGCATGCATCTGTACTATGCTTGGGTGCATCAATACTTTGGGCGTATGATCCTGGATGGTGTAGATCGTTGGCTCGCCATGCCCATCCCCAGGGCTCTCCGTGGTCTTTCCATCATTTACTTGGCTGCGGCCCAAACTCATATTTTCTTCCCTCGGAAGGGCGTTCCAAGGGCTGAGACTGGCAACGCTGAGCTAACTTGGTTCTTCCACAGGCCATGCGTAAATTCCTTCTTTGGACTGTGCTGATTTGTGGCGGAGAGACTTCCGGTGTCCCATTCCCGTGGGAGCCTCTCTACGTCTGGTTTATCACAGCACTATCCTGCTGCAAATCACCTGGGCCTTGACGTCCCATTCGTTCATTCCTTCATTCGTTGATTTTTCAAGTCCTCCGTGGCCTTCCTTAGCGACTCCGCAACCACATCAACTTGGCGAATCCGTCGATTGCCATGGTGGCTGGATCCCACATGTCCACCTCCACCAGCTTCTCTCCTTTTCCATTCGTCGATCTGCTTCTGCTTGTCAACCTTTTCGGGGTGGGCTTGCAAGTATGCCCGCTTGTCCTCCTCGTACACCTTGCACACTTCGTGGTCGTGCTTATGGGACTGGCCTTTTCCCATAGCAGACCCAGCACCATTAATGTTCCCGCCAGTACTCGGTAAACCTCATCGGGGGATTTTCACTTCTCCGCAGCTCCATTCCTTGTTGTTTGGGGGGCTTTCCTCCACTTGGCCTTATCATGACCATACGCTTTCCTGTTGTAGGCCACGAACACGAAGAAGTGTGCATCTTGATGATCTACCCGAGTCATATACTCCGCGCCGGACGACGTCTTTCCATCCTGGGATCCTGGACTTTGACTTCAATCTTTGCCGACGGTTGGTCCTTCTTGGATTTCGCGATAATTCCAATCCTCCCGGCGATCGCGATTCCCATTGCGCAAGACGGTCCTCAATGTGAGCCTTCCTTTTGGAATTAAGCTTCAATGCCACGCTCAGATATTGGACTATTGCGTCCAAGGTCATGCGGGCTGGGATCATCTGCATCCTCAGCTTCTCCCCACGTCCCCACTCAATGTTGTTGAGCCGCAGCAGACGTCCTCCGGCCGTGTCCCGGACTACCTCCACGTAGACGGAATTCTTCATGGAGATCATCCGGTCCAGCTCTCCCACGGTTTGCCTGAAATATTCCACGATAGGAGGATGCTGATCTTCGGGCGACATAATGCGTACTGCGATGAGCCTCTTTGCCTGCTTCTTCTCTTCATCGTCCACACGTTTCTTGCGCCATGATGGTAGTATATCTCGCAGGAGATGGCAAATCTCGCTTGATTCTGACCAATCTTGAACTCGCCTCAAAAGCTGGCGGTACTTACGGAAGTACCTTGTCCAATTCCTCAACTTCAATTCTCCACATTCGTGGTTGTGGGGTATGGACCAAAGATCTTCCATCTTTTGGTTGGGAGCGTCCACTCATTCTTCTTGCTCCAACCAATCCAGGCATCGCTCCTCCGTACTGATGTAAATCCGCCTTTAGCTCCGAGGCGAAATGATTTGGAAAGGCGTGGCATGCCCACTTGTCACGGATCTCCTGCTGCATGTCATCCACAATTGTCTGGGCACAATCTTTCCAGTCGAGGATGAAGGCGTCGAGGTTGGCTGGATTGGCGTCGTACTAGGGAATTTTCACACCTCGGAGGTCTCCAATCCTCACACCATCCCGGACATCCGAAACGATGCCGCCACCAAGCCGGATGCCTCCTGAACTCCCATTACCCGAGGAGTGGGAATACACGCCCCTGATTTCAATGTCTTGACACGGCCAGGGCTCAACTTGTGCCATGCTCGGACCTCCCGTAGTCCATATTTCCGACCGCAGGTCGTGCGCCCATGGATCTTTGTCCTTCCACTTGAACCATCTCCGCGAGCCACTGACCTCAACGCTTGTTCGTCCACACGTGCCACATAAGCAGCTCTGGCGTCGAACGTTGCTGCAGTAGGGATGCAGGTTCAGATTCGCACAAATTCGCTCGAATTCGAATTCGCACGGAAATTCGCACAAATTCGCGGATCCCTCCAATTTAAATTCGGGACTTCCATTTTGAATTCTCTCTGAATTTGCTTGAACCGACCCAACTGTGAGAACCCATAGGCGGACCTGAAGTTGGCCTACCCTTTTCCAAATTTTTCCATTTGCAAACAGGTATTTAGTCGGGAACGGGTTGTCCTACAACAGCAACAAATGAAAACCAAGAATACCAAATCAACATCCACAGACCCTCCCTTGCATTCGTCAACTGCTTCTCGGAAAAGAAGCAACAAACCATGCACACTCACCAAGCCACAGACGAACGATCACATATGAACAACTGGTTGCCTGTATTTCGGCCTTCATTCATTGCATCCTTCGATTCAACCATAGCACTGGAGTTGGGCTAAGAAACGAAATAACAGATACATGAGGAACATAAGGCTTCATTCATGGCGCCGGCGTCATCGCCAGTGTGGCAGCCTCGGCAATTTTGGGACTTTTGTTTGCCGGACTTTTCGAAGCTCTCTGAGAGTCTGAGGCTGTTACTTTCTACAATCATTGTTCATGATAAGATCGAACTATACATAGTCCCAGTTTCTGTTCCAGCGTGATTCTTTTTCTTGATCTGGCATTTGAAAAACTGTAATTGGTTACTAAATGCACTGATTGATAGTTGGTCGTTGTGGTCAACTAAAATTCTGCCAAGCTTCACCCTTTAACTCAGAGAGAGTGTCAAGAAATCGGCCGAACAAAAGTCAATAAAAACGCCGGAGCGGGACAGGCTCCGCCGACCCGACTTTCAGCGAATCAGCAGACAGAATTCGCAAGGAATTTCCATTCCTGTGAATTTCATTGTGAATTTGCGGCGAACTCCCAGTCTGAACAAATTTGCAGCGCAGTCGCCGAAATCAAACTCAATCGCCGCGGCTGGAGGACTGCTCATGTCGATGTGAGCGGTCACCTCACAGGTATACGGCTTGGGCGTACCAAGCCTTTTTTCGGCGTCTTCTCCACCAACATGACACTGGCGGAGAACGATTGGATGCGCCTCATTAATGAGTGGTCAACCGGTGGCGGACGACATGGGGCCGATTCCATGGGACGCCTCATGGGCGCCAATCCTCCTGCGGGGTTGTCAATGTCGTCACCTGTCTTAACAACGACTCCGGAGCAGGATCCCGTGGCACATCAGGGCCTCGTACCGTGAAGGGCGTTGGAATTCCTCAACGCTTCTCCAAATCCCTCATCCTGTCACCGACTGTCTCCAAGTACTTGATCATGTTTTCCACTACCCCTTGCTGCTGTACCAGCATTCTCTCCAGCTTGGCCTCGTAGTCCTCTCGACGTTAGCGGATGGTCTTCAGACCGTTGTCGAAGATGGTCTGGTCCCCAAAGCTTCCAGAGATGGTGTCCTCCGAGTTGTTGATCCTCTGAATAGGGGAATCGTTGCCGGCCCGAGAACTGATGAGGAACTCCACATGCCGGCAATGGCAGTGATCTTCACTCCCAGCTCTCCCGCACGCCGCTTTCTTGCTGTCCTCGTGAGGGATAGCGATCATGTCTTTCACGATGTCGACTGTCCTGTGGCGGCTTTCCCGGAGCTCCACGCCCTTCTCCTCCGCCCTTCACGGAGTCGCCTGTCCCGTCACCGTCCATCCTCCGAACTTCTTCCCCAACTCCCCCCTCGCCCATGGGTGCCGCTCTGGTCGCCCCGAAGTCGGTGTGTCTCGGCACTCGGGTTGTGGCTGCCCTTCGCTACAATGAATCCCGCTCTGCGTCATGAGCAAGTTCAGGAATGAGCGCGGTATGCGACCGGACTGCCAGGAAATCTGGCTCTATGCCGGTACTATCCGAAGGGTAGCAAGTCTGATATGCCTCGGAATGCGACGCAGCACGGAACATCCGGCGGACAGCGCTCAGTGTCATTTCCACCATTGTTTCCCCATCTGCCTCGGACGGTTTTGGCGAACCGCGTTTGCGGTAGCGCTGGGTCTGTGAGCTGCTGGTGCAGCTTATGACCTCGTCCGATTCTTCCGCGGGTAATCGGAGATTATATCGTTTTCGACATGTTCCTTCAAAGAGGTGACAATGTCCCCCATGTCGGTACGCATTCCTCTTTCGGAAAATATCTTCCTTCTTCTGGGGCTTCAACCGATGATATCTCGACGGTATCGTGCATGGTTACCCTGCAGCCACTTGGGCAGGGCTCATGAGGGCCCAAGCACCCCGGGTGGCGGTAGACGGCAGGTAAACCTCTGCTACCATCAAGAGGGTCTGTAGGACCAGCCCCTGCCATTGTACCAGCTCTTCAGCCTATACCCGATTTCTCAACCCTTTTTTCCGTGACGGGAGCAGGGGAGCACGGGATCAGGGGACCAGGGGCAGAGAAGGGACTCGAGGGCAGGGGATGAAGGGGCGATGCGGGCCGTCAGGGACATGGTGGACAGGGCCGGGAGGCGGAAGGGGTTGAGAATGGCAAAGGGCACCACCTGCGAGTGAAAGGGGGCCGGGCGGCCCCGCCACCGGAGGTCCAGGCGGTGCGGTGCATTACCCCCGGCATCTAGCGGATGCCGGCAGACCACGCCCATCACCACCGGCTGCTCCCCATCTACAACATCGACCCCTCTTTGGGAGCCCTGATCCCCTCCGGGCTCCCCCGCCACCAGGCCCCCCCACGTGGGCATGCTGGCACCCCGCGCAACCCCGCACCGGAGGCACGAGAGCCTCGGGCGGAGCCTTTGCGGATGGCCGCTGCTGCAGCGGCGCGGTAGCCCCGTGCGGAGACGGCACGGATGGCCACCCCCCCGGCGACGAAGGAACACTGGGCGGAGCTGGCGCAGGGAGCCGAGGGGTCCCCGCATCCCGCCGAGGCCCGGGACGTATGGGTGCGGGACCGGGACACCGTCCCTGAGCCCCCTGGGGGGCAAGACCCTGCCCGTGGTGCCCGAGGTGCTAGGGTGGCTGAGCTGGCCCATGTCAGGGTACAAGAGCAATCCGCCTTTCGACGCTCTGCTCCTCCGGGGGGACTAGGCCAACCAGGAGGTGCGCCGGGGGGGTCACGTGGCCCGGGTGGACAACAAAGGGGGCCTCCGGGCCCTGGATCGGACAGCATGGTCCGACCTGGAGCGCGTTTGGCCGGCCTTCCCGGAAGGGGGGGCCGGTGCTCCGCCTCACGGACGCGGAGGCCGATCTCTGGCTGCCTCGGGAAGTGCGCGCACCCTCATCCATTCTGAAGAACCCGCCGCCACCGCAGCCCCTGCGAGTGCAGAAGCTGAAGCGGGGCTGACGGCGGTGCCACGGGCAACAGCACCTGCGGCAGCAGGGAGTGCAGACGGCCAGCCGGGGGTCTGCCCGCGGCAATTGCGCAGCATACTGTAACCCAATCCCTGAACCCCTGACGGCGAACCCAGGGAGGGGGAGGGGGTCCGTGCCACCGACTGAGAGTGCGTAAGCCTGTGCCCCGCGGTGCTCCCCCCCACAAGCCATGGACCCCGAGCCTGAGCACATGCCCCTCCCAGCTGTCTGTGCGCTAGAATGGGTGGGGGGGACGCCGCCCCTGGACCATGACCTCTGACCTTCGCGAGCGCGCAAGCGATACGCGGCCCGGGCAAAGGTGGGCCGCAGCTGGCGCAGACACACGGAGGGCAGAAACAGGGAGTGAGCGTGGCAGGCAGCAGCAGTGCGAGACAATCAGGCGCGTGCGGCAACGCGAGTCCCCTCCGAGCCGCGACCGAGGAACCCCCCGGACCCCTCTGACTCCAGCCCTCACCCACACGGCCCAGAAATGCCGCCCCTAGACGGCTAAGGAGTAGCCCGGGCCGCCACCCCCCAGCATCCATAACCACCAGGCTGGTGACGCCGCCCCGGGCCAAAGGGCCCGCAAGATTGTCCCCACGCAGCCGGGGACCACTGGGTGGGGCACACAATGGCGTAAGACAAGCCACGCCATCCTGCCACGACCCCCCTCCCCCCCCCCAAAAAAACCGGCCCTGGGCTGCCGGGGGGGGGCGCAGGCGCAACGCGGGACCCCCCCCCATAGGATAACTGCGGCCCTCCCTAAGCCGGCCACTACCCTTCGCGCAACCATGCTGCACGGGCTCTTGGCAACGAGAGAAAACAACGGGAACCCCCCCACGGCAAGCCAGGGCACTCAAATCGAGGGCACATACCCCCCCCAGCTGTTTGCACACCGGCGAACACGTAGGGGGAAGACCCCCCCCCTAAGCCGTAACCCCTGGCCCTGGCCGGCACGCCGGTGACGTGCGGCCCGGACAATGGTGGACCGCGGATGCCGCCCCCCCCCGAACGCGCAAAAAGGGGTTTGGAACCGCAGAGGGGGCCCCCCTCAGAACCGCGAGCCAGCAACCCCCCGGACCTTCAGGGACCCAGCTCTCTTCCATAACACCAAGAGCGACGCCCCCAGCGCCCGTAGCCACCAGACTGGTAACACCATCGCGGGCAGCTGGCCCCCTAGGGCCGACATGAGGGGCCCGTGGGGTCCCCCACGGCTAAAAGGGACGGGCAGATGGGGCACACGACGGCATGGGGCACGCCACACTACCCTGACCTGGCCAACCCCCCCAACATCCCACGGCGGTCTGCCAGGGGGCAAAGGCACAACCCGCAAGAACCCCCGCCCCCTGGAATGACCACCAGCTGGGCCACTGATTCCTGCACCGCCAGACCACGCCGGCCCCGGAGCCCTTCTGACAGAGAGGGGGGGGAAAGCCCCCCCCCCCAGGCGGGCCACCGGCGTTATACGTCGCAACGCTGCGACACCCGCTGACCCCCTGAGCCATGAGCCGCGCGCCCGGCGAGCAGGCACACCGCCCCGCGTCCCACACCTGGCGCCGTAACGCCGCCGCCAGGCGGGGCCTGGAATGTGCGCGCGACGTGCACCCCGTAATAAGTCAGGGCATTTGGGCCTCTCAGAAGCTCTCTGCAGGATCTCTACTAGACCTCTCAGAGCTTCAACATCCTAGAACACCAGGATATTTGCTCATAAATGGCTTTTATTCCAAGCCTATAGCTTACTGCTAGAGTCTACCGCTCTTAGGTACCCTACAGAGAGCAGGGACCTAGGATACATTAGTAGCCTTACATGAATAAACACATTCCATATGCTTATAATGTGATTTAATCATTTGTGTTGATATTTTAGAAGTTTCCAATATATCAGAAGCTATTTTAAAGCTATTTAGAAGCTTCAGAAGGCCTGTCGCGATTCTCGGCGCCTGCTGTCGCCGACAGTGATTTACGTAATGTTGACAAGGCCATTGACAAGATAGACTACTCAGAAAGTTGCTAAAATATGGGTTTTGTCGCCTTTGTAATGAGAATTTATTGTACCATCAATGCTCTTGTTATTCAGGCATGTGAACCGGGATTACCGGACCAGGCAGTCCGTCCAGCTCAATGTTCGTTCACGACTTCGTCTTCCTGCTGTTGCCTACTTTGTGCTTGCCAAGGGAATCAATTGGAATGGAGAAATTCATTTGAAACAATTTGACTTTGAAGTGCAAGACAAGGATAAAAGGGTTTATTGTGCACCCTAAGTACAAGCACAATACAGTCCAGTAATCCAGAGTTTCAGCAGCTCGACAAAGAAGAGGACGACGCGCAGCAGCTGGGCCATCGTACACTGTTTAAGTAAAGTGAGTTCCTTGCTTGAATTTGACAAAACGTTGAAGACACCTTATGAACTTGAAGGTATACTTCCTTGTACCTTCAAAAGAAGCTTCAAATGAATTCAAAACTCGAAAGGCGCAGCTCACGGCGCACTGAAACGACGACGAGCGACGCCAGTGGCTGCAGCCGACTTCGAAAAGACGCCTAGAGCCCTTCTTTCATTGGGTTTGGTGAAGATTCTGAAGGATCTAGCTTAACAACAAGTTTCAAAAACGTGGTGAACTTGGACTACACAAAGCGCTTTGCTAGAGCTTTAGCGACGACGACGAGGACTTCTGAAATGATGACATCTTGCGAGAGCGCTGTCAGCTAGCCTCTGCAGGCTCTCTTGAGGCTCATGGAGGCCTAGGGCCATTGATTGTGTTGCTTTCTTGTGCTACATTTTGCATGCTTTTTGAATTGAATTATCAAGGCTTTTCTTCTCCTTGCTTACGGTCCTACAAGAGACCCTATGTCAAGGGAAGGGGCAAAAGCGACGGTCCGTGACTATTAATCCCCACCCGAGTCACAGTGCACCCTCCTTGGAGCCCAAAAGCTTTGAATTCTTTATGATTTCTTCCATCTCTTTGATGCTTCAAAAGGCCAAAAATGATGAAAATGGCCTAACTCATTTCACGCATAACTACGCGCCAGTGCGTTGAATCACGCCAACGAAAGCGCCATTGTAACCTAGAGACAGCTGGCTTCGAAAACCGACTTTCACTTCGGCAAAAAAAACAACCGTCCCTTTCTGTGTTTTTCACAAGATGACCCATGAATCACTTTTTGTCCGACCCCCTAAAACACCCAAAATGACATTTGGTGTTTTACGCATATCTTCGCGCCACTGCGGTGAACAAATCTGGACTAATTTTCTTCTGAAAGTAGACAGTGATACGCTTCTATCAGCTGCTTCATCTGGTTGGAAACAATCTTTTGTCCTCTTTTTATCATCTCAACCAAAGTCACCCATGAACCACTCTTTTGAAAACTCTTCAAAAGTGCCTTTTGTGCTTACTTCATATCTCTCAGAGAAAAAAGGTTTGATGTTCGACATTATTGTTTTGAATAACACTGAAGTACGTGCTTTCTAACCCTGAGTTGTTTTTGTTTTCGCACAATGCGAATGGCTATCATAAAATTGCAACACCTTACCACACAAACCACTTGGTAAAGAAACATGAAAAATGGTTTTGGTGGTTTAATCAATTTCCTGGGACCAGGGTGAGTTCGAACCTGAACCAAGGTGTTTCACCAACACTGGAGCATGGAGATTCCAAAAACATATTTACCTTGAACTTGTGTGGTAAAGAAGGGATCTTTTCCCATGGTGGTCAACTTGGTACATCAAGGCATGTTTTCACACTTGTTGTTCATGATGCTACAAGAACAAGACGCTTTCGAGAGCCTGTAATGAGTTAAAAAGTCATCAAAGCTGTTTTTGAAAGGTAATGGTGTCTAGTTTGCCTATATTCAATCAATGAATGTTTTTGAGGATGGAATGACAGTTAAGAAGATCGATTTCTGTATGCTTTTTTGATGGCTTTTCAGCACATGTTGCATGTGAGATTCATGTGTCTCCCCCCAACTTCTATTTCTCTGAACCTATGATGAATTGGGGCAACATCAAATATGTTTCTCAAACCTGAGGACATGCCCTACACAGTGCAGATATTCTTCACCTGACATCTCCGCAACATAGTACAGAAAGGTGGTGCAGAAGCTGCGCATTTTCAAGGAAAAACAGGTTTTTCGGTCAATGTTTTGCTAAACCATTCGCGAATCTTTGGTCTTCTAACCTTGAATCATTGTATGATATTGCAGTTTGTGATTGTTTGCATCAGTGCTGTTTCAGTCTAACCAGGCTTAGCCTGGGTAGCAAGGTAGATACCTCAGAATTACGTAGACACACAATAAATAGTAAAACATTTTGTTGTCTTTTTCGGCAACAAAACAAACTTGGCCACAACCATTAACAGACCGCTTGCGACCACCACATTCACCGTCCTATCCGCGCAGAGACTCCTCCAAACCTAGGGCCCTGATTACGGTGTACCTGATGGTGGTAGGGCCCGCAAGTTGGACATTGTCCCGGTAGCCGCGCGGACGGAGTTTGGGCCGTGCGGTGAAATAGGGCACCGAGGACGAGGGTGGAGAAAGATGGGTGTGAGCGGAAGGCCAAAGAGATAACTCTATGCAGGAGCACCCAAGTAAAAAATTAAAAGACCGCACTCGACCATCCATTTCGTTCAGAAAGGTCACTGATTCATTGCATTTCACTTTGCAAATCTTACATTTCATACTTATTGCTTTACTTCCTTATTGCAAGGGCTTGCCCATAATGCTCAACATGCAATATGGTCCGTAATTGATCTGCCGTTCGTAGTTCTATGAGCACCTTTTGCTCCATAGACCCCGAGTTTTTGATCGCGGCAACAAACAATCAATTTGTATCCCCTCAACCTTTGTTGATTAACTGCAAGTTGTGAGGAATGAATCTCCTTTCCAATCCTCGCGATCATTGACCTAGGTCATTTGGTCTGGAGAGCTAGTTTATCCTCAATTTTGCTACCGAACCACTACGGGTACGTTCCGCTTTGTTAACTTTCGCTAGATCGCCTGGTACAGCCTCAATTACTCGGTTTGGGAGTGCTCACTTGAGTGTCCACAGTATACAACATCACATACATACTCTATCCCCGCCACCATACGATCAGATTCATGACAGACCTAATTGGATTTCTCTTACACATTCCCTCCCTCATCACACCACACATACAGCACACACACAGACACATACCATGCGTCATTTGATTATTCCATGTTTAATTTGGATATCACAGTCTGATGAATTGCTGTAGTAGCACTTCCATCCAATTTTTTCCCTAAGAGCCAATTTCTAAGTCATTTCCTTCGTGTAGATAGTCAGTGTCTGCTTACAAGAGCCGGCATTGGTCTCCGCCCGCCACATCTTGGTTGTGTAACACAAGTGATCAGGTTTAAGCTTGGTCACTTAGCCTATGACTTGGCCAATGCATTCCGCGATGTGTTAGTGAAGAGTCCTACGCCGGTAGCCAACGGGACCAGCGGTGCACTACGGTAGGCTCATTGAAAAGGATTATCCAAAGGTATCGAAAGCCTAAAGCAATGGGCTTCTACCCTCGCGCGGGTAGATCAGTACGTTTTCTGCAGTGGGATAGACCCCTTCTCTTGCGGTAGAGATAGATGACGGAGTTGAGCTCCAACAGGATAGCCTGAATCCTCGAATTCAGTTGAGCGGAATTCACTCTTCATGTAGGAAGACAGGCCCCGGCAGGGATGGCTTTGTACAACCACCTGCTGGGCAAGGGGCTCGCAGTAATTGGTCCTCAGGTAAGTTACAGAACGCACTTCAACTACAGTAGCATCTTCTGGAAATTTACTACTTCTACGTTTCTGAGACAACCTGACGATGATACATTTCACGTATGAGGCAGTGGCGACCCTCCAGTTGTGTAGGATATCCGTTGGCTCGCACTAGAGCTGAACGGCGTGCCATGAAAGATCTGACCTTTCAACTTTTTTTCCCTTATCACTTACTTACTTCGTTTCCAACAAGCCCCAGGGGACCAACCCACCCCTACCCATAAACCCCACTCTTACATTCACATACAATTCATTTGGTTTTGTCATCTTTAGCTATTGCCACAAGCCAGCATCTTCTTTCTCTGAATGGATATGATGATCACACTTCTACATTTTCACCCCTTTGTGCAGATTATTTGCTTGGTGATCTAAGTCATTTAGGACATTTCTACAAAAATCAGAATTCCTGCTAGCTTCATATCTTATTAGATTCCTCTGGGCTATGTCTTTCTGGGGATCATGGTACATAATGTGGTATGTAACGCAATAGGATCGCGATGCATATTGCTTTACGCTGCTGTGATGGAATATCGATTCTTTTGTACATGATCTCTAGCCATGATAGGTGTCTGATGTTTCGGCTTTGTTTTTAAAGATAGCCAGAAAGTATGAGTAAAAGGTTGGTAATGACGGACTATATCTTTCAACGCTTTTTTGGTTGAAGTATTAGTATAAATCCCCATACCCCGAGACGGATCAATCCCCATGACCGGGATAAAATAAAGCAGATCCAGGTCAGATGATGTCTACTCATCGTGACTGCCAGGCCCCCACACACTATGAGTTATCCCTACCCGCTAAACTAATCGACAGTTAGTTGGTACTGATGCTGCCTCGCTTTCTCTGTCCATGTAATGCAGGCCAAGAAACTTAGGCTGTTGGAAACACAAGTTTCGGACGATGAACTCCAAGTATGTTCCATTGTCCAATGCGAGGCCTCGCAATGTGAATATGACCACTCATCCTCCTCATGTGCAGAGTTATTCAGTCAAGGCGTTTGGACCGTTCTTCACTTGGGTGTACCATGCGGAGGACGCAGCGGTGACGTCACTGGATAAGTTCGAGAAGATGGACATGCCGGCCATGATGAACCAGCTGAAGTTCTTGCAGGGTCTGTACGAGCCATCGCTCCTACAACGGGTCGCCGCCGACATGTCGAGACCGAAAACGAACATCAAGGAAATCCAGGACTGGGCCTCTGCCTACCAGAAGCAGCAGTGGATCAATTGGCATTGGGGAGCCGCACCGGACAGCGTTATCCATCCGACCCGCAGTATGTTCCCCTCACAAGCAGGGAGGCAAACACGCAAACAAGGTAAACGCAACCTTTCCCATATTTCCAGAGGTGAGTCTGGCAGAAAAGGTACCGTTGCACGACTGGGATGTCCTTTGGTTTCGGATCCCTTTGGGGGTTTGCCAGTCGAAACCTGAGGCTCCGTCGCTGAAATGGGAAATGCTCAGCAAGGTGTGATTCTGGACAGCAACGGGAAATACTCATCCAAAGCATGGGTCATCAATGGACCTTGGTCGCCTGTGTGCACGACTGGCATTGCCCTTGACCAAAGTCAAGTCCATGGAGTCCGGAAGAGTGGACGTGGTGAACATTGAGGTCACTGGAAAGGTGGTCCTAATGCTGTGCCCCCTACAAAGATCCGCAAGATCCCCTGAAGTTTTTGGAGGCTCTGGACACCGACATGATCAATCTGAATGCGAGTCTGGCGGACGATGCAGATCCTGTGAGTTCTGTTGTGATGGCCACGTTAATTGACAACCCTGAAACTGTCCTTGTGATCTACGGCGAGGTGGAGACTGTTTGGGACGCCCTGCAAACAGTTTTGGAGATGCCTGGAATTGCGGAGAACGATTACTGGTATGAGAAAAGTGCAAGTGTGTTACTGGCTACCTGGCGCAGGCAAGACAGGAAAAGGCGGATTTCAGGTTAAAGCACTTGTTCTGCTGGCCGGTGTAAAGATCAAGAAAAAGGTATGTACAACACTTTCGGATTGCGAGGCCTCGCAATGTTTTTGCCATCTTGCTACCCCTCACTACAGATCCCACCATACATCAGTTCTGAGTCGCTGCAAACGTGAGGAACCAGGGTTCATGCCCCTTGTGCTTTTTTACGCGGATGGCAACGCTGATGTGGACCAAAGACCGCACGGAGAACGCCATGATCTTTGATCGCGCTGTGCGCATGGCTGGGAAAGTGGCAGCGTTGGATGATCCTCCGCAACGTTGTTCTCTGCAATTGACCAAACGGAAGCGGTCAGGTTGGGCACGGAGCTACCATCAGGAGGTGACGCAGCGCGTGCAGGCGGGAATGGACCAGACCGGGTTGGCGCAGTGCGAGCTCTGGATCCAGTTTGGCATGCCAATGTGGGTTGAGGAGGAGCACGTGGGGTATACGCGTGTCGAGGTGTCCGAGGCAGCAGAGGAACCAGGTCAGCATGCCCATGCAGAAGGTGGAGACGAAGACCTGGATGAGCCTGGGGACGATGACGATGAACCGCTGCTGAAAGGATCTGATCGCTGATCTCCTCGGAAGTCCACGCTGGTTCGGGCGTTCCACGCTGGCGAGGCAGATGAGGACGAGCCGAGGGCGAGCCAGGTGCCGAAGCCAAAAATACCAAAGACCCAGGCGGCAGCTGAGCCGAAGCAGAGAACACTGACGCAGCCCCAGGGAGTGGAGAGGACGCTGAGCCTTCCGGATCTGGGAACAGCAGTGGGCTCGGCAGCGCGGAGCAAGATGTTGACAGCGGGATTGAAGAAGAAGAAGAGGCCTCAAAGGGCGTTGCAGTCCTTTTTCGCGTGATATATTGTCTCGCATTGCGAGGCCTCGCATTCCAGTTTAGGCAATTTGCCATCTCAGCTCTGTTTTCAGAGGCGCAATCTGGAGATGACGATTATACTGACCCTGTGGCAACAGTCAGTATTGCGAGGCCTCGCATTCTGAAAGCCTCACGTCTCGACGCACAGAATGTACTGATACTCTGCATTCTGTTTTTGCTTGTTTCTGAGTGCTTTGAAGCTGTGTGTAATTGCAGTGAATTGCGTTGTTGCATGTCCCCTATTGCGAGACCTTGCAATACGAATAGGAAAATGGTGTCATTTTGTAGCATTTTGGAAACGAGAGGCGTAAAAGGTGAATTTGTAAGGCAGGAGAAAAAAGCATGCAGAGGAAAACAACAGAAAAAAGAGTTTTCTAGTTCGAGAACCCCCAAAATGTGTTGCATTGTAGAGAAAAGTGGGTAAAATGGCAAAAATTGTGACAACTTTGTTTGACAAAAATGATGCATTTTTCTGGGTATCTGGGCCAAAAAACTGAGTAGTCAAATTTCGTGGTTGAAAAGAGTAGGTAAATCGGGCAAATTACCCCTACCAAACTTGCAGAGACCCCGGTACAAAAGCGTACCTGCTCCGGCTGCCGAAGAGAAGCCCATTGCATCAAATAGGTGACACAGTGCATCCATTGCATTAGGTAGCCACTTGTAACGTGTCCATGGAGTAAGGTGGTATATCCTCTCTTTGGCTACGAAGACAAGTCATGTCAATAGACAGCTTGGGCAGAGCTTGAATTTCTGGTTTCACCCGCATGTTGCATTTCATTCTGAATTGGTATTGATTTTCCGTATAGCTCATTGTAATTTATACGCCTGCATCCAGGTGCAATACCCTTACCCTCAAGTTTGGCTTGAAGACTTAGGTTATCATTGTTGACACTTTGTATGCTAGCTTTTTGCTTAGTGTTTCTCATGTTTCATTTTGAGCCCTACCATACTCAAGACGTAGGAACTCTACCCCCTTAGATGGAGATATATCTCTACCTCTAGGAAGGGGGTAGTAAGACACTACATTAGACACTCAGAACATTCAATGTGCGTGTGGCTTATGCCCATACCCCTCCTTATGTTGGATTATCAGCTTGTCATGAACATTCTTAGCGAATCTGCATGAAGCTTAGGGAGGGGGTGTAATAAGTCAGGGCATTCGCGCCTCTCAGAAGCTTTCTGTAGGATCTCTACTAGACCTCTCAGAGCTTCAAGATCCTAGAAACAGGGGATATTTGCTCATATTTGGCTTATATTCCAAGCCTATAGCTTAATGCCGGAGTCTGCTGCTCTTGGGTGCACTACAGAGAGCACAGACCTAGGATACATTAGTAGCCATACATGAATAATCACATTCCATATGCTGAGAATGTGATTTAATAATTTTTGATGCTATTTTAGAGGGTTCTAATGTATCAGAAGCTAATTGAAAGCTATTTCGAAGCTTCAGAACGCCTGTCGCGATTGTCGGCGCCTGCTGTCGCCGACCGTGATTTACGTAGAGTTGACGTAGCCTTTGACAAGATAGACTACTCAGAAAGTTGCTAAAATAGAGGTTATATTGTCCTCTTAATGAGAATTTGTTGTGACATCAATCTTCTTGTTATTTAGGCATGTGAACCCGTATTACTGGACCAGCCAGTTGGTCCAGCTCAATGTTCGTTCACGACTTCGTCCTCGTGCTGTTGCTTACTTTGTGCTTGCCAAGGGAATCAATTGGAATGGAGAAATTTATCCAAAACAATTTGATTTTGAAGTGCAAGACAAGGATAAAAGGGTTCATTGTGCACCCTAAATACAAGCACAATACAGACCCCCTAACGGTCACCCCTCCGCTTCTCCCATGACCTCCACGTGCCCGCCGACCAGCAATGGATATTGGTGTCCGCCGGCCAGGCGGCCACAATGCACGGGCGCTACGCGCGAGCAACGTCCCCAGCGCCCCGACCGAGGGAGACCAGCCACCGACAGGGCCGAAGGGCATGGAAGCGGACGGGCGCCCCCTCCACCCTCCTGAGGGGTGAGGGAAGCCCAAGCACGGCTTTTTAGCCCACCAACCGGCGGCCCTGCTGGTCAGGCGGCAAGGCAACAGGCCGCCCTTCAACACCCCCATTGGGCAGCGCGCAGGCGGCAGCACACGGACACGAACCAGAGCAGTATGGAGTCCGCACCCTCCATGGCCAGTGCGACGCAGTGGAAGCCCGCCTTGTTGCCTGTGCAGGGGAGGCAAATGGACGGATGCGCCACCACCCTGCGGGCCGTGTGGCGCGGCTACCCACCCTCCGTGCCCCCCCGCCAAGGCGGAGCGCCCGCTGGGCACTGCCACACCCCCAGGGGGAGACACGCAGAGGACCGGCCGACCTCCCCCAGGCTGCCCTCCCCCCCTCCCCCCCCCACAGCCCCCAGGGCACAAGACTGCCCCGGCCACACGGGCCCAACCCCCGGGGGCGGGACACCCGGAGCCAGGAAGGGAGATGCGGGGACAGGGCCACTCCCCCACACACTAGACATGCGGAGCACAGGACCAGGGCACGAAACACTGAGGGGGACGAACCGCCTGGAACGGCCCTACCGGCACCCTGCACGGGTACCGCGCGGTGTGGGTGCATCACACAGACGAGGAGGCGGGTGCGCACACCGTGGGAGCGCGAGCGCACTCACACACAAGTAGCACGCGGTGCTCACTGGATGGGGAGCCCGTCTGAGCCCATGGAACGCACAAACCGGTAGGAATGACGTACCAGCAGGCGACCAAAAGGGACACCCGGACAGAACAACCCAAAACAGGCACAGCCAGGGGCACTAGGGAAGGGGTAAGCAAGGGAATGGGGGAGGGAACCGGCACCGGCCCCGCCCCCCTTGACCTACCACAAGCACCGCGCACTCAAGAACAGCGCACTGCACCCGCCAAGGCAGTAGTCGCGCACAGCGCCACGCACCGACCTTGCGGAAAGGCAGCCTCCGCGCCGACCCATGGGGATCCCACTGGCGACAAGACAGTAGCACAGGCCAGGCAGTGCCGGCACCCCGGGCAACCATGCGTTAGTGGGGCGACGTAGTGGGTAAGCGCCTGCAACCTAGTTGCTAAGTAACACAATGACCGGGGAGTGGCAAAATGACGAAGCCGGGGAGGGACAGGGCTCCAAGCCCCTGCGAACCCGGGGGACTCTGGCACCAGGCAGGAGGTGTGTCATGAGGAGCCCCCCACTAGGTCCCCCCTGGGAGGATATCACCTTACCCGACCAGGTGATTCCCCGGCGCCAAAAGGCGTCTAGTACCCGACACCTCAAACCTCAATCCCAAATCGTCACGTCTCTCATGTCCTTGCTGGCAGGAGAGGCCAACGTGTTCAGACAGTGCACCATGCTGTTGTCCTTTCCAGGAACGTAGACCACGGTATGGTCGAACTTGGCAACGGTCTGCTGCTACCTCGCTCTTCGTGAGGCTGGTTCTGAGGGGGTGTGCGCGTGTTCCTTGTGCCACGACTGCAGACTCTGATGGTCTCTGCAGACCGTGCCAAGATGTAGGGCTATGTACCACGCCCACTTCCGGAGAGCAATGACAATGGCATACGCCCCTCTCTCATGGGGCGTCCACGTCGGTCCCTGGCCTTCCGCCAGGACTCGGCTCCAGAAGGCCACGGGCACGTGACTCTGATCATCCAGCACTTGCTCCAACACTGCGCCGATCGTGTAGGGGGAGGCGTCTGTGGGCAGGACGAATGCTCGGTCCAGATTCAGGGGTGTAGACCCAATGCGGATAGCAGCCCTTGCTTTATTCCCTCGAAGGCAGGGTTGGACTCCTCATTCCAGACTAGAGCCTTCTTGGACCCCTTCCCGGACTCTTCCCGCTTGCCCTTGCGCATGGCAGTCATGGGGGCTGCATAGTCGGCATGAAACATGATATACCCGAGTAGCAGTTGCAGAACCCCAGGGTATGCCCGTAACTCGGACATCGTTTTAGGCTTCTTCCAGTGCTCAATTGCGGCTAACTTTCTAGATATGGGCTTCCGCTCCAGGTTACTAAGGACGTGGCCCGCATAGACCACCTCCCTCACTGCGATGGTGGCCTTGTAACTGCTGCCCGTGAGGTTGTGCCGTACCAGCAGGTCCGGCAGTCTTGTGACGTCCCTCTGTCAGACCTGCAGCACCTCGTGGTAGCTCATGCCGGGGCTCCCCCGCGCAATGATAGTGACGCGTTCCCGTGGGGGGCCGGCCACGGGACGCTGCGGTGACACGCACAGGTGAGCAGGCAGGCAAAGCACTACGCTCACAAGGGCATCAATACGCTCGTGTCATGTGACAAAGCGTTTCAGGATCCTTGCCACTCTGCAACAAGGGAACGAAAGTATGTACAGCAACACATCTAGATATGTACACATGGGGTTAAGACTGGAATGGGGTAAATACATCACAGGACAATAGACACTCAGTCCCAACTCATATCCCAATCCCAGGTCCGACCCTCTCAGTGGCTGGTGAGGGCGGGGGCTCAAACACAACCCATGCCCTGCTCAGTCCGGACCCTGAATCCCTGCAAAAAGGGGGGGTGTACCGCCCAGCCACAGGCGAGTTCCTGGGAACCAAGGGACTCCTAGGTTGACCGACAGTAGTTCCCCATGCTCCCCTAACAGCAGGTCCCAACTCATCTCTGAGCCAGAGATATGGCCCCGCCATTATCCCCTAGGAGTTGGTAGCTGAAAATGGGCTGTTTCAGCCCAAACTGATATTAGCTCCATAATCTCCAAAGTTGACCCTTCGTTCGGACGCGCCAGAGGTAGGGACGAGGCAACTGACCCTATGCCATTCGCATACGAACTATCTGGAGCCCTCACCCAACCTGTTTCCCTCTGAGGTCCCGGCATCAGGGCACCACGGGTGCGTCAAGTGGGGTCATGATGCCAAAACCACCAAAATTGGCGTCATTCCCACGCGTGGGTCGCCCGTCCAGGGCAAGGCCAATGGCTCACAGGGCGGGAGCCCCGACCAGGGACTTCAATCTGAGGGTACAACTTGAAATTTGGTCCGGGCTCCAGATGGCCATAGAGATATGGGGCCGCCAATTTACCACACGGGGTGTTGAAATTGGGGTCCCAAAAGGAGGTCATTTTGGCTGCTCCAAATGAGCCAAAACTCGGGGTGCTCCCAATAGTATATCTCCATGCCGGCTTGGAGATCGGATCCGCCCCCCACACAGGGTCCACCAGGAGTGCAACAGAGACTCCCATGACTTTGGCTCTCAAAGATCTCCATGTCACCTGGCGTGGTGACGATCCCAATTGAGTCCACAAATGCCAAAATGGCAAAATTGCCCACACTCACTTTGGGCTAGCACCTTAACGAAGGTTGCTCCTCTTCGCCCACGTGGTGTGTGAACCATGGGGACCAATATACATAACACCCAGGTCATATATGGTCCATTGGTCCATGCGTCCGGCGTGCACGGGTGGGCTGAGCATAGTGCACGGCAGGCAGCAAAAGTGGAAAATTGCTCAAAATAGCCGAAAATGCGCACACTCATGGTTGGGGCAAATGAGGCACATGCCCGACTTGGACCGGAGTGTGCCATAGGATTGGTATGAAGTCATATGTGTCCAACATATCTTTTGGGCGTCGCCCAACTCCTTCGGTTTTGGGAACGGCAGGGTCGCCAAGTGAGCCCATGATTTGGGATAGTCCCAAATCGCCAACATGGCGGCCACGGTATGCCAAGCCCAAGAGGAGTTATTTGCCGGGTCCAAAATATGTTGGGCACCGAAGTATGTACCCACATAACATACTTGGGTCATGAAGTCAATTGAGCGCAACTTTGAGATACAAGGTCGCCACTTGACATCATGACGGGCAAAAAAACAGCAATATTGGCGAAAGAAAACCCAAAAGTGCCTTGAAAGGCGCACAAATATATCTTCGGCTTGGATTGGGAAATCGACCAATCCTTCTAAACACAATGACTTGACACCAATGACCTTCGATTCCACATATGTACTCCACTTGGGGCGCTTTGAAAGGTTACGAGCGCTACTTCCCAAGTGGGCACATGAAAATATGGAAAATTGCAAAACACACACCTTGCTCCCAACGCATCGCTTTGGGATCGCCACACAAGCTACCCTCCACTAAGGTTAGGCTCGCAATTGATCGTGGGGAGTATGGAGAAGGGGCTTGCGCAATATGAGGTCCATTGGCGGGTTTGGCTTGGAGCGATGGACCCGCCAAATGGGCACGCAACACAACACATGGCACATACCACATATTGCCCAAAAAGGTAGCTCCCCCCACGATATGTCATGCCCCTCCAAGGGCATAACTTTGTGTCAATCGCTCATAGGAACTCAAGGAGAGTTCCTATGCAACACCAACACTCGCGCGCTACACTCGAAAGCTATCTTAACGCACGCAATATCATGGCCAAAGAGTCATAACGCAAACTCTCCCCTCTTGACCATGATCCATTACGCTAGCGCGCACGTGTGGGGATGCAAGGCATATAAAGCTTTCTAAATTACGTCGGGAGTACTGTGAATACATCCCACGTTTCCTTATTGTCATTCCTCGCAAGCGGCACGAGATATGACCCTCACAAGTGGCCTCACGAATCAACTTTGTTTTGCCCATATCTCTAAGACAAATGGAGGGCAAGACAAAAGGAAAGTTGATTCGTGCATAGGGAAGCACCTAGGTCCACTCGAAAGAGGTCAAATCAAGTGCGGGGATGTGGAAGTCGAAAATCTGATTTCGACATCCTGAAAAATTCGGATTAAGGTTGCGAGTGTAAGATGTGAAAATTGCGGATGCATCAATGCAATTCCTGAAGACTTTAGAGTCTTCGTCACGATTTGCGCTAAAATATCTGTATATAACAGTTAAACTGGCGGTTACGCTAAAGTCGCGAGCTAACCGCCAGCTGCCAAACAGTGAATATCAGAACGGAAGCGTAAAAGTTGACGGAAACAATATGAAAATAAAACCCTGTTGATTCCTGATGTTCTGATATATAAATCTCCGCTGGCGGTGCATCGGTTGCCGATGCGGGGCTTTACGGCACGGAACACGCTCCCGCCGGGCTCGCACCGGGCGTCAATGGGCGCCTTCCGTACATGGGGTTAGTGGACCGGAGACCGGTCTTCCCTTCCGTACATGGGGTTAGTGGACCGGAGACCGGTTGTATGCCCTACCCTAGCCATGGGGTCCTGTGTACCGCTTCACCCCCCTCCTTAGAGCAAACCCTGGGGGGGGGCTCGATAACACCCACGCATGGCAGCGGGTACCCAGGACCATTTCCTGAAGGGGGGGGTGTCACATCCTCACTTCAGGCTGATTCGCAGGTTAGGCTGCCCGAATCCCACAGTAAGACAGGTAGAGTGCTGTAGGGTATTGTAACCTCAAGTATAGTATCAAGTATCAAGTCCCGGGTTCTGGCGGCGATTGTTCGGCATCCAAAGGACCCGTTAACCCATACCAGGCGCACCGGGTGCCGGCTGCTACGGTCACTACCACAGTGGCAGTGGCATACACGGCCAACATAGGCGACACACGACGACCGAGGTGGTCCCACAGGTCGAGAGCGACCACAAGGATCCATCAGGCTACCCCAAGCTCCCCAAGGCCCGCCAGCTGGGGAAGAGTCCCCACGGGTCCTTCCTCGGGCGCACCATGTCCATATCCATACGACGCGAGTCCAGAGTGATACAGCCGAACGAGCTCCTCCTTAAGGGATCGGGCATCAGGGCCGTCTTCTCCCTCGCCCTATTACCACGAAGGCCCTACATGAGGGAGTCCTCATGCAGTGTGGGCGGAGGCGTCGACTCCTCGAACCACCAGTTTCCCAGGCAGACTTACCGAGGTCAGGAGCACCGGAGGCCGCCATCCGACTGCAAGTGCGTATGCGTATTGGTAGGCTCACACTGGGACTGACAGTGGCGGACCGCTGGGAGTGTAGTCAGGCAACTGGGCTTCCCGCCTGGCGCCATCAGGATCTCCACATCACAGCGAATAGGGCACACCGTATCACGGGCACTCAAACAGAAGAATCTGTACTTTAGTACTGGTCCAAGCTGGACCCTATGTAAGAACATGTAAACGGCGACTCAGGGCGCCTTCGTAGTCGATTCGCATCTCGTCGGGGGGAAAAACAGTCCACACTTCAGTGATGGGCTGACATACAGATGCACATATCCCGGGACACAGAGAGACAAGCAATAATCAGGTCAACAGGCGTGTAAACACACTCTGGACAGAGTGCCAAACCACGCCACGGTCAGGATAAGGCAAATGCAGGAGGGTGGACAGGATAACGCCTGAGTTCAGGCCATGTATAGTCTCGAGACTCTCGTCGACGATGACGACGACGATGAGCCTGCCGAAATGGCCGTTTGCGCCTTCGTGGCCAACAACCTTAGTGCGGGGAACAACCGGGGAAGCTGGAAGCCCCTGCAGCCGGGTTGGAAGAAGAAGGAGAAGAGGGACCCTCGCCGCATTGGCGACCCTCCGCTGTCCTTTGGGGAGTTCATACGAGCTCACCCGCAGAGCTGTTTCGTGTGTTATGGGAGGAAGAAAGGCTTCAACCATGACCACCGAACATGCCCCACCCACAAGGCCGACACGGAGGCTTACAAGAAGGCGCACGGGTCGAAGAAGCGTGCGCCCGCGGGTATCCGGGAAGCCAAGCTGGTGTCGCAGGGGACCGAGTTGGCCAAGGAGATCCAGGAGATCAAGAGGAACTGGGTCCCCAGGTCGGACAACAAGAACAAGGAGAACAACCAGAACGACCAGAACAAGGACAAGGACAAGAATCCTACTCGTAAGGGAAGGAAGAAGGGCGTCAACGAGGTTGATGCGGAGGAGAACACCCCTTCTTCCACAACCGACGCCCCCTAGCGGAGCCCCTGCAGCCAAGGGCCCCAGCTAGGGCGGTCGCAGGATGGTGACGTGGGAAGCGCCGAACCATCCCGGTCGGGAGTCGTTAAGCACAAGGGGACTGCCGCGGGCAGAAGGCCCGGTCCGGCACCCAGTCGCGGAGGCGGGGTGAGGGCAAGTGAAGGCACGAACCCTTGCACCCGTCCGTCCTTTGTGACCAGGAATGTGTTTGATGTACTACAAGATCTATCCGAGAGTATCGGAGGATCACCCGGACCGCAGCTGGATGCTGCAGATGGGCAGTCTGAGCCCATTGTCCACGACCTGCACCAGTCGCTTGTCGAGCTTCTGGAACGGCCGGAGATCCTGAGCTTGCACGCCGTGCGCCGAGTTGGGCGCGAGCGGCAGTTGCACCTTAAGGTCCGTGCCTTATGCGAGGAAGTGGAAAAGGTCTTCGACGTGTTGGTCGACACGGGAGCTCAGGTCAGCTTGGTCAAGCCTGGCCTACTTCCACCAGAGTGTTTGACCGACAGTCGGAAACCTGTCAGGCTGAAGGTGGCGAACGGCCAGTACATGGTGGGAGGCACGAAGGAAGCGGCCATGGGGCTGCAGTTCGTGAACCATCGTGAGCTGAGCCGCCCAGACCTCGGCAAGGAAATCCTCCTGCACGGTCGCTTCTACGAGGCCGAGATGGACTGGGACATGATCGTTGGGTACGACTTCATGATGGAGACGGACTCCGGCGGTCTCCCGGCCCAGGCCTCGATGACCCTGTACCAGGACGACCAGCTCTCGTGGCTTTCGTCACCTGAGCACCATGTGGAATGCCAATGGATCCACCGCGAACGCAATCAGCTCGAAGTGCTGGACACTGAGCCAACTGGTCCTGCAGACCAGGAGAACAGCGTAATGCCGGAAGTGGCGTACCGAGTGGTCGCGGACCTGGGAGCGTCGGATCTGGCCCTGGATGCGTTCTCTTCAGGAACCGCCGCCCATCTTCAGGTATGTGAGAAGTACTGGAGCGCACAGGACTCCGCGCGGAAGAAGCACTGGGGTCCGCATCAGGGCTTGATGTGGATCCATTGCCCTCGATGGGACATTCCAAGAGCGATAGCGAAGATTCGCAAGGACCGCTCCAAGGCAGTGCTGGTTGTTCCTATGAGATGCACCGAGGAGGAAAGTACCCGACATTGGGTAGCCTCATTGACCAACATGACCTTAAACAAGGTCGTCCTACCGGCTGGAGAGAGTGTCTATCAGGACGCTATGGGACAGCCCATGCCACCCCAGAGATGGCCAACAGAATTCAACTATGTGGATGGGGGCCTTGATCAGGCCGACGCCACGGATTTCGTGTGTGTCAACTGCATTGTAGCTGAGCCTTGGAGGCAATGCTTTGCGGTTCCCCCTGTTGACATCGGAGAATCGGAAGACCCCCTCACAGAAGAGGAGCTGGATCTGGTTCAGGGGTATATGGATCAGCCCTTTCACGACTGGGGAAACCAGCGTGAGGGCAAAGGCCAGGACAAAGCCTGATGGGAAGTGGACTCGATCGTCTCCGGTTCCTATGATGGGAATACCTTCGTACAGAGGGTGCTGGATCACATGTCCAGCCAGGATGAGCCGCCTGGCGGTAACCCACCCACCTACGGTGATCTATTCCGAGGCAAGACCAGAGATGGCCCTTTGGGCCACCTGGGAAGACCGCCTGAGCCGAAGACGAGCGGGGTCGCTACCCCTCAAGTAAGCTCCGTGGTTCAAGTGCCCGGAAAAGCCAAGGCGGAGTCTGATGATTGCCCCAAGATTCAGGCATTGAGGGCCAGGCTGAAGCAGAAGTATGGCGAGACCTTCTTCAGCGGAAAGCCTGTGTTTCCGCCACCGGTGTGTGGACCGTATGGCGAGGCCAAGATACGACTGAAGCAGGACCCCTGTGTGTATCGGCACCGGGAGTTCGCCCTGCGGGGCGAGAGGAAGGAGGCCATGGGGAAGATCCTCCAGGACTTCATCGAGAGAGGCTGGCTCGAGCCGTGCCACTCCGAATGGGCCTCTCCATGCTTCGTCGTCCCCAAGAAGGTGGCCGGTGAGTGGCGGCTCGTGGTTGACTACCGCGGCCTAAACGCCCAAACACAGCACGACAGCTATACGCTGCCCCTCATTGAGGACATGCTGCAAAAACAACACCGGCGGAGAATCTTCTCGGTGATTGACCTGAAACATGGTTATCATCAGATGCCTCTCGCCGAAGAGTCCCGTGCCTGCACAGCCATGAGCACTCCACTTGGATCTCTCCAGTGGAAGGTGATGCGCATGGGCGTTACCAACGGCAATGCGGCTTTTCAGCGGATGCTGGAGAACCTGCTTGAGCCGGTGCGTGACTGTGCGGACCCCTTTGTGGACGACGTGATCATTGCGTCTGGGGACCCCAGTATGAGCTACGAGGAGCTCCTGGAGGCACACGAGAGGGACGTTACTCGAGTGCTGGACCTTCTGGTTCGGCACAAACTCACGGGCAGCAGTGACAAGGCGACCATTGCGGTAAGCGAGGTGGTCTTCGCTGGCCACATAGTTGGGAACGGGCAGCGAAAGCCCATACCTGGCAAGGTGGCTGCGATTGAGCACTGGGAAAAGCCCAAGACTGTTTCTGAGCTACGGGCGTATCTGGGGTTCTGCAACTACTACTCGGGGTATATCAAGATGTATGCCGAGTATGCAGCCCCCATGACGACCATGCTCAAGGGCAACCGAGAGGAGACAAAGGATCCTTGCCACTCTGCAACAAGGGAACGAAAGTATGTACAGCAACACATCAGGATATGTACACACGGGGTTAAGACTGGACTGGGGTAAGGGCATCACAGGACAGTAGACACTCAGTCCCAACTCATATCCCAATCCCAGGTCCGACCCTCTCAGTGGCTGGTGGGGGCGGGGGATCAAACACAACCCATGCCCTGCTCAGTCCGGACCCTGAAACCCTGCCGATAGGGGGGGTGTCCCGCCCAGCCACACACGAGTTCCTAGAAACCAAGTCGCCCCAGGGCCGACTGACAGTGGCTCCCCCTGCTCCCTCAACGGCAGGTCTGAACTCCACTCCGAGCCAGAGATAAGGCCCCGCCATTATCCCCTAGGAGTTGGTAGCTGAAAATGGGCTGTTTCAGCCCAAACTGATATTAGCTCCGGAATCTCCAAAGTTGACCCCTCGTCTGGACCCGCCACAGGCAGGGACGACGCAGTTGACCCTACGCTCTTCAAGTACGAACTCACTGGAGCCCTCACCCAACCTGGTTCCCTCTGAGGTCCCGGCATCAGGGCACCACGGGTGCGTCAAGTGGAGTCATGATGCCAAAACCACCAAAATTGGCGTCAATGGCTCACAGGGCAGGAGGCCGGACCAGGGATTCATATCTGAGTGTACAACTTGAAATTAGGTCCGGGCTCCTCATGGGCATAGAGATATGGGGCCGCCAATTGACCACACGGGGGGTTGCAATTGGGGTCCCAAAAGGGGCTTGGAGATCAGATTCGCCTCTCCGTACGCCATCCACCGGGAGTCCAACAGAGACTCCCATGACTTTGGCTCTCAAAGATCTCCATGCCACCTGGCGTGGTGACGATCCCAATTGGGTCCATAAATGCCAAAATGGCAAAATTGCCCACACTCACTTTGGGCTAGCACCTTAACGAAGGTTGCTCCGCTTCGCCCACGTGGTGTGTGAACCATGGGGACCAATATACATAACACCCATGTCATATAAGGTCCATTGGTCCATGCGTCCGGCGTGCACGGGTGGGCTGAGCATAGTGCACGGCGGGCAGCAAAAGTTGAAAATTGCTCAAAATAGCCGAAAATGCGCACACCCATGGTTGAGGCAAATGAGGCACTTGCCCGACTTGGACCAGAGTGTGCCATAGGATTGGTACCAAGTCATATGTGTCCAACATATCTTTTTGGCGTCGCCCAACTCCTTCGGTTTTGGGAATGGCAGGGTCGCCAAGTGAGCCCATGATTTGGGATAGTCCCAAATTGCAAACATGGCGGCCACGGTATGCCAAGCCCAAGAGGAGTCATTTGCTGGGTCCAAGATATGTTGGGCACCGAAGTATGTACCCACATAACATACTTGGGTCATGATGTCAATTGCGCGCAACGTTGAGATGCAAGGTCGCCACTTGACATCATGACGGGCAAAAAACAGCAATACTGGCGAAAGAACACCCAAAAGTGCCTTGAAAGGCGCACAAATATATTATAATATCTTCGGCTTGGATTGGGAAATCGACCAATCCTTCTAAACACAATGACTTGACACCAATGACCCCCGATTCCACATATGTACTCCACTTGGGGCGCTTTGAAAGGTTACGAGCGCTACTTCCCAAGTGGGCACATGAAAATATGGAAAATTGCAAAACACACACCTTGCTCCCAACGCATCGCTTTGGGATCGCCACACAAGCTACCCTCCACGAAGGTTAGGCTTGCAATTGATCGTGGGGAGTATGGAGAAGGGGCTTGCGCAATATGAGGTCCATTGGCGGGTTTGGCTTGGAGCGATGGACCCGCCAAATGGGCACGGAACACAACACATGGCACATACCACATATTGCCCAAAAAGGTAGCTCCCCCCACGATATGTCATGCCCCTCCAAGGGCATAACTTTGTGTCAATCGCTCATAGGAACTCAGGGAGAGTTCCTATGCAACACCAACACTCGCGCGCTACACTCGAAAGTTATCTTAACGCACGCAATATCATGGCCAAAGAGTTGTAACGCAAACTCTCCCCTCTTGACCATGATCCATTACGCTAGCACGCACGTGTGGAGATGCAAGGCATATAAAGCTTTCTAAATTATGTCGGGAGTATTGTGAATACATCCCACGTTTCCTTATTTTCATTCCTCGCAAGCAGCACGAGATATGACCCTCACAAGTGGCCCCACGAATCAACTTTGTTTTGCCCATATCTCTAAGACAAATGGAGGGCAAGACAAAAGGAAAGTTGATTCGTGCATAGGGAAGCACGTAGGTCCACTCGAAAGAGGTCAAATCAAGTGCGGGGATGTCGAAGTCGAAAATCCGATTTCGACATCCTGAAAAATTCGGATCAAGGTTGCGAGTGTAAGATGTGAAAATTGCGGATGCATCAATGCAACTCCTGAAGACTTTAGAGTCTTCGTCACGATTTGCGCTAAAATATCTGTATATAACAGTTAAACTGGCGGTTACGCTAGAGTCGCGAGCTAACCGCCAGCTGCCCAACAGTGAATATCAGAACGGAAGGGTGACAATTGACGGAAACAATATGAAAATAAAACCCTGTTGATTCCTGATGTTCTGATATATAAATCTCCGCTGGCGGTGCATCGGTTGCCGATGCGGGGCTTTACGGCACGGAACACGCTCCCGCCGGGCTCGCACCGGGCGTCAATGGGCGCCTTCCGTACATGGGGTTAGTGGACCGGAGACCGGTCTTCCCTTCCGTACATGGGATTAGTGGACCGGAGACCGGTTGTATGCCCTACCCTAGCCATGGGGTTCTGGGTACCGCTTCAATAGCATCGTCGACAAAGGGGTCCACACAGTCACGCACCGGCTCAAGCAGTTTCCCCAGCATCCCCTGAAGGGCCGCACTGCTGTTGGGAACACGCATGGGGACCACTTTCCACTGGAGGGGTCAAAGTTGGGTGCTCATGGCTTTCCAGCATGGGACTGATCCACGAGAGGCACCTAGTGGTAGCCATGTTTCAGGTCCATAAAGATCCTCCGCCAGAATTGCTTTTGCAGCATGTCCTCAATGAGGGGCAGTGTGTAGCTTTTGTGCTGCGTTTTGGCGTTTGGGCTGCGGCAGTGGACCATGAGACGCCACTCCCCAACAAGCTTCTTGGAAACAACGAAGGAGGCAGAAGCCTGCTCAGAGTCACAGGGCTCAAGCCAGCGTCTGTCTATGAACTAACGTAGGATCCTTTCCACGGCCTCTCTTCTCTCGCCCCTCAGGGCCAACTCTTGGTGACGGTACACACGCGGGTCCCGCTTCAGTCGTATCTCGGCCTCGCCGTACGGTCCAAGAACCGTTGGGGGGACCAAAGGCTTTCCATGGAAGAAGGTACTGCCGTACTTCTCCTTCAGCCCGGTCCTCAATGCCTGGATCTCAGGGCACTCATTGGACTCCGCCTTGGCTTTGCTGGGCACCTTGACCACTCAGCTTACTTGTGGGGTGTCATTCCCACTCAGGATCAGCTTTGAGGGTCTCCTCATGTGGCCCATCGGCCCATCACGGGCCTTGCTTCAGAACAAATCACCGTAGGGGGTTGGTTTCCCGACAATGGGTTCGTCCTGGTTGAACAAGTGGTCCGGAACCCTCCTTACGAAGGTATTCCCGTCATGGGACCCAGAGACGATGACGCCCACTTCCCACGAGTCTTTGTCCTGGCCCTTTCCCCCTCGCTGGCTCACACAGTCATGAAAGGGTCGATCCATATACCCCTTAACCATACCCAGCTCCTCATCAGAGAGAAGGTCCTCGGATTCTTTGACGTGAACAGAGGAAACCGCGAAGCATTGCCGCCAGGGCTCCACTATCACGCGGTTGGCACACAGGAATTCCATGGCGTCGGCCTGTTCTGAAGCCGGTTCGTATCCCATTTGGCTACACTGTTCTTTATATCAGCGATTTGCCTGCGCTCTTCTTCATGTCAGGGTTTTCGGCGATTTCAGCGATTTCAGGTATGATTTCAGGAGAATTCTGAAGTTATAGTATCTATAATCGACAGGATGAAGGATTTGACGTTTCTGGTTCAAACCCGGCCTGCTGTGCATGCGCTCTCCCTTCTCCTGTTCCTGGTGGTGTGCACATTCTCTCTGTTCTGCAATGCGGTCTCCCCAACGGGTGCTAATAGTGTTAGATTCTATCCTGTTCCTGAAATGGATGGGAATCTGCAGCAAGGGTAACTCCAGTGGATGATACAAGGCTCGAAGTTTTTATCTGGCTAAACCCTGCATGTGGTGCCTCCACACACACCGGCAGGGCCAGTAAAAAGGGATAGGTACGCGTCAATGTATGCCTTTGCTTCGGTATTTGCCACGCCTACGCGTATGGGGACCCACGAGTCCCTTGAAGCTGGAGAAAGCCTAGAGGAGGAGGATTTGAAATGGAAGTTGCAGAGGTAGACGCACCGGGCGGGAGGAAAGTAACTCGGTTGTTGCTCCGCCATGAATATCTTCTACTTTTCTTCTTTGTCCTTTCTTTGCCTTGCGTGTGAGTCATGATAAATCAATCTTTGGAGATGGTGTGTGTGGGGCATGGTCTGTGCATGTGCAATGGGTAGACATGCTAAAGGTGGTGAATGGCACTTATTCTAATCTTTGACGCTAACGTCTCATTTGTGTGTGGCCGTTTTACTCCATTGATCTCCAAGCAGTGTTTTAATGATGATTTCCTATAATTGGTCGAACGCGGTTGGTAATCCACCATCCCTTTCTTATCAGCATGCAGTAGGGCATGAGCTCAGCTAATTTGGCAATTGGGTAGAGGGATAATTTTCGGTCAAGGTTGTGGATTTCTCACTTCAAGTGTATGCATGCTCTTTTGGGTCATGGCTAGGCAAAGGTCTCTCCCCATATGCATACTCCCATGGGTCATGGCTGAGCTACCCTCTCTGCATTGGGTTTCAGCAAGGTTATATCTGTTCCGCCATGGCTTGGTGAGCTTCTCCCTCCTGCGCATGGTTCGGTGAGGGTCTCTCTCCCAGGGCATGGACTGGGTCGGGACGATCTCTCTGAAGGACCAGATTCGGGCGGGACCATCTCCCTTTGCGGTGGGACGATCTGTCCTTGGCATAGGACAATCCCACCATGGAGGTGCTCTCATTGTACCCGGGATATCTCCCCATGTGCACTCTCTGCGGGCCGGGTCTAGGTCTCTTCATGTGACCCGGGACATCTTCTTACCCAATCTCTCTCTAGGTAGCAGTAAGAAAAAGGGTCATTCCCTGCCTAGAGGTAAGCCGTAGTTGTGTTAGAGATGCCCAGAGGCATAGCACATTTTTATCTTGGTATTGGCCCATCCAAAAAGGGTGACAAAGCATTTTGACCTATAAAAACAAGCATTGAACTTTGGATGTTTTCTGGACCCCTGACCCCCGAACTGATTGGGCTACGCACCATTTCCTGGACTGACTGAGGCGCTGATGGTGATGCAGAGCCTATACATTTTTCCATATTTTCTCATGAATGCTTAGCTATCCTAGTGCTCTGCACCCTAGGTGGGCTGGGGCACCCCTTTATGAGAGGTCCTGGGTTCAATTCCCAGTCAGCCTAGCTATTTAGGAAGATCCCATGTGACATGGCAGTGACCTCATCGCCACAGACCATGCCACCTCAGCCCCTAAGGGACCCAAAAAAAAGAGTGCACATCTATAGCTGACACTATAAAAGAGAGAGTGCCCATGTGGGCAGTTCTCCCATGTTTGTAGGATATTTTCTAACTATCTGTTCGTAAATCTGTAGTTATTGTGAGATCCTTTGTTGTAAAACTATCACCTTTGACTGCAGCCCTTCATGTTGTGGATTTGATCCTGTGTCTCCTCTCTGGCACTGTCTGTACTTGGGAGGTTTGGTTGGTTTCAACAAATCAGTTAACGTTGGACAGCCTGAGCTACATCAAGAAGCAGCAGGAGCAAGCAGGGGCACCAACGGAACAATATTATCATAGCAATCAGCAGTGGAAGCCTGTTTTAACGTTCTGGTAGCAGAGAGTTTCAGTCTTTGCGTACCTGCAGCCCCGTGCAGTACAACCAGTACGTTGAGACTGACAACACTACTGAAGGGCAAAGAAATACAACATGGACACCAAAGACACTGCCGAGAAGACAGCATCCTCTGTGGCACCACCCAAGCCAGAGCCAGTGCCAAAACCTGCTGGTGAACCTTGACCTGAGGAGCCTGTACCTTCAGTGCCCTTAAGTGGGTGTGCGGCTGATTCCCTTGATTAACTGGAAGCTGCCTTCGGCCGGCTATCCGTCGGACCATCTGAAGGCAAAGTGTAGGAGAAGGAGAAGGAAGCAGTGGAGATGGGAGCCGAAGGAGTACACCCTGGACATGATCCAACTGACGAGGTACCCTTCGAGGACAAACCTTCTGAGAGTCCACCCAGCGCCTCTGAACACCCTGCAGCACCCTCTCCTACTACCCCTACACTCCCAGCCTCACAACCACTCCACCTATGGCTGAGGGTCTAGGCCTCACTGGTGTGCCTTACCCCACCTATGGTGTGGACTCATTCGCGGCTGCGCCACCAAGGTCAACTGCAGTCAGCGAACCAGTGGTATCCAGCTCCAGCTACACGGGTATCCGTGAGTTTATGCCGCATCGCTACGCTGAGGACCACCACAGACCCGCTACTGGGGTGGACATGACCGGTATGCATGGCTATGCACCACCCAAGACTGGCTCTACCATGCCAGCACCTGGTTTCACCTCTCTGAGTGGCCTACGGGACACTGAGTCATTCGGGGGAAGGAGCAGAGGATAAGGAAGATCCTCAAACAAGTCCTTGATGCGGTCAGAGATACGAGAAGCTCTTCGAGGAGCCACTGCACACCTGGTGCGTGATTGAACTCAAGAAATTAGCGCCAAATCGGGTCGCCTACGACCATGGGAGCTTCACGACATCGTCTACAAGCCAATCATCCAGTGGCGGGACTGACTCACACCCTGGGAGGCGTGAGGAGCTGACCTATGCTGAACCCTGCTGTATTACCAAGGAGTCCCAAGGAAGGCCATGGCCCAGCCGCCCTACAGCCATGTGGAGAACTCCACCCGAGCCGAGGTGGACCATTTGGGACTGACAGCCCTAAGGGCTATGGTTGATGTTGAGCCCTACGGCTCCAGTGACTTGGGCGTCGATCCTTCTGATGATGAACCGCCATCTCTAACGTCTGCTTCACCCTCTGAGGATGATGACCCTGAGGACCCCGAGAACCCGAGTGGCAAGAAGAAAAAGAAAATGAGGAAGACCACGCGCCACGAGAGACGCAGGTCCAAGGAGGCTAAGGCCATTGCCATCTCCAAGATTGTGGCCAACTTGCCTGAGTTCATGGGGAAGGACCTCAGCGAGTTCGCTGAGAGTTTTGGCCGGTTCCTCGGATTTACCCGAATAGGTGAGGAGGAAAGAAGAGATGGCGAAGCAATAGCACTACACAAGACACATATATGGCCAGGCCAGGCCAAACCCACGCTAGTGGTCGGGTGGAGTGTGATCTGCTCCTGCAGTCTTGCACCTGGAGAAGGAGGTCAAGCAGATTGTGACAAAGTCCGCTATCTTCGCCGACGTGTTGGTTGCCTTAAAGAGACAGTACCCCTCTTCTGAGACCGACCGCTCTATCCAGACCGAGATCCAGATCCTGGCTGTGTTGCCCAACAACGCCAAGGCGGCCCGGATTTCCGAGTTGCTTGCCGAATGGCACCACTGGGTAGGGCAACTGACGCCTGGTTCCTATGGCAGCGACAAGCTGCTATTCTGGTTGGTGGCCAAGGTCACACGAGGCGTCTGGGATGAATGTCGGGCAACGACGGAGCTCAAGGCAAGGAGCCTCACCTATGAGGGCTTGTCTGTGCTGCTTTTGGAGCTGGCGCTGGAGAAAGAAAGCGACCAGCACCTGAACGCCTGCCTCCCTTGAGCCAGGCGGCTCCGGGAGCCATGGCCCGGGTACCAGGGACCCCTACCTGGACAGGCGACTACCCCCAAAAATGCTTGGCAAATGAGCAATGTCCAGGAGTCCTTCTGGTGTGATGCCAGAGATGATCGGGGTTGCCTGCTTCGTGCCCCTCATTGCGACCAGCCGGATTGTCTCGTGGTACAGGGGAAGAAGCAGGAGACCAACACCGGCGGCAAAACCAAGCTGCTGGACCGCTACAGGTGCACTATCACCCGCGTGTTCTGTGGTAAGAGGAAGCACTACGAAGACGAGTGCTAGCACAAGCAAGGCCTCTTGGCGAAGCTGAAGAACAAGAAGAGCAGTGGCAAGGGCAGTGGCAAGGGCAACGCCGACCAGGACAGTGCCAAGGGCAAGTCCTAGGGGCGTGGCAAAGGCCAAGAGAAGTGCAAAGGTGGACGAGGAGGCTCTGACCGCAAGGCTGACAACTACAAGAACGCGAACAATTCCGAAGGGAACCCCAATGGTACACCAGGGAAGAACTCTGAGCCCTCTAGTTGGCAGCTGAATCCGGGGCCTACGACCTGTTCCCAGACGCAAGCCCAACGAGAACAAGGAACTAACCGTGCCAACGAAGACGGGGACCAGTCTAACGCCCGCATGCGTATGGCGCAAAAACTGCACAAGAAGGGGTTTGAAGTGACCTGCCCCGCGGAGTTCTGACAGGGACGCTCTGGGACATGTACAGACCTGGTGTTCTGGGTACGTATCCGTGTTGGGGGCCTAGAATACCTGGGGGTACTAGATACTGGGGCTACCATATCAAATGTGGCCAAAACAAATTTACCTCGTGGGCACCTGAAGAACGTCATGCCTCCCGAAGCCAGTCGCATGAGGGATGGTCACGTGGTGCACAGTTGTGGGGACTGCGAGGTCTACGTGCCTATAGGATCAAGGAGCATTGCCCATTGGTTCTACATGATGGACACCGAAGCCTTCGACTTCGTACTGGGGACCGACTTCTTCGTCGAGCACTCCCAGTTTCTATCCCAAACGCTGCAAGCACTCCATGTCCTCCAAGTGGACCATGGTGACGCAGGGGAATCTGTACCACTGGAGCAGTCTGAACACACGTCAAGCTACCTTAGGGTATGCAAGAAGGAGCGCTCTACCATGATGGCCGCCTCCAAAACTGAGGACTATCAGCTCCTAGGGGATGTCCTAGACCAAGGTCTGAAGGAGTTGGCATACTCCGGGGAGGGACTGAATGCGGAGCTATTCCCCAGTGACAAGCAACATGTCCTGGACCTCTACTGCAGCAGGGGGGAAAATTGCTGCTACAAATTTTGCTGGCCCTCTTTCGGGATGGCCTACGAGAACCCCAGGTCCAGTGGACCGCGGAAGGTCTTGATCAAGGTGGCCCCGGAAGGTTCCCGTATGGTCCTTTGTTCCCCCGATTGGGGAGCCCATGGGGGAAATGAGTACTGGCGTACTCTGTTGGACAAGCTGACACTCACCTCCGTCCAGTTGCCCGATGACGCCATCTACGAGCCTCTGGGCCGTAGGACGCCTATTGACAAACCTGGACGGGGGAGTATGCTCAGTGTGGTGGACGGCATCTGGCTCCTGTGCCCCGGAAAGATCTGTACCCTGCTATGGTCTAAGAAATTCAACATGAGAGCGAAGGCTACTCCCTGAAGGTCCTGAAAGACCGACTACGGTCTCGAGACCCTGTAGAAACTACTCCTGGGGGAGACGAGTACGTGGTGTCACACGCTGTTGCCCCCAACTCCCCCTGCCATGTATCTAATCCTGATGTAGTCTTACAGTGTGGGCTATCCGAGCTACCCAGCTCAATACACTCTGATGACGAAACCGAGCATGAGGCCTTCTTCGTGCAGACATGCTTGGAGGAAGTGGAGAACGCCGAGTACGCTGCCCAACAGAAGACCCTACTCTCAGTGAGGGGAGGGGAGCCCTTGGACGGGGAGCTGGACCCCTGATCCAGGCTGAGATAGTACGTGGACTCCAAGAGGAGATTGGTGGCGAAGGAGCTATGCTACGCTAGGCCTACCCACTGCTCATGGCCGTTGAAGCAAGGGCCTACGGGAGATATCTCTGAACTGAAGGAGGACCTAGAGCAGAAGATCACAACCTGCAAATACGAGGTGGATCTCAAGCTCATGATGAGCGTATGGGGTGCCCTTGTGAGGACCCCAGAGGAAGATGAACTCGCAGAGGAATGCGTATGCGAACCCCCCCGAGCGTGCCTATGCTGCCACCGGCCAGCTGAGATTGTGGAAGTGGACCTTCTACACGCCTAACAAGGGTTGAAGGATACTACCAAGGACGCTGAGCCGTTTGAGGATCACTTCCCTGCTTCTATACGCCAAGGGGCAAGCAATCTATATATCCGGGGGTGGATCCTAATCATCTGGCACTCTTCAATCTGGTGCCGGCAGGAGTTTTCACAGGGGGTTTTACACAGGGTTTTACCCCTGTGATATGTAGTACATTTCGTTAGTTCTCGATTGCCAACCTCATTGACTAATGGCACCGACACATGGCCACTCGTTGTCTGTATTAAACGCCGCCATCACCTTGATTCTGTCGCACACAGCGCTGTTTCAACGCCTGGAGACCAGCCATCTTCTTTCTTGTCTCCATTGTTTCCCTCGTTCTCCGCCTGCAGGCTACTTGCCATGTCAGCCTCCTTGGCCGACACAATCACCGCCGACAACCCAATACACTGCCAGCCACTCACAGTGGCGGGCGAACGAACATCGATGGAGCTATGCTTAACGTGACTACGCGGCGTGGACCAATACTTGCTTCCACCCTGGAGGGCCATACTACGCACATGCAGATCAGAATCTTGGCGTTCTGTACTTTGAGGCCAACGACTTCATAAACTTAGCTCCCGAAATTATATTGCCGTCAGGCGGAGACAGCTACCTTGCCTGCCCTGGTGCCACAGCGCTTCCTCCGACCGATGCTTAAATAATGTTCCCCACCACGGTGTCTCAGGATCCAGGTGTTCTGTACTACGAGGCCAACAACTACTTTGGTCCAGCTGACAGCGTGCCATTGCCAGCAAGCACGAACGTTGACTGTCATGTCGCCACAGCATTTTCACCGGCTGATGCTCAAACCATATCTCCGATCAAGGATACTGCTCATCACGTATTTCGAATTCATGACTCGGGAAGCCGCGTCAACCACAGGAATCTCTCATGTCTGTCAACCTCCGCCAGGTTCTCTCATGGGGTCAAAGTAGCCCCGCCGGTCGAGACCGTTGTCTCTGTATGTGCTGCAGCGACACCGTGCCTGAACAGTAACCACCTAGAGGACATTTACGAGCCCGCGCCTGCCTACACCCCCGCCTTCCCGTCTTTCAACTCCGACACTGATCTCCTGCCCCCAGAGTGATCGACCGACGAGGATCTGGAAGTTGAGCCAACATGGTCGATGACATTCACTCCTCCAATTCTATTCGGCCCACTGCAACCCTCTGCTACGCTGCCGACCGCAACAGCAGCCCCTCCGACGACTGACACCCTCCTTTTGGATTCAGTCCTACCGGGTTTCACCGTAGTGCGGCGAGCTGACTCCTCCATCAAGCCATCAGCCACACATGTTTCTAGGGCCACTCGTGCTGTCAGGGCATACCGTAAACGTCGCCTTGCCAGCGTCCAAAAGCATCCCAGTCGGCACGGGAAGAAAAAAAACGCCCCGTACTGTCGCTCCATGCCATCATCTTGGCCTGTTGTCCTGCAGTGCACACGCGCGTCGCCGCCTACCAATGCATGGACTTTGTGCGGCAGACAGACCCCATGCTCAACCTCCGATGTCTCGAATGAAGAAATTGGCTCAGAGAGTAGCACAGCTTCAAGCGTACCGCGTGGAGCCTTCTGGGCGTCAGAGAGCGACAACACCACACCGCCGCCTTCGTCAGTGCAGCGGCACCGGCTTTCGTAGGCATTTCACACTTCAGCGACTTCTGTCCAAGAAGACCTCGATTGGCTGGAGAATGACGGCTTCTTTGACGCTGCCAGCTCTGCAAATTTCAACACCACAAAAGTTTGCTACGGCTATTACACGACCACGGTGAGTGCCCTCTACTGCCCCAGCGATGACTTGGACTGGCTTGAAGGTGACCACGTCCCAGTACACCTCAAAATCGGCCCCTTCCATTCCACCAAGGTCTGCTACGACCATCTGTCAGTCACCGTGAGCCTCCCCTCTTCCGACACGTCTCCACAAAGAGCAGCCCCAAACATCTGGAAGGCTTTTGATCTGACTTAAGGACGCTTCTACTACTACAATCAGATGATAGGGGCTTCCTCCTGGAGTCCACTGTTCAACACTGGAGGGACGCCGTAAGCGCCACCCTTCCCAATCCAGCATCAGTTTCACTTTTTTGCAATCCTTCAAGCAGCGGCAGCTGCGGCAACACTCTCTTTGCGCCCTGCTGCAGCTTTACACCACCTTCCCTGTTATCACCAAAACTTACATATTTTTCTGTTGCTACCGCTACAAGTGTTCGCAAGAACCTTTCACTGCTTGCACACTTCATATGACACCTTTTTGTGTACACATACTCCGTGCATTACCTGACCCTGCAGTGCTGCCTGGTTGTTTTTCTCTAGGGGTGAAACGCCAGGGATTTTCGAAACCAGCAACCATTTTCAATGGCAAAATACAAACGCCTGGGTCACTACCCCACCGATTCAGGTCATTGACCTTCAGTGCTCCTCAGTGTTCTATATCAGAACAACCCACCTCAGTTTACAGCCTCATTCCAACTCTGGGTTTTTTGTTCCCACACACATACAACGTCATGGGCCGCATGATTTCAAACAACACAGAGACACACACCACTTGCACTCAAACAATCACACCAGTTTTCACAATCAACCATACACACACACTTAGGCAAATATAATATTGTAAACAGACACTTACCCATCTGTGGTACCAATGCAACCGGAACGCCTTATGTAAATGAAAAAGGGGGAAGCAGCCCATGGACAAGTTGTGAGCATTTATCATCATCATCATCATCAGGGGCAAGCAATCTACAGTCTGACGAAGACTGCGAGGACAAGATCAGGCTCTTAGACCCTAGAGTACAGAAGCTGATCAGGACCTACCTGGAGGTGTTCGGAGAACTACCCCTTCAAGCTTCCTGTTACAAGCTAGTACAGATGGACCTCAAGCTGATACCCGAGTTCGTGGGTCACAAGATCCATAGGAGACCCTACCAATCTCCTGAAGAGCAGGCCGATGGAATAGAGCGACAGATACAGGAATGTATCGACGCCGGCCTGGTTCTGGAGTACAAGGATGGGGACTACCCCCCACATTGCAGCCCCTGTTTCCTGGTGGCTAAGCTTGGGTCTACAGCCAAACGGCTGGTGTGGACTACCCAGAGCTGAACAAGAAGACACTGAACCACTCAGGGTCCATTCCTAACATGGAATCAACCTTCGAGAAGATAGCCTCCTACCGCTACAAGACGAAGATGGATGAAAGGAGTGGATTCTGGCAAGTGGACCTGACCCTCAATGCTCAGGAACTCCTAGCCTTCATCCCCCCTCAGGGAAGGGTCTTCAAGTGGAATATCATGCCCTTTGGCGTGGCAAATGCACCCGCTCTTTTTCAAGAGCTGATGAACAAAATACTGTCCATCCTACGTCGGAGGTCTGTGGTGCAAGAACTCATATCCTGGGGCGCCCAGATGGTAGCACACAAGGATGATGTATGCCTGGGAACAAATACCCTGGAGGACCACCTAGTCATCTTGGGCGAGTTCTTCCCGTTCTGCCAGGAGAACCACACCAGACTCAAGCTGGAGAAGTATGAGTTCAATCAGGAGACCATGCAGTATATGGGGTTTGACATTGGCTATGGGTGGTGGACCCGAGCTGCCTCTAAGGCCAAACCTTTGACGGACGCCAAGGTACAACATGAAGACCCCAAGAAAGGACTCCATGATGTGTGTAGTTTCATTGGGGCCTGCAACTTCTACCACCGCAACATCAAAAATTTCACCTACACCAGCGCCATCCTGACGGACCTTATCAGGAAGAGCACTACCTGGCGCTGGGGGCCTCAAGAGCAACAAGCGTTTGACGAGCTCAAGGATAAAATGGCCAACGCTAAGTGCTTGGGCCTGCCTAGAGCACAAGGAGAAAATATACTGGTGACTGACGCCAGCAATGTGGGTGGAGGTGGAACGTTGTTCGAATGGCAAACACTAGAGAAGGAGCAGTTCGACTCGGCCATTTCCCAATGGGGGACGGATGGACTGAACAGAGACGGTACTCTCAAGCACAGCTACCCTGCTGACAAGTGGGTCCTGGTTCCCCTTAGCCATTCGAACTGGAAATGGAACCAGGCCAGGGGTAAGAACTCTATCTATGAGCAGGAATTGCTCGCGAGTATGCTGGTGCTATTCTCACAGCCCCGATTGTTGGGGAGCAACCCAGTGGTTTGGCTGTGTGACCATGAACCGGTCCGCACCTTCTAGAAGGGACCCCCACCTGAGAAGGCTAAGTTCAGACGCTCGTGGACCTACCTGAGCCAGCTACGGCTCTCAGCGCGGCATATCGAGGGCGTCAATAACGAGTGTGCGGAATACATCGCCGCAACAACTTTGACGACATGATTGGTGCCTTGTCTGAAGAGCTAGCCAAGGGGGCGTTGACCATGATCAGACCCCTAGATGGACTCCAACAAGTTGAGTACCTCAAGGAGTTTGGAGACTTTTACAAACACCTGGAAAAGCGTCTGGAACCTGTCCTGGTCAACCAGGAACAATGGAAGAGGAACAGGACCTACCTCTGGCATCAGGACTGGAAAGTCGTGCCTAGCGACCGTATCCTGGCACTCCTCAAGTGGACCCATGAGTCTAGTGGTCATGGTGGAGCTGACCGTACCCTGAAGCTGTTCAAACAGTGGTTCCACTCAACGTGCAGTGACGATCCTCCAGAAACCCTCCAGCCCATCGTGGACAAGTGCCCGTGTCGGTCCTGCAAACCTGGGGATATCAGAGACAGAGGTCTCTACTCGACCCTTCCTATCCCACGCTGTGCCAACAGCGTAGTCTATGTGGAGTATACGGAGATGTCTAAGTTCTGGAGCCATGACTCTGCCCTAGTGGTAACCTGTGGGCTGACGAGTTTTACCAGGAGACCGTCAAGAAACTCCTGGAAGAGTGGTTCTGCGTCTATGGGGCACCCAAAGAAATTAACTCAGACGAGGACGTCCGAGTACGCTCCGACACCGACTGGTACAACAGAGTCCTGAGGTCCCTCAATGTCCAGGTGTCAAAAGGGTTTCCCTAAACTCGTACGAGTAACCCACTATGTGAGCGACAGATTCGAGTTCTGAAAGAGAAAGTGATGATATGGTGCAAGACTGAGCGCACCAAAGACTGGGTGAGACTACTTCCCGTCATATCCCTGATGATGAACTCCCAAGAGAGTTCGGCTACTGGCTTTTCGCCCCATGAGCTGTTCATGGGACGCCCGGGGTGGTTCCTACATGCTCGTTCTCCTGAAGATTCTTACTCCACTGTGGGTAAGTGGGCAAAGGAGCAGCAAGACAAGGTGGACAAGGCCAAGGCTATGCTGCAGAGAGTGGGGAAGCGCGAGTGGAGCGAGAAGAACAAGCACCGGGTGCCTGCCTTCTATCAAGAGGGAGACTGGGTGCTGGTGCACCACAGTCGGTTACCCGCCCCGCCTCGCTTCACCAGCAATGATCCCTACTTTGGGCCCTACACGATCCTGTCTGTGGATGGTCAACGCATCACAGTGCGGTGTTCTCCCGAACTAGGGGGGACCCTGGTGTGCGCTGCTCAACAGCTCAAGCGCTACTATGACCCAGAGAACCTGTGTGGAGAAGAACGGAAACTAAACAACGAGGAGATTGCCGCTCTGGACCTACAGAGCGCTGCCAGCTCTATGGAAGTTGAAGGAGAACTCCCTGACATGAATGCCGAGGAGATGGTGTAATGGGATTGCCACTGGCAAGGTGCGCACCGATCACAGGACGCGCGCACACTGTGCATCGAAATGTTTTGACACGTGAAAAGCTATTGTTTTTTTCGTAAAATACATTTGAATAGAATGTTTCTTGTATGCGATTCTATTGTTGACATTCCTGTGTTGTTCAAACAGGAACACCAAGCTTAACATGTTTTGGATTCGTATAGCAGTTCCAGTTCGTCTTCACTGCTTCCGTCTGCGTGCTCGTAGTCCTGGAGAGATAGACACCATATACAACGAGTCCATTACAAGCTTGGCGTCCCTTTGGGACGTGATTATGGGCTCGCACCACATGTTTTCCTGTCCTCTTGATGCCTTGTGACGAGTGTCAGAACTGCAGCTGTGGAAGTGCTCGGCGTCTGTCGCCTGAGAGGCATGAAGCAGAAGACGAGCTACAGCAAGTGCGGGCCGCTAGAGATGCTGTTCAGCAAGAGTTGGGTAAACATCAAATTTCGAATACTGGTCTGCGCCAACAAGGTCAGTCAGACACCCGAACCATTCAAAAGCAAAAGGATCAACTACCAGCGAACATTCGAACCGTTCGGCAGCAAAAGGAGCAATTACAACAGCTTCGTGCACAGCTTGCGGCGGTTTGTAAGAGGTTGCAACAGTTGCGCGATCACCGGCAGCAGCCAACTGGTGGGACGTCCAGTGTGGGTTTCACCATTCTGCAAAAGGAGTTTGACGAACTCGGTGCTCAGCATGTGAGGCTTCAGCAAGAGCATGCGTTGTTACAACGCAGTCAGCAGGTTCGTGTGGCTGTTTGGCCTGCAACGCTGTCAACACCAGTACAAGCAGCGCCAGCGAGTGCGCCGGCAGAGGGTGCAGGAGCGCAGAGGCGCAACACTAGACGTTGAAAACGAGGTCGGCGGATGCTACGATTGCGAGAGGCGCAGGCGGCGGCACAGAAGCGAGAGACGAAGGTGGCGGCACCACAGCCCAGTAAACTGTTGTGTCCTCAAGTTGATTAATCTTGTTCGGTGAAGGAAGAAAATTTTTGGTTTTCTCATTGACATTCAACAACGACGCCACTGAGGCCGACGGGTAACACATAAGTCAGAGGGAACAATGTGGTCTCGTTGCACGCGCGTGGGTTGCGTAGAGTATAATTTTGAATTTTCTTTTCAAAAACGGAAAACCAATTTCACGGGTTTTACAAGAAATTCTTTAGGGGACATAGACAACCAGCGCCACAAGCAAGGCGAAGAAAAAAAAACCACATGGCACCACAGCACAGCACCACACGGCAGCACAGCGCCACAGGACACAACACAGGGGAGCAGGACACCACAGGGAAGACGCCAAGCGACAGGAGAAGCGGCCAGACACGGACACCAAGGCCGACAAACACCACCAAACGACAGCGCCAGACAACCAGAGCCACCAGCGGACCCCCAAAATCACGCAGCGACACCAGGAACCAAAAGCACCAGGCACCAGCAACAGCCCAGACCACGCAGACAGCACAACGCAGGGGTACCAACACAGCGCAGCACAGCACGGCACAGGGCGCAGCAGACAGGGAAAGCACAGCACGACACCCAAGAGCACACACAACAGACGCGCAGCGGCAGGAAACAAACAACAGGCAGAGGCAACGACGCAAGCAAACATCAGAGCACAGCAGCACACCACCACACGACAGCACAGCGCCACAGAACACAACACAGGGCAGTGGAGCACGAAGACACACCACATCAAACCACAGGACGCCGAGCCACGCGGCCAGACAGGGACAGCACCACCCAAACAGGACACCAGGACCCACCAGGAGGCAGCAGAGGACAGCCAGGCCCAACAGCAAACACCCAAACACAACAGGCAACCCCACACAACACCAGCCAGCGCCAGAGGGGCGAGAGAGCACCGCACAAAGAGCAACGACAGCGACAGCACCACCGAAGCACACACCAGCACAGCCCACAGCCCAGGACACACAAACCAGCCCCGCACAGCACAAGCGACAAGGCACAAACAAGAAAAAAAACGGGAAAGAAGGGAAAAAAAAGGGGGGGGGACAACAAGACGTTACGGCCCAAGGCACCCCGGGCCGGAACACACGGAACGCCGGAGACAACGGGGGCGCACAAAGAAGGAAAAAAAAAGGAAAAGGCGGGGGAGGAAAAAGGGGGAGGAAAAAAAGGCCCAGGGAAGGGCAGGCAAAAGAGAAGGAAAACAGCACGGAAAAAGAAAACAAAGAAAAAGGGGGGGGAGGGGGGTACAAGAAGACACCAAGGCCCAAGGCACCCTGGGCCGGAAAACACGGAACGCCAGAGACAACGGGTGCACACACAGCGGAGAAGAAAACGGGGAAGCGGGTGGGGTGGAGAAAAGAAAAGGAAAAAGGAAGAGAAAGGGGGGGGCAGCAAGACACCAAGGCCCCAGGCAGCCCGGACCCGAAAACAAGGAATGCCAGGAACAACCGAGGCGCACAAAAGGAAAGAAGGGCAACCCCAGCCCGGAGGGGGCCGACCAAACAACGAGCGCAGCAAGACCGGCCACAGGACAAGGTGAGGCGCACCACAATGCGCCCGGGAGGTCGGTCCGCCCGACCCGGCGAAGCAGGGCACGCACACGGGCACACGCGCGGGACCCGGGCGTGGCGTCCTCCGACCCAAATAGGGCGGTGTCGGCGTCCACACAAAACAGCCCCGGTGCACCGGCCGAGTGCCCTGTCGGAAGACGGACGGTACGGGAAACCGGACGCGTCAGTGACCAGGTCCACACACGCCAACCACTGCAGCGCACACAGCCCAAGACCGACACCGGAGGGACCCGCCAGGGACAACCCCATCGCGGGGCCCCGAACGGGTACGACGCGGAGCGAGCCCAGCGCCCCTGCCTCGGCGGGGGCCAGCGGCAGGCACAATGAGCCCGGTTCTCTGCCAGCCACCCAGTAAAGCCGGGGGCGCAAGCCTCTGGGTTGGGGAAAGGCACCACGGCGTCGGGAAAGACAACCGGAGCACTGAGAGCGACCGGACCGGACGAGGCGAGGCGCACCACGTGGGGCCACGCGGCACGCCAGAGAGGCAAGCCGCCCGCCACAACCAAGGCACACGGACAGGTGCCAAGCAACAACGGCCACCGGGTGCCGCAAACCCGGGCGGCGCGCACAACACGCAACAAACCACGGCACAGAACAGGTGCCAGGCAACACCAAACCCAGACACCACAAGGCCCAGCCAGGAGTGGCGGGGTACAAGCGGAGCGCGCACACAGGGGCACACACATCCCGACACCCCAGCCAGGAGTGGCGGGGCGCAGCCAAAACCCGAGCCAAAACACACACGCCCACGCCGCACACCCCAGCCAGGAGTGGCAGGGTACGAGGGGAGCGCGCACGCAAACGCACACACACTCCAACACCCCGGCCAGGAGTGGCGGGGCGAAGCCGAAACCGGAGCCCAAGTGCACACACCCACGCCGCACACCCCAGCCAGGAGTGGCGGGGTACAAGCGAAGCGCGCAAACGAATAAAGACACACCCCAACACCCCAGCCAGCAGTGGCGGGGGCAGCAGAAACCCGAGGCCACACTGACAGACCCACACCGCACACCCCAGCCAGGAGTGGCAGGGTACAAGCAGAGCGCGCACACAAACACGCACACCCCAACACCCCAGCCAGGAAAGGCGGGGCGCAGCCGAAACCCGAGCCCAATCACACACGCCCACACCGCACACCCCAGCCCGGACTGGAGGGGTAGAAGCGGAGTGCCCAAGCAAGCACACACACACTCCAGGGCCCCAGCCAGCAGTGGCGGGGCGCAGCCGAAACCCGAGCCCAACCGCACACACCCACACTGCACACCCCAGCCAGGAGTGGCGGGGTACAAGCGGAGCGCGCACACAAACACGCACACCCCAACACCCCAGCCAGAAAAGGCGGGGGGCAGCCGAAATCCGAGCCCAAACACACACGCCCACACCGCACAGCCCAGCCAGGAGTGGCGGGGTACAAGCGGAGTGCGCACACAAGCACACATACACCCCAACACCCCAGCCAGGAGTGGCGGGGGGCAGCGAAAGCCGTACCCCAAGCACACACACCCACACCGCACACCCCATCCAGGAGTGGCGGAGTACAAGCGGAGCGCGCACACAAGCACACACACACCCCAACACCCCAGCCAGGAAAGGTCGGGCGCGGTCGGAAACCGAGCCCAAGCACACACACCCACAACGCACACCCCACCCAGGAGTGGCGGGGTACAAGCGGAGTGGACACACAAGCACACACACGCCCCAACACCCCAGCCAGGATTGGCGGGGCGCAGCGGAAACCTGAGACCAGGCACACACACCCACACGTTACACCCCAGCCAGGACTGACGTGGTACAAGCAGAGCGCGCACACGCACACCCCAAAACCCCAGCCAGGAGTGGCGGGGTGCAGCCGAAACCCGACCCCAAGCACACACACCCACACAGCACACCCCAGCCAGGAACGGCGGGGTACAAGCGGGGTGCGCACACAAGCACACACACAGCCGGAAAACCCCGGCCAGGAGTGGTGGGGCGCAGCCGAAACCCAAGCCCAAACACACAAACTAACACCGCACACCCCTGCCAGGAGTGGCGGGGTACAAGCCGAGCGCGCACACCAACATGCACACCCCAACACCCAAGCCAGGAAAGGCGGGGCGCAGCCACAACCCGAGCCCAAACACACAAGCCCACACCGCACACCCCAGCCAGGAGTGGCGGGGTAGAAGCGGAGCGTGCACACAAGCACACACACACCCCGACACCTCAGCCAGGAGTGGCGGGGCGCAGCCGAAACCCCAGCCCAAGCACACACACCCACACCGCACACCCCAGTCAGGAGTGGCGGGGTACAAGCGGAGCGCCCACACAAACACACACACACCCCAACACCCCAGCCGAGAGTGGCGGGGCGCAGCCGAAACCCGAGCCCAAGCACCCACACCCACACCGCACACCCCAGCCAGGAGTGGCGGGGTACAAGCAGGGCGCGCACGCAAACACACACACACCCCATCACCCCAGCCAGGAGTGGCAGGGCGCAGCCGAAACCCGGGCCCAAGCACAACCCAGACCCAAACACAAGCGCCACACAACACTAGGAAACCCAGTGTCCATAGGCCGGGCATTGAGGCAGCCCGTCCCATGCAGGTGACCCGGCCAAACGAGATCCGGAGCTCGGGGGTAAGGCTGCATCCTAAGGCCTGCGCTGCTTTGGGACTCGAGGCGGAGCGTGCGACACCCAAGCGCCTCGGAACACCAGTACCAAGAACATGCATGCATGCCCTGGGAACGGGATACGCCAGGAAGTCCGGTGAACCTTTAGGGTTCCGCCCAGAGGAGGGGACGTGCGCAAGCACGGGAGCACACCCTCCCGGCGAGACAAGCACGTCACGCTGGGGCGGTCAGCCCTCCTGGTGTTGCCCGGGACCGCTTTGTTAGGGGCCAACAGTCAGGTCTAGCAGGATGTAAGCCGCCTCCCCTCTTCATGCGCGGAGCCTCTTCCTGTTCTTCACAGCGGCAACGCCAGCGGGAACCATGGGGCGCCTCTCCACGACCGAGTGCACCTACCTACCTACCTACCTACCTCATTGACGTTACATGTGCGCAGGTTATGTTGGGCAACGTTTTGCCCTCGTGACAAATGTGTAGCACACCGTGCGTTGTGCAGCCTTCTGGCTCTGTGCATGGTTTGACGTGGTTTTGTAGCCTTGGGGCTCCAGTGCTTTTAACGGCTTTTGTGTCAGCCTTGTGGCTCCCTTGGCCGCTCTTTTTGAGCGAAGGTCTTTGGTTTACTTTTCGACGGACAGGTGGTCAAGTGTGTTTGCGGCAGGTATGTGATCTGAATGATACTGATGTAAAAATTGACTCGGACGCTGGTGTGTTTTCATACCCTGAGGGGGCTGTAAAAGGCCCTGAGGTCGCAGGTATATGTATGGGTTTGTCTCAGTTTTCTTCGTTTTGCTCATTTTCTGTTCTACATGGAGCCTTGCTAATGCAGGCCAAACAAGTCTTTTTGCACACGCACAAATGCACTGTTGTACAGTACTGTGCACGGCATCACATGGCTTTGCGGTGCCTGTGCAAACTGAGTTCAGCCAAGCAACACACGTTCTCTTGTTGTTGTTGCCTCAGTTGTGTGCATTGTGGCCTGTTGTTTTGAAACTGCACGGTTTTGAGAAACATTGCAGGGTTTTCCCCTAGGCTGGGAAATGTTTGCAGATTTTTCAAAATGGTTGTAGTTTTGAAGCCAGGGCAGCATACATTCTATTATATAATTAAACAATATCAAGTAGAATTGTTGTTTTTTTATGTCGTGTGAAGCAGGGGAGTTTAGCAGGGGAGTGTTCACCACACCCCCTGAATGGGAATGGGACTTTTTGTAGCCAAAGGTAGAGCAGGCCCTTTCCCAACCGCAAATGGTTAGGCACACTTCCTGTTTCTATTTTGTAGGCATTAAGAAAAATGAAGAGGCCAGTGACAACCCCACTAATGGGTTATCAGTCCAGCCATGCCTTCGATTTTCAGAGGCATGGCTGACCTTAGCAGGGGAGTGTAATGGGATTGCCTCTGGCAAGGTGCGCCGCGATCACAGGACGCGTCCACACAGTGCATTGAAATGTTTTGACATGTGAAAAGCTATTGTTTTGATTCGTAAAATACATTTGAATGAAATGTTTCTTGTATGCGATTCTATTGTTGGCGTTCCTGTGTTGTTCACACAGGAAGGCCAAGCTTAACATGTTTTGGAATCGTATAGAAGTTCCAGTCTGTCTTCACTGCTTCCGTCTGCGTGCTCGTAGTCCTGGAAAGATAGACACCATGTACAACGAGTCCATTACAGATGACTAAGGAAGGCTTCTACCTGGTTGAGTTGGTCATCAGACACCGATACCGCCAAGGGTGGCGATTCCTTTCTCTCTGGGAAGGGTTTGTGGTTGAAGAAGCCACGTGGGAGCCCTTTTCTGCCCTAGTGCTTCCTGAGGGACACCTCAATTTAGTTCTGGTAGACTACTTGTCCGGGAACAACCTAGGGGAGTTGCTGAGGCTCGCTGAAACGCTTGCCTCACAGAAGAAGCCTAGGGACTGAACCCTTTCTATACCTGCCTATGTTTGCGTGAGTATGCTGAGCCTGAGGACCTATGAGCAAGCTACAGAAATGGTGTCCTAATTATACCCAAGTATGCACCCTTGCTAAACCCGGCGGATGTCTTTACACGGTGCCATGGGGTACGCCTCAGGTCTCTCCGCCCCTAGGTGCCCAATCTCTGTGCTGGCACCAAACACCCTTTGGGGAATACCCAGCGCTAACGGCAAGGTATGATGATGATTACTATTGCTCACAACTTGTCCATGGGCTCGTTCCCCATATAATACTACAATACAAAACAGACAATTGGGTTGGTTAACTGTATTATAGGACGTTCAGGTAATGTATACAATAGATTAATACCTTTGTGTGTGCTTGTCATGTCCTTTCGGTTTGTGAGTGTGATGGATGTGTGTATTTGTGTGCCTAGGTGTGTGGTGATCGTGGTGTGTGTGTACCTTGAGTGATGTCCCCCTGTGCTGTTGTTGTTTGTGAACATTACGAAGTGGTGGTGGCATGAGGATTGAATGACGTGGCGCACTGAGTGCCAGCGCCCTAAACATTGGTTGAAATGGAATATGACCAATGAACTGGCTGGTTATGTTGCACTGGCCCCTCGTGCGAACTTTGCCATTTCACCAAATGCAAAATTGGTCTAGCCCCTGAGAGAACCTCAAAAGTGCAAACGGCGAAGACACAGGGGCACGGCATGTGCACAGATTGGAGAACTGCTGTGGTGTGCAGACAGGTATGAACCTGATTTGAAGGAGGCAAATATATGACAGCCTCACAGGGCTCGGTGAATATATACTTGTCAGCCACTGAGGGGCAAGTGGAGAAGGTGGGAGAGTGTCTGAACTGGGTGCAGCAACGCTCGAAGCAGAGAGTTTGTTAGAAACGGCAGACCTGGGGGCAGCTCTGGTCATGGAATATGTAGGGAAAAGAGAGATTAAGCATTAGCCACGGGCATTGCTTAGCGCGCTGCCCGCATGTGTGGGGGTGAAACCCATGAGGTTACTCCAGTTGTTTGGTTGTAGTAATACCAGTCGTCGTGAGCTCGATCGTACTCGTGCCACATATTAGGAGCTACCTTGCGTGATGACTTTGAAGCAGGCCGGTTGGAGACATTCAGTAAAGCAGTTGTTGACGGACTCGTATCAGCTTGATGTGTTCGCTCAGAGTGTGGCAAGACACTAGCCGATGCAGAGAGGCAGCTTTCCATCGAATTGGTTTCCTCCCAGTCGGAAGGGGAGAAGGTAGTTTGCACACTTGAGGCGCTCGAAGCCGACTCTAGACTGGGCTCGGGCGTGGAGCGTGGCCCACAGGGACGTCTGGATTCCGTATCCGATTTATCTTGTTGTACCCTTGCCGCTGGTATAAGAGACTTAGAGGCTCCTTCTGCGATGACTGTGTGGCCTCCTACAATGATGGATTGAGGCGGCGCCACAGGGCCAAGCACGGCGGATCTCTCTAGTTGAGGCATGGTCTGCGATGTAGAAGATGAAAGGCTGTGCTGGTGCAAACATGAGTGTAATTGACGCACAGGTGGGGCTGCCGGCAAGTGTGTCTGGCATTGTATGACTCCGTTGTGGTGAATCAGGCGGTTCTGTACCAAGAGCTTCTCCAGACTGGTGACAGTGTGTTTCCGCGGTGCGAATCCTCTCCTAACAATTGAACAATTGCGTTGCCAGGCTGCGTTGAACTTGGAATCAATGCGTTGATGTGCATGTACTGTCAGAACCTGACGGGTGCTTTCATCGGGTGACTCCTTGGCTTCCAGGAGTGGCAAGAGATGGTCGGCAGATCGATGCAGGGTGGTTTTCATTGCTGACGCATATTCACCGTAGCAGGAGCTCCCTTTGCGCTCATACTGCCAGAACCACGTACGGCTCAGAATTGATCTCCCCTCGTGCCGGTCAGTTTCATTCATGCTTGAATTCAGACGCACGGCTCACCGGCCTGGTCCACTCTGTGGCGGAGGCTTGAATTTTTCTTGGCCATTGCATTCTGTCGTGTGAGCGAGATCGCTCACGTGTTGTTCGAGTTTGCATTGGGTGCTCCCTGCATTTTAATCAGTAACTCCATCGCATTCATCTACCACAATTGACCAGGGGAGACAAGGGCACTGTCGTTGTCCGCAGGGGCTTTGCTGTTGGTACCAATGCGGAGTGAGAGTAGTATCTGGGCGGCTATTCAGGGGCGTTGGTGAGAGATTTTGCTCCTTGGAGGCGCGACCTGTGGCCTGCAGTGAGAGCCTTGCCAGTTCGCTTGTGAAGCAAATTGCGCGAGTGCGACAGGTTTTGGTGGGCGGCTGTCAAACTGACTGTTTTTGTCACGCGTGAGGCGTGAACCTGACGATGTCCATGATTGCGCTGGGAGCACGTTGATGCCTAACGGCAGGCCTGTGGTGTTCTTTGCCTTTTGAGTGAAGGATGTCGACCCTTGCGACTGGTGGTATTCTGGCGAAGCAACAGTGCACGCACTGGGGGAGAGAGATTCGACATCCGTTGCGGCACACATATGTAGGATGTCCAAGTGCTCGTTGCTTCGTAGTTGCAGGTCGGCAGTGCTGTCTTCCTGGTGAGGTAAGGCCGCGGTCGCTGGAAAATGGAAGTATTTCGGCGAAGCAGCAGTACACGTACCGGAGAAGAGAGTCTCCACTCCGGTTGCGGCGCACGCATTTGGACTGTTGGCATAGTAAGGGGCCTGAACAGGGACTTGTGAAGACATACAGCGGCCAGCGGCGAGATATGGGCAAAGTGGGCCCCTAAAACACGTTGCGGTGGATCGTGCCAACGGTGCTGTGCTGCACAGAAGCGACGGACGCATTGTTGCTATAGGTGCAGAAGGTTATTGCACACTCACTGGAATACTCAGGAAAGCCCTGTGGCGCTGCGCAAAATCGCCTGTGGCCGTAGCTATTTGTACTGCTGCGGTAATCAGGCGTTTCCACGCCCGACCCTGTGATCGGGCGTTCCGGACTGCGTCTTCAACAGATGGGTGCAGTTTTTAATGATGGGTCATGCCCAAGACCCCGATTTCATTGCGGATCTAAGGACATCGAAAAGCAATAGACACCCAGAAAGTGAACGCTAACGCCAAGGTATTGGTTTGCCAACCTACCTGCCTACTACAGGAGGGGGTATGGCCAAAAGCCTCGAGGCATGAGAACGAGTGTTTGCTAGACGTCCAAAACCTAGACTACCACTGCCACTGCCCACCAGAAAACCCTGATAAAACCTCACGAAACCTGCAGGACAGTGAGACACTCACTACAGGTCCTACACACACTACAGTGGCACCAAGGCAAGGACAAGGGGGCGCTGTGCCCAAGCCTTCACCCAGCCTTACCACCTCTACTCTCACACGCTACTTGAGGTTGTTCAGGAAGAGGTCTCAGGCCCTAATGGCCCACCTGTGAAAGTACGAGACAACACAGCGCTAGTAAGTGACTCTGGCCTAACATGGACGTCACACACATTTCCCTGTCAGGGCTTGGGGGGAAGGAGTGCTCTATCAGCGTGCACAGCGTGGATAATGATGAGGTCGGACTGTCCCCGCCACTTCTGGCTCAGGCACAGCTTGTTGTTTGTGTGATCTGCGCCCTGTTTAGCTGGGCAACCAACTGCACCAATCACCCTGACCTTTCCCACCTGAGACCAGGGGCAAATGCAGGACGGCTTTTAGCTGAGGAACCTAACCTGCGTCCCTGTATTATACGGACCTCCGACAGGAAAATAATATGCTGTCTAAAAGCCGCCCTATCAAGCAAGCAAGCTTAAGGAACTCTGCTTCTTCTCTTATAGAATGTAGGGCAGAGCCCCTGAATACCCCAATGAAGAGTCATACCATGCGCACTTCGCGTGGCCTACCCTTTGATGCGTCATATGCATGCACAAGTATGCACGAGTTCAGCAGCCCAGTGTTTTTAACAAATCAATGACAATCAAATCATACCCATCGTGCACCACAATCACTGACCCACCCAGGGGTTGGCCCCTCCTGTGCTTACTCACCTTACCTACCGCTGGAGAGAGAAAGGAAGTGGGAGTGTGGAACGACACACAAGCGAAGCAAAGCGTTTATGCACGTGTGTCTATGTTCTAATCAATGCCACAAAAAAGGGAGGTTCGTGTGTAAGAGCAGTTGTCACGGTTGCCCCGCATTGCACCGCGGGACAGGACCGTTAACCCCCAGTGACAACCACTCCCGGGCCAAAGGCCATGTGTTTCTCCACAATCTCACCTCCAATCATCTTGCAATCTGCTAATCAATACCTCTGCTCTATGTTTGCGCTGCGACACGGCTAGTCTACGGTAACACGAGACAAGCCATGTGCATGCTGCATGCGAAACAACAAAGACCTGTATGTGCACACCTTGCTCTGCGAAACATTTATTGAACTTTTGAATTCTTGATTCTTAAGGGATGCGTGGAATCTCTACGTTTATCTTTTAATGTGTGTTCCGTCATTTCTTGATTATTACGTGACATACTGTTATAAACTTATTTTCTCTGTCTTCTCTGGCGCCCAATCAGGATGCCCTCCGGCGCGCCGGTTTTTCCTGCGTGAGAATCCATGGATTTAAAAATTCATGAGATGATCAAATATTGCGCGAAAATGTGCATTGAATGCACAAGAGGATTCCGTAGAGGTGTGTACCCTCAGAAAAATTCCCGGCCGTCATTTGACGGATTTTCGTGTATCGTCTCGCGTTGATCAGGAATACGTCCCGCATCTCTTCCATCTCATCTTTTCAGATATCCCTGAGCGAATACAGCGAAGGAGGCCGATTTCTGGCCAAACCGCTGCCTCAACGTCCACTGTCCAGAACCCCAAGACCCCATCAAGGGGCAAAGAAATTTTGAAGCCACCTCCTCGCCAGAAGGACAGGACAGGTACAGGCAGCAGGTTGAGAGAAGAGCCAGACTGCGAGCCCTGACCGTATCCTGCGTTGGGCTTTGCGTTTTTCAACTTTGAGGGAGGGGTGCATTATCACATGAATTTCGCATGCCCATTCCAACCCCCTAATAAGCCACAGCCGCCTCAGCGACGCCTCTGAGGGCAGTGGGGGACTCGGTGTCTGTTACGACAAGGCCAACAATGGCAACCGCCCTGATGCAGCGCCCTCTTTACAGTGTTAGCGAGGTTATAGATAATTCTAAAAAGATGCTCAAACCATGGGGAGGTCAAGAAAAATACCCTTTTTCCTTTACAATGCGACAGTGGTGGCCACCACAGCACAAGGGAGGACTAAGAAAAAGTGTAATTCCCTGCTTAGAGGTAAGCCATAGTTGTGTTAGAGATGCCTAGAGGCAAAGCACATCCTTATCTTTGTATTGGCCTATCCAACAGAGGTGACCAACAATTTTCACCTATAAAACCAAGCATTGAACTTTGGATGTTGTGTGGACCCCTGACCCCCCGACTGATTGGAATAAGCACCAATTCCTGGTCCGACTGAGGCGCTGACATTGATCCAGAACCTATACACTTTTCTACATTTTCTCGTGAATGCTCAGCTATCCTAATGGTCTGCACCCTAGGGGGCTGGGGCACCTCTTTTTGAGAGGTCCTGGGTTCAATTTCCAGTCAGCCTAGCTATGTAGGAAGATCCCATGTGACATGGCAGTGACCTCATCGCCACAACCATGCCACCTCAGCCCCTAAGGGACCCAAAACAAGGAGTGCACGTCTCTAGATGGCATGAGAAAAGAGAGAGTGCCCATGCGGGCAGTTTTCCCATGTTTGTAGGATATTTTCTAACTATCCGTTCCTAAATGTGTAGTTATTGTGGGATCCTTTGTTGTTACACTATCTCCTTTGACTGCACCCCTTCACATTGTGGATTTGATCATGTGTTTCCTGTCTGGCCTTGTGGGTAGTTGGGAGCTTTGGTTTATTCCAACGGAACACTCATATCTGGACAGCCTGAGCTACATCAAGAAGCAGCAGGAGCAAGCAGAGGCACAAAAAAACAATATCATCAAAGCAATCAACAGTGGAAGCCTGTTTTCAATTTCTGTACCATGCATTGAGGCCAGGTAGGTAGGTCGACTCGGGACTGGGGTTGCCCCGCCGGGGGGTCTTACCAAGAGGCTTTTGCTCACCCACCCACTGCCCTACTGCACGTGCCCCGACAAAGCGGCTCCCCCACATGGGGGAGGGGCGCGATCGCCGCGAGCAGTACCCTACAGCGAGTTCTGCTCAGAGAGGTAACCGATGTTCGACCGAAGTCTTACATTCCTCTCTTTCGGGCGGATGATACGTGGGGGAGGGTCCCATCGCACATCCTCATCAACCTCCGGATTCTGGGGCCCAGGGGCCAGGAGCCAGGCCAAAGGCCCTGTCCTGCAGGCACCCCCACCTGGGTTGGTTTTCAGTATGCATGAGGTGACTTGAAGAAGCACGTGCTACGGGACTCGCATGCCGTGGCGCACACTCACGCCTCCTGACTCGGTTGAGCTTGCGCTCTCCCGGGGGGACGGGGGTTGGAAGTAGGTCACCGTGGTTGGTTGGTCGGTCGGTTAACGGTTCGGTGCAGTCTGGTGACGTTGGTCGGTCGGTTGCGTGGCAGCAGAGTCACGGTTTTGTTCGTGGACATGGTCGTCGGCGGGCGTGGCGCACCACGGTGTCGCCGACCTGATGGACGCCGTTCCCGTTTCGACCCGTGCACGCCTGGCTGGTTTGGTGTTGGCCGGCTTGCGTGTGGTCTGTTTACGGTCAAGTGGCAGCTGCAGCTACGGTGTGGTCAGAGCGCGGTTGTCTTGGTCGCCTCATGGTCGGCTTGGTCTGCGTGGGTTTCGTTGCGCTGCTGCCGGTGGTCGTATCGCCGAACGTTGTTTGTGCAGCCGGCACGTCCGTGTCGGCGCTGGCTAGTTGCGTCTTGGTTGATCCAAGTGCGGCGTAGTGCGGTTCGTCAACGTTGGTTGGCCGCGTTTGTAATGGTAGAGATGTGGTGTTCTGTTGTGTTCGTGGGCATGGTCCTCTAGGGGCGTAGCGCACCACGGTGCCGCCATCCTGTTGGACGCAGTTCCCGTTTCGACGCGTGCACGTCTGGCTGGTCAGGTGTTGGCCGGCTTGCGTGTGGTCTGTTTACGGTCATGTGGCGGCTGCAGCTGCGATTTGGTTGGTGCGCGGTTGTCACGGCCGCCTCATGGTCGGCTGGGTTCCTGTGGATTCTGTCGCGCTGCTGCCGGTGGTCCTATCATCAGATCCTGCCTGTGTAGCCGGCACATCCGTGTCGGCGCTGGTTAGTTGCGCCTTGGTTTGTCCAAGTGTAGTGTAGTGTAGTTTGTTAACGTTGGTTGGTCACGTCCGTAGTGGTAGAGTTACGGTGTTCCGCTGTGTTCCTGGGCATGGTTGTCGGCGGGCGTGGCTCACCACGGTGTTGCCAGCCCGTTGGACGCCGTTCTTGTACCGGCCCATGCATGTCCGGCCAGTTCCGTGTTGGCCGGCGTGCGTGGCGTCTGTTTATGGTCACCTCGTCTTCGCTGTAGTGGTTTTGTTGGTGCGCGGTCGTGTTAGTCGCCTCTTGGTCGGTTTGTTCGGCGTTGGTTCCTTGTCGCTGCAGCGGGCGCTTGCGCAGTCGGATTCGTTGCGTGCAGGTGTTCTGCTTGTTGCGGTGTTGGTTCGTGCCAGTTGCGTGGGGCCGGCACGGTACGCTTTTACTGTGCGCCGTCTCCCCACCTTGGGGGAGAAAAGTAATGATAAGTGGTTTGACCGGTGTAAAAACCTTCTCCAAATTCGGTGCCAATTTCCCTGCCCCGCCCTGGCAGCGTTGCATGCACAACCCATCATCTGGTACTTCGCGGTGCTCTGTGGCCGTCCTTCCACTTTCGCCTGTGCCATTCATACGTACACCCCCCTGCCGGTGGCAAGGCCCCGTCGGTCCCCCTTGGTGCGTCCCTGTGCTCCCCATGTGAGCCCCAGGTTGCTGTTCCGGCTAGGTGGTGCGGTGCTCGTGTTGGTGTCTGCCTGCCCGCCGTGGGCCATATCGTGCCGTGTTTTGCGGGTCATGTGGCTGGCGTGCCTGTGTGGCAGTGCTGAGCTTGGTGGTTAAGATGGTTCAGGCAGTTCGGCTCGTGCTCTGGTGCCGGGACGTTCCGTCCAGCTTGGTTGGCTCGGCTCGGCGTAACACATCCGTGCCCGCTGGCAGGGGGTCGGCGTGGCCCCGTGTGGCGAGCCTGTGGTCCCTCGCGTGCCCCTGTAGGGACTTAGGAAGATAGGAATACCGGGCAGTGTTGCAGCTGCCCTCCCGCTTATTGAAGCTGTTAGCTTTCTGCGGGGAGTGTGTCTCTTGTACTATTCGCTTGAGTTATATGTGCCGAGACCCCTCTGGCGTCCCAGGCGTTCAACGTTCTCGGAGGAGGTGTGCGCCAGTTCCCCCGGTTCACGTATCCCTGGATGCTCGCCTTCGAAGGTAATACTCTGGACGATTGTTCGATAACATTCTCATGGTCATCGGCCCGGCCCTGGGTCCCGCGTGTTTGGCCGGCCCCTTTGCCCGGCCCCTTGTGGATCCGGCTGAAGGGACAGGAGGGTTAGGTGGAAGGACGGGTCCGGGTGTGGCGCCGCCCCTTTGTCTGTTGCAGGCGGGTTGCGGGGTTCCAGGAAGCGTGGCCCCCGCCCGGGGGATGTAGGAGGAAGTCGTTGGGTTTTTGTTCGTGTCCGACACCACGGGCTGCTAAGGGTAGCCTCTACTCTTCGGGTATCTGTTGCATGTTTCGGGCAGGCTGACGTTTTTCCCGTCGGTGTGTCTGACCGACAGGCGTTGCTGGAGTGTGTTGCGCGGCCGCGCGTCGTTGCGTTGTACGAGGGGGCCTTTTGGGCGAGGTTTGCTCTTCCGGGGTCGTCGTCGTTTATGGCCGAGTGCGCAGCCGTTGGTGTGACGTCCATCGCCAGGTTCTTCGGTGGGAGGAGGTGATCCCGCAGCCGTCGTGTTGTCTCCTCCCTTGCGCATGGCCGGTACAGGACTCGCGTTGCGCCTGTGCGGCTGTGCGTCGTCGCTGCAAATCTCGTGGCCGGGTGCGGCTCAGGGCCCTGGGGGGTTTCGCACGCGTCGCACAAGGGCGCTGCGGAGGGCACGGAAGATTTCGTGCACAAGGGCAGCGTGTGCTGCCTGGGCCTCCGTCCTACTGCGGATGGCGGGCTGCAGTCGTTTGCCCAGCGCCAGCACCCGGATCTGGCGGATCGCGGTGCTCGATAACACTCCCGTGGTCATCGGCCCGGCCGTGGGCCCCGCGTGTTTGGCTGGCCCCTTTTCCCGGCCCCTCGCGGATCCGTTACGCGGGAGAAGAGGGTCAGGTAGGATGACGGGTCCGGGTGTGGCGCTGCCCCTTCCTCTGTTGCAGGGAGGTCGCGGGGGTCCGGGAAGTGCGGCCCCCGCCCGGGAGATGTGGGAGGAGGTCGTTGGGTTGTACGAGGGGGTTTTTTAGGCGAGGTTTGCTCTTCGGGGGTCGTCGTCGTTTATGGCCGAGTGCGCAGCCGTTGGTGTGACGTCCATCGCCAGGTTCTCCGGTGGGAGGAGGTGATCCCGCAGCCGTTGTGTTGTCTCCTCCCTTGCGCATGGCCGGTACAGGACTCGCGTTGCGCCTGTGCGGCTGTGCGTCGTCGCTGCAATTCTCGTGGCCGGGTGCGGCTCAGGGCCCTGGGGGGTTTCGCACGCGTCGCACAAGGGCGCTGCGGAGGGCACCGAAGATTTCGTGCACAAGGGCCGCGTGTGCTGCCTGGGCCTCCGTCTTACTGCGGATGGCGGGCTGCAGTCGTTTGCCCAGCGCCAGCACCCGGATCTGGCGGATCGCGGTGCTCGATAACACTCCCGTGGTCATCGGCCCGGCCGTGGGCCCCGCGTGTTTGGCTGGCCCCTTTTCCCGGCCCCTCGCAGATCCGTTACGCGGGAGAAGAGGGTCAGGTAGGATGACGGGTCCGGGTGTGGCGCTGCCCCTTCCTCTGTTGCAGGGAGGTCGCGGGGGTCCGGGAAGTGCGGCCCCCGCCCGGGAGATGTGGGAGGAGGTCGTTGGGGCTTTATTCGTGTCCAACACCACGGGCTACTAAGGCTAGCCTCTACGACTTTGGTGTCTGTTGCACGTGCCGGGTAGGTTGACGCCCTCCCCGCCCATGTGCCCCATCGACAGGCGTTGCTGGAGTGTGTTGCGCGGCCGCGCGTTGTTTGGTTGTACGAGGGGGTCTTTATGGGCGAGGTTGGCTCGCCCGGGGTCGTCGTGGTTCGTGGCTGACTCCGCAGCTGTTGGTGTGACGTCCATCGCCAGGTCCTCTGGCGGGAGGAGGCGATCCTGTGGCCGCCGTGTTGTCTCCTCCCTTGCGCATGGTCGGTGCGGGACTCGTGTCGCGCGTGTGCGGCTGCGTGTCGCCGCTGCAGGTCTTGTTGCTGGCTGCGGCTCAGGGCCCTGGGGGGTTACCCACGCGTCGCACAAGGGCGCTGCGGAGGGCACTGAGAATGTCGTGCACAAGGGCCGCGTGTGCCACCTGGGCCTCCGTCTCAGTGCAGATGGCGGGCTGTAGTTGCTCGCCCAGTGCCAGCGCCCGGATCTGGTGCATCGCAAAGACGGGGCACAGGTTGGGCGCAGTGGGGGTCTCTGCCATCCGTTCCGGGATGGCTTCCAACTGTCTGCCGCCCGGCGGGGGCCCGCGTGAAGCGCTGCCTGCTGGCGTGAGAATGGTGGGGATGTGCTTCTGTTCGGTGCGGGGCCTCTTGGACCGGCGTCGGGGATCCGTGGTAGATGATGTACGCTTGGCGTGGTGGTCCCTGGGGCCCCCGTGGCCCCTGTCCATACCCTCATTGAAGACGACTCGCCGCACCGCGGGAGGCGGCGTGCAGCTGCGGCGACGGGATCGGCCAGAGTTCCTTGTCTCTTGGCGTTGTTCCGGCGTGCCGCCTTGCATCCCCGAGGCGTGGGGACTGCCCGGGCCCCTCCTCGGCGCGAACGGTCGCAGGGGGCTTCTGTATGTGCCACAGGGGGAACACATCCCGGTTGGTGGCCCCCGTGGGCGTTCCGGGGAGTTACGGCGCGCCGCCTGCCTGGGAGGCTCCTGGACGTCTTGGGACCGCGGCCGCCGGTAGCCTGAGGCGTGTCCTTGGTAGCCCGGTGACCCAGGGATTTTCCAGATATCATGGTCCTGCATGGTCGCACGGATGCGCAGGGCGGCGCGCTGGTGCCACTGCCAGTGGAGTCCATTCATTTCATCCGTGCTGTAGGCCCCCACATGGTGCCATAGGCCGGGGTGGTCCATGGTGCCGGGGGGCGTGTGCCCCGTCCGATGGCCAAATGTGACGTCTGCCATGGTGCGGGTTCCCTTCGCGAGGTGGCAGGACCGCAAGGTAAGCAGCCATCGCATGCTGACTGCCAGGTTGAGCTGCTCCCCTGCGGTAAGCCTGGGGACCCAGAGGCCAAGGTCTCGGGTCGCCGCTTGTTCCGCTTGTTCGCCGGGGTGGTTGGCGTCGCCCTCCGGGCGTGCGTAGTCCAGGTGCCCCCGCCCCAAGGGCGGGGCGGTCCCCGGCGGCGTGCAGATAGGCTCGCTAGCGGTGTTGGTGGCCGCTTCCTCGCGCGCACCCTCTCCCGGGGCGCCGCGCTCGTCCGTGGTCCGGTCCGCTGCGCCACTCGCGGTCGCATGCCCTTCACCCGCAGCGGTAACATGCCCGAGGGGGGTGTAATCGCGCTGGAGGTGTGCCTGTCGTGATGCCGTGAGGGGTGTGTCTTCCGCCTGGTCGCGTCGTGGCTCGGGGTGGACGTGTGGCGCCGCCAGTGCTGGGAGCGTGTCAGGGTCACCCATGCAGGACTCCATGAAGGCATCGAAAGAGTCGTCGTCGCGGTTTTGTCCGCTTGCTGACGTTTCCCCGTCGTCTGCGCGCTGGGGCGTGTCGGGTGTGGCTTCCCGGGTCTCTGACCCCGCGCGGGTTTCCGGTGGATCTCTCGGCGGCGCCCCCCCCGGCGTGCTTGCGTCTGCGCAAAGTGCTAGGTTCGCCAGGGGGGGCGGCGCCCGCGCGATCTGTGGCTGAGGTTTGGTGGAGGCCGTCCTCACACTCGGTGTCCGGAGTTGGTCCCTCAGGTTCCATTTCAGGCTGGACAGCGGTCAATGCCTCGCCGCCTCCGTGTGCCGCTATGTATGGTTGGTCGGCACTCTGCATTGACGGCGGGTCCCCTCCCCCGCCAGGCTCCCCCATGGGCGTTGGCGTTGGTGTCCGTTGCGGCGGCCCCCGCATTTCCTCTGTGCCCACCGTGGGCTCCCCGCGATGCGGTTGGGTTGGCAGTGCAGGCGGTTCGTCTTCATCGTTCGTTGGTTGCGTGACCCCTCGGGCGTGGCCTTCCGCCACGGGCAACGGCTCGGGTCGGCTTTCCGGGCCGGTGGGCTGCCGAGCGCCCGCCGGGGCGGAGGTGCGCCCCGGGTCCAGGCCCGGGCCCGGGCCGGGGGCTCGGCAACTGGGAGATGACGGCTCTGCCGGCTGCGCCGTCGGCCCGGTTGGTGGGGCGCCGGTCTGTCGTGCGTCGTGGCCGGTAGGTCCTCCGCGCCGGACGTTGCTGGAGCCTGAGCAATTAGGCCCTCGGTGGGGCCGGGGGTGCGGGGGTGCACCGTGTCGGAGGGCCGGCTGGCAGTGGTGTCGGTCGGGGTAGCGCTGTGTGCCTGCGTGGGGGGGCCGTCGGGCGGCGCGTATGCTGGGCCCGCTGCCGGCCGGTCAGGTGTGCCATGGTGCGGGCGGGACTCCGCATGGGCCTGTGTTGCTGCTGTTTGGCTGGCTGCCGGCCGTGGACCGTGAGCGGACGCGACGGGTGGTTTTAGGGGTTGCGGGCTTCCTGTGGGACTCGGGGCCGGTTTCCTGTGCGCGTATGCGGTGCCGGGGGGTTGGTTGGGCTGGGTGCCCACTGCCCCCGTATTCGTGGGGCTGGGTATGGCTCTGCTCCCAGTAGGTGATGCCCGGTGTCCCCAGATCCCTGTGGCCGTGTGGTGTTGTGTTGGTTGTCGTTGCGCCGCCCGTTTGGACGCACGCTCTTGTCGGGGGCTCTGTGGCTTGCCGGGCCTCGATGGTGCCGGATTGCCCGTAGCCTGCGTGGCGTCGGTGGCGCGCTGTTGGTGTGGTGTGGCGACGGGTGCGGGGGGGGCGGAGGTGGACGGGCTGGGGGACGTGGAGGATGTTGCGGCCGATGTTCGGGCGCGTGCATTCATGGCCCTAGTCGCTGTCGTGGCGCAGGATCGGGGCGGGAGGGTGGTCATGGTTCTCCAGGAAGAGTAGGATCGGCCGTCGAGCCGGGTATCTCTGGCCGTCATCCCGGCCACTGCCGCATTGCCGTACGTGCCCGGTTGCGGCGGCGGGACGTGCGGCTGCTGGGCACGCTGTACCAGTGGCCGGAGGCTGCGTGGGGGGGGGATGCCCCTCCAGGTGAGGTAGGCCGCCATCAGCCTCTAGGTGGCCCCCGGGGTCATGGCCCCGCCGCGGTGGAAGAACTCCCCCCACTCGGCGCCATGGGCGCCGCGGGCGATGGCCATTGCCCAATCCGCGTCCCCCACAAGCCCGCCGAAGGCGATCAGGAGGCGGTTGGTGAGGGTGACGACGATGGTGCGGTAGATGTTGTGGTTCATGGGGATGACCAGGCCCCAACTGTCTGGCAGATTGCCAATGGGGGGTGGACTGCCCCGTGTCGCGTCGTCGTAATGTTGGTAGTCGGGGACGTAAATCGTGGGGTCTGCCCCCGGGTCTGGCAGCGCCCAGGTTGGTGCGCGCCAGGGGGGGGCGGGGGGGTGGTGTCGCCGGGTCCTCAACGGTGAGGACTTCCAACCACTCTACGTCAGGGCTGTCCTCCCCCGCGCTGTCGTTCCAGACGTTATGCCGGACAAGAGGGGGCAGTGTCTGGAGTGTGAGGTCTTTGTCTTGCGTTTTGCGCGGCGGCAGAGCTGTGCAGAGTCGATGCGGCCGCTGGCAGAGTGAGCGGGACCATAAGTTTGCGATGCACGGGCTGCAGAACCAGTGCAGCTGCTCAGTGCCGCCGCAGCCGAGGTCATGCCCACGAAGCGGGTTGCCATCTTCGTTGTTCACCTCCATGCGGAGCCCGCATGGGTTTCCCGGCCGCGGATGTGGAGCTTCACCTTCGGGCATCCTGAGGAGAGGTATTGTTTGTAGGACGATCGGGCCTCTACACGGGAGGGGGCGCGCACGCTCCGGGCGGCGCGACGGCAGGTGCCTGGCAGTCGCCGCAGGACCGTGCGTGTGGCTAGTTGCTGGGCTGTGCATGTTGGTAGTGGATGAGGAGGTAATACGTGTGGCGGTTGTGGGACGTTTTTTGTGCTTCCTGTGCGTATACCTGGACGCGGTGCTGTAACTGTCCGTCCGCCCTCTTGATGGCGGTGAGCTGCATGTGACATATTGTGGCCCTAGGTTCTGGGGTGTGGTCGGCGATGACCCTGTAGAGCTTGAGTCGCACCGCTCCCCTGAGTACCACCTCCTTGATCTCCGGTTGCCGCATCAGGTGCCGAACCTCATTTGCTGGTGGCGTTGCTGGGCCCCATCTGGTGTGTTGCGCTGAGGTGTTCTCTGGTGTCCACCTGGCCAGCTGGTCTTCCCCTTGGGCTAATGGGCAGTGTTTGAAGTGCTCCCATGTTTCTGGCTGTTGGAGATGGCAGGGGCATATGGTGTATTTCGGGGGTATGTCTATACCTCGCCGGGCATACCAGCGTGCCACCCTGTCTAGGAGGGGTAGTTGTTCGAGCAAGAGTTGGGCACGTCGCGTCTGCAGGTTTACCGGTATTAGGGATGGGTCAAGAGCCGAGAAGTATAATGCGGTGCGCATTGTATGTTGGAGATGGCTCAGAAGGGCGTTGTCGGCTTGACTGCCCCGAATGTGCGCCATGGTGTGGACGGATTGTGGGTAGTGGTATGCCCGTCCCGTGTCGTTATAGATGCAATCGTCTGGCACCCAGGCTGGTGGTTCCCCGGGGCGTGGGACTGGCGGCAGGTGTTGGAGGTGTGTGTGCATGTGGTCTCGTAGCGGCGGGTCCTCGCCGTCCGGCATATGTTCAGCAAGCTGATTGTGGGCGTGTAAGTCTATGTGTCCGTTGCCCAGGCTATACCGATGAGATTCTTGTTTGACGAGATCTAAGACGACCTGTTTGGGGAGGCGCCGCAAGGCTGTCCAGACGTGCAGGGCCTGGGTGCCCAGGCCAGAGTCAGTCGCTTTCTGCAGGGGCTGTCGTGCCAACCTGCGGACGATTTGGAAGTCCACTGCTGCGTCTACCACTACCCACACATGGTGTGTGTGGTCCCGCGGTTCTTGGTGGGTGTCATTGACGGTGTCCACGACGATCGCCAGTGTCTTCAGTTCCCCGTGAGAGGAGGCCCCGAAGATGGTAGCCCCTGTGAGGTGGTGTTGGTGCAGTCGGCCTGTTGTGTCTACTTTCAACTCCAAAGCTGCCCCCGCGGCCGCTGGGGTGAGACTTGTAGTGCCGGAGGCATCCACGAAAATGACTGTGTTGTGGTTGTCCGGGTGCGGCAGGCGGCATGGCATCGTTAGTTGGTAAGCATGGATGTGTGCTCCCCGTTCCGTGGTGGCCCACGGCGTGTTGGTGTCCGGTCAGAGTCTTTGGGTAGCACACACGCCCACCCCCTGGCGGATGATCTCGGTTGCCGCCGGGTTCATGCGGACATAGTCGTTGTTCCTCTCGTGGCCCTGTGTCAGATAGCCGTACACATACTGGAGCAGGTACGCTGTCTGCGGGTGGAATGTGGTCCACTCGACCGTCTGCCAGTCCTGTACTTGGGAGCATCGGTGTTTGACCGGGTAGGCGGGGGCCTCCGGCGTGGCGCTGCGGTGTTTGGCCAGCACTGGGAAGGTAATGGCGGGTGTTGGGTGTCCCACGTTCCCCGGTGGAATCCCCATTCCACCTCGGTGCTGGGGCCCCACCCCACTGTGGCCGTGTCCCTCTCCGCGGCCCGTTCGAAGTGGGTGTGTAGCCACCGGTGCTGTTTCGGGGTAGCGTCGGTTGGGGGTGCCCGGTTTGGGTGGCCGCACTGCGCATGTGGTTCAACAGGAGTGATTTGTTGGGCCACCCCGGCAGTTGTAGGAATGGGACGTGGTGTGTGCCCACTCGTTGGAGGGCTCGCATCTGGTTTGGGGTGACCCGCACGAGGTGGAGGGTGGTGCCCACCAGGTCCAGAGTGGTGGTGCTTCCCGTTGGTCCACCCCCCACATCGGTGTGAAGGACCGCCAGAGGGCTCGTTTCCCTGCACCGATGGTTCGTTTTGATGACGTGCTGGTGGTGCGGTAGCAGGAGTTGTAGGTGGTTCCACATGCGGGTCCCCACCCTTGGTGGGGGGGGGCCGCTGGTGAAGTATGTATTGGGGGCAGGTGTTGCGATGGTATTGGGCCTCCCGCAGCGTCAGCGTGAAGACCTCTCGTACCTCCGGCTCATGATTGTGCATGAGACAATGCAGGTGGGCAGCAGTGTGAGCTGTGTATGCGTTGTTGACAAGGTGATCGGTGTTGTCTCAGTAGTACGGTGGCGATGCCGCGCGTACCGTTGCAGGCAGCGATGTGGGCTGGTGGCCGTGGATGGTCCACGCTCGTCGCACTGTGGTAGCAGCTGCTTGCAGCATGTGTTGGGGGTGTGTTAGGTGCAAGGCCTGGAATCCTATAGCTGCTTTGAGCACGGCTTGTAGGAAGTATGCCAGGGCCTGGGTGAAGAGTGCCGTGATGCGTGCTATGACCAGTGTCCGTGTCAGCTGCCCTATCAGGTTTGGTGGCAGCGTGACCCCGCCTGCGGTGGCCGCTTGTTGGACCCTCAGGTAGGTGGCCGTGATTACTGGGTTCATGGGCGGGTCCCCGGGGCGGAGCGGCGGCGGCGGTGCATTGTGCACCATGGTGGCAGACTTGACGTTGTGTACCAGCAGCTGGTTGCACTCCAGATAGGTGGTGACGACGTGGAGGACTTTGGTGGCTCTGGTGGGGTCCGGGGTGGTCGGCAGGGGTTGACGTGCGGTGGCGGTCACCACCGCCACGTAGTCCGCAAACGCCAGGAGCGTGGTCCGTAGGTGATATGCTGCCACGTCCGGGTATGTGCGTCGGATGTAAAACGCCAGCGGGAGGGTGACGAGTAGGAAGAGGAATGTGCCTTCCGCACAGCCTTGCGGGACCCCTCTGGCGGGATGGATCCGTTTTTATGGCGTACATCCGGGTGGCGAGGTAGGCATGCAGGCAGCCCTGGAAGGGGAGTCCCATGTGCTCCCAGACGGCCCGTAGGAGGCGGTGCGGGGTGTTGGGGACGGCCGCTTTGACATCCAGAGACGTGATGATGAGGCTGACTGGGTCCATGTCCACCACGGCGTCTTGCAATAATATGGCCTCCAATGGTGACCTACCTCGTATGGCCCCCCACATTGTGGGCGGTACAGCCCGGTACACCGCCGGGGCCACCTGTTTGAGGATCAGCATCCATATGAGTTTGGCTTCCGTGGTGGCGCCCACGATGGGTCTTCAGTTGTCGGGGTTTGCCCAGTCGCCTTTCTTATACAGTGGGTGTACCAGGTTTGCCCAGTCAGGTGGCACGTCCGTTTTCCCGATGGCGATATCCCACAGGCGCGCGGCCAAGTGCCTCTTCAGGTTCAGCGGGAGTCTACGGTAGAGCTCCGCCGGAAGTCCGTCCACCCCCGTGGTTTTTCCTGGTTGCAGTTTGTACAACACCTCATCAAGTTCCCGAATGGTGAACGGGGATCGGTGCATGTCTCGTCGCTATGTCTGGTTGTAGAGCTTCAGCGAGTGGGGTATCAGTTCCACCGTGTACGCTGACAGCTCGCGATCCTCAGTGTTGTGTTGGCGCAGGAAGGTGTTGAGGACTTCTTCCAGGACCACCTTGGGATTGTTGGTCACTGTGCTGTCCTGTAGGCGTACCGCCTTGATGCCTCGGCGGCCCGTCTCCCCCAGGGACCTTGTCCACGGGTTTCAGGGATTTGTAGGGTTGGAGGTTTTGAAAGTAGCGTTGTTGTTCTTGCGCCAGTTCCTTTGCCCGGCGGATGTGCCATTCTCTGAGTTGCGGGCGTGTGGTGTCCAGTCGTGCGGCGATTTCCTGGGCGTCATGTTGGGCTTGTAGGTCATGCAGGTGCACTGCCGTGTGTAGTGCTTGCTTGTCGTGCCATATGGTTTTGACCAGGGATTGTAGGTCTTGATGCGGGGTGGTATCGTCCTGTGTTCTCTGTTGTCTGCTGAGGCCGCATGCCGTGACCGCTTGTCGCATGGTGAGGTTGAGGTCCGTCTTGTCCTGTTGGAGTAGGATGCGTTGTACCGTGCGGTAGTACGCTACCCCTCTTGTGGGTGTCGTGCTCTCCTGGCGGCTTGATGGGTAGCTGCTCCTCGTGGTCCATGCCATCCCTGGAGGCTGGGGGTACTTGAAGTACCTTGATTTGTAACTCCAGGGGTCGATGTCTGATGATCTTGGATGGTAGGTCGTGGTATTGCGCCCATTTCATCCCGACGTGTGCCGAGTCCGCGTACCAGAGTCTGATGCGGGAATCTGCCGCGCAAGGTTGTGGTGGTCTGTGCGAGGGCTGCATTGAATCGGTTCGGTGTCACACAAACATGCAATTAGGCAACATTGATTTCACATGTCCATGTTTGGATGGTTTCTAATGCACATGATGTGTTTGCCAATGCCTTCGGTTCCGAAGCAATCAGGCCCGGGGTGAGGGGACTGAGTGGCATGTCCAAGCAGCTGAGGGCATGAGGTATATGTTGTATGTTGGGTTTTCACTTTATTCATGCTTTTGATGCGCGACACTCTACCCGCACGAGCCCAGCAATCGTTATACAGCATTCACTAAGCATGTGAGGGTTGGTGGGCTGCCCCTTCTTGATGCCTGGTTTGCTATCACTAAGTAGACCCGCCAAGCTATTCATTTGCTGACCATTGGGTATGTTATTACCGAGTGATAGGCACCCAGCTTTCGGTGTCAAGTACCGAGGCAATGCCAGCATGATGATATATGTGATGTGTCACACATGCCAGGTGTCAGGTATTGCTGTGAGGTGACTCCCCCGACTGATATTTAGTGTCCGTTGTTGCAAGCTCTGCATTTCTGTTCATTGGTGACTTCTGACTGTGGTGTCATGCTTGATCCACGGTGAGAAAATGTTTTCATGTCAGGAGCCCATGTTTCTCATTTCCTGTTTTGCCGTCATGTAGGCAAGGGGGCAGATGGCCCATGAGGGGCCACATTGACGTTGAGTCCAATGATGCCATGGTGTTGTATTTGCCTTTGTGTTTTGCCATGCACCATGTGGACCTCATTGATGTGATTCTGTCATGCATGATCCCATGAGTTAATGTCATTTGCCTCAACGGGTTGAGTCGAGGTTCTGCTTGCATGGCGTCACATCTGCACAATTGAACACATCGTCCAAATGTGCATGATATATAAATTCAATGCTTGGAGTAGGGATGCAACATCATCTGCGATGATCACATATCTTCTTCCAGGGCTTCACTTTACTTCTGTTTCTTCCTCTCATCTTGCCCAACGTTGTCATTATTTGTCCCCTCTCCATGATCATGTCCATGTATTGATGAGGACACCCTCAACTTAATTTGGTGACAGAATAGTTGCACTTCATTGGTCAAGTTCATTCGAATTTATTGATCAAGTGTTCGAAGTTTATTGCAAGGCTTGCAAAAGGTGTACCTACTGGATTTGTTTGCAGTTGGGACTTTGTGAGACATGGAAGCACTGGTGAGGCCTAGGACGATGGGCTCCCTCCTGCCTGCGGTCTTGTCGGGGCCTTTTACCGTGCTCTTTAGCCCCCCCGCCGCCGCGCGTGTTTGCCCTTCCCTTGCGCCTGTCCCCCTCCTCCGCGGCCGCCCGTGCCTTTGCCCTTCCGTTGCGCCTGCCCCCCCTGCCTCCGCCCGAGCCTTTGCGCTTCCCTAGCGCCTGCCCCCCCCCTGCCGCCGCCTGTGCCTTTCCCCTTCCCTTGCGCCTGCCGCCCCCCACTGCCGCCTGCCACCTTCCCTCACTTGCACTCTGTCCCCGTTCCTGTCCCTCCGCACTTTACGGATCGACCCGCGCAATCATCGTCCCCTCAGCAGCCCCTCCTGTGGCCTCCATGACCCCTGACCCCTCCCGGCCCGGCTTGGACCACGTGTTGTGGCAGCCACGGCAGCGTGAAGGCCGCCGGCGTGCGCCTTGGGGGACGGGGCGCGGGTGGGCCGTGGCCTGCCTTCAGGGAAGGAGGCCCGGGGCACCAGGGACCCTTTCGGCGGGTACGGCTTGGTGGGGCTCACGGTGGTGTGGCCGGGCTGCGATTGGGCGCGGTACTTGGCGTCCTCTCTTCTCTCCTTTGCGGCCACAGCGCCTCTTTGCGGCCGGCCTGGCGAAGCGTCCTTGGCCCGTGTAGGGCCGGTTGCACGTGCCGGTGTCATAGCGGGGGCTGCGGCTTGACTGGATTTTGTGGCAGCAGCGGTCTCGTGTGGCTCGTCTGGCGGCGCGTCCGGGAGCCCGCTCGAGTGCAGGGCGGCCGGTGCGGCAGCCTGGGTGGCAGAGGCGGCTTACCCAGCTGGCGCTGGTTCGGAAGCTGGCGGCTCACGGTCGTTTTGGGCCGCCTGGGGCTGCCTGGCGGCCGGTCCGACCGGAACTGTGGCCTGCGCCAGCCTCCGCTCCACCTGCTCTGCGCGGGGTCCTCCCGCACATCCCGCGGACAGGGGGGAGCGGGAGCGGGACCGGCGGTGGAGGCGGTCGTCCCGCTGGGGGAAGCCTTCGGGTTTCGACATGGTAGCTACTCTGTCAGGCGTCCGTGGCGTGCCATCCCTACCACCTCCCAGTGTGTCGGTGGTGTGCGGTGGGCGGTGCCGTGCATTGCCGGGGGGGGCAGGTCGTGGTTGCAGCCTTCCGGGCTCACGAGCGAGGTGTCATCTATCGGCATCGGCGTGGGAGGCGGGCGGGCCATTCACCCCAAGCGTTGCGCCACAGTCCCCAGTCCGGGGCGGGGCTCAGCGCTCTAGGCCAAGGGGGATCGTTGGCAGCTGCCGGGAGGAGCGGCACCAGGTTGACCCCCCTGACAGCGGTGACCTCTTGGTTCCGCAGGAAGGTGTGTCGGGAGAGCGCCGGGAGGGGGGGCCGGGGCACGGGCGCTGCCCTGTAGAGGTGGGTCGGGCTAGCCGCCAGGACCCGAGCACAGGGGGCTGCCCGGGCGCTATTGCCAGAGGGCTTGCCCCCTGCGGTGGGCGCCCCTGATCCTGGAGAGGGGGGGGGGACAGGTGCGGGTGCACCCAGATGCAAGGCGCCTGGGTGACCGGCAGGAGGGCGTGCTACCAGGTTGGCTCCCGGGGGAATGCGTCGCACACGACGATGTACGGGGGGTTCACGTCGTTCTGTCGTACACCGGGTTGGTCGTGCGGGGCCGGGGGGATGCCTTATCCGGGGGGTGCAGGAGGTGGACCACCACATCTAGCTCAGACACACCTCCTGGGTACGTAGCCCCTGCCTGATTCAGGTACGGAGCCGCGTCCATTTAGAGGCGCGTCCTCAGGGCGTGCAGCAGGGCCGGGGCGCTGCTATGGAGGGAGGTGGCCGACGCCTCGCCCGTTAGCCGCAGCTCGTCCCCCATCGACAGGGGCCGGCCTGTCTGATTGGACGTGCATCATCCCAACCAGTACCCATAGAGGGTGGCTTCGCGATCCAAGACCCCCTGGCGCAAGGCTTTCACGACCTGGTTCATCGCCGGGAGGAGCGTGAGCGCTCCCCTCTTGTTCAGCGCCTGGACAGCCGGGAGGGCAGCATCGCTGAGGGAGGCCCTTGCCCTGCCCGCCGGGTCGTGCGAGGTGGCGGCATGCGCCACATGCGACTCCACTACCGCGCCCGCCATTAGGTCTTGCACAGTTGCCTCTTGTGTCCGACGGCGGGCCCGGGTTTGCGCCGGTCCTTTCCCCCGTCTGCGGGGCATTGTGTTGCGGGTGCCGCATTGCGCGGCGTTTGGTGGGGGTTAGGGCGCGAAAACGTGCTACCAGTGCGCGACGAACGTCGCGGGGTCCCTCAGGTTCACGTGGATCAACAGAAGGGCGGCACCTGCGGGGCCTTCCGGGCCTTGCGAAGGGGTCCACGCGCCTCAATGCGCCGTTGTAGTGCCTCCTCTTCCTAGCTTCGGTGCCGGTCCGGGGGCGGCACAGGCCAGGGGGCACGCAGTCACTTTGGAATACTGCGCGCACCTGTTGGTGCCCGCCGGTACGCTGGAGGACACTGTGTCATACGCCCCGCAGAGGTGGCAGGCGTGTTGGAGGTGGGAAGCCCGGACCAGGCCGAGGCCAATGGATCCAGAAGTCGTCCCATAGCTGGCGGAGGGAGTCCCAGAGCTCCAGCAGGTCGGCGCAGACGCGGCGCTGGTAGTCTGTCTTCTGCTTGACCGCCTGCCACGTGTCACTAGGGAGCACCCCATGGTTGTGGAAGGCCGCGATAAGGTCATCCCACCCGACACAGGTGGGGCTGCCCCCGGTCGGTTGATATGTAGTTGTGGTGTTCGTCGAGGTGGGTCACGAGGGCGTTCCATCGGTATTCATCGGTGTCGTCCCAGTGGATGAGGGCTAGCAGGGCGCCGCTGGAGACTGTCTCCCATCCCACCCTCAGCCTGTGGTGGTTGTCCAGCTGACAGCGCAGCTTGACGGCGAGGTCAGTGGGGAGCAAGATGAGTAGGCGTCCCGGGAGGTTGCCCAGGCAGGACAGGGCGTCATCGTATGCAGGCCCACCTTTTCTGAAATGTGCCACTATGAGTCGGCTGTCCCCTCCCTCCGGGGAGAGCCACCAGACATGCAGCTGCATCTCGCTCCCACCCACTTATCTCTGTGACGCGGAGTATATTGGCCGTGTGTAGCACGAGCCGGGGGGAGACGGGCGCCCGGAGAAGCCAGGATACGTCACCTCGCCATTCCGTATCGGGCGGCGGGGCCGCCCGCAGCCATTATGTGGTCTCTGCGTCCCATGAGGGCTAGGGCCACGCTCCAGGAATCACCTTGGGTCGTGGCCGGGTGTGTGGTCCCCACCCCTCCAGTTGGACAGGGGCGTACTGTGCCGCTGGGGTCTCCGGCGGGCGCGTTGCCGCGCACCACTGGCTCCACTTGTGCGCATACTCCGCTTCCACAATGTGCGCTACCCATGCGGTCATTGAGGGGCGCCTGATGATCCACAGTAGAAAGATCGCGCCCCGGAGGTGTTTCGAGAAACCCCCGGGCAAGTCCTGGTGGAGGTGGAGATCCTCCTGGGCTGGCACCTCCAGTGTGCCGTTCACCAGGCGGAGGGAGGCCACAAAATCCCTGCTTGGGCGCGGTGGAAAGGGGGGAGAGTTGCCCTCTGCCGCTGTGAGACACCAGCGCAACCGGGCAGCCGCGCTGTGCGGCGTGCAGAGGAGTGTTCCAGCCGGTGGTTGCGGAGCTTCCACGCAGAGTCCTCCTGCCAGAGCATGTGGAGGTCCCCCCTGGCAGGCCGTAGCACGTGATAGCGCGGAGCTTTGCCTCTGCCGTGTCGGGCACCATCCCGGAGCAGAAAACCTCCGTCCACTCAGCGCCGGCAGAGCGCCACGAGGCGCCCCACAGCGCCTTATCCCTGGGCTGGAGATGTCGGGCCGCTTCTTGCACCCCTTGGCTGTAGTGTGGCCAGAAGAACCGTGAGTGGATGGAGCCAACGTGCGTGTGTACCGGGGTCTCCTCCCTGCCCCCAGAGAGGAGGCACGGCTTTGGGCGGACGGATACGCCAGAGAGCCGCTCCTTCCGGGTGTGCAGCCTGCGTTGCACCGGTATGTGGCCGTCCCTGGCCCGCAGAGCCCAATGTCCGGTGGTTGGTGGCCGCCGCCGCCAGGTGTCAGGCGTGGACGTAGGCCGTGGCGTGGGTTGTCCCTAGGGGGGTGTGCCCTCGATCCGTCAAGACGTGGCTGGGTTGCGCCTGCTGAGCTACCGCGGCAAGCGTCCGGATTGTGCCGGCGACAATGAGCTGGGTGTGGCTGCGGCCTTGCGTGGTTTTGTGCAGGACTGTTTCCTGGGACGCCGCCCAGTCCGCATTGTGCAGCAGGGCGTCGCTGTGGTGGGAGGTGGCTCGGACAATCCAGTTGAACTGCTGAGTGTGCCGCCCACGCACGCGCAGGCCGTCCTGGAGCCACTTCAGGGGCATCTGGTCGACTGCCTTTGCCGCACCCGCAGGGACCCCTTGGTCCTCTCGCGGTCCGCGTGCCGCAGGAGGTGAAGTAAAACTTCGGTGCCTACCATGTGGACCCACAGCCTATGGATGCTGTACTGCAGGGGGAGGGAGGCAGCCATCCCTTCACTGTCGGGTACTGTACCCGGGATGACCACTGGTGGTGTGTCTGCAAGCCCCCCCCCCGATGCATCGGAGGACGTGTGGCCCCTGGCCTCTGGGATCAAGTAGTACCTAGTGGGGCTGAGCCACCCTGTGTTGAGGGCTGTGGAGTGACATCAGACGTCGGGGTGGCTGGGGGCCAGATGGTGGACGCTGAGGGCCAACGTGTTGTCTGGACGCGCCGCCTGGTGATTGTGGAACGGGATCTCAGCCCCGGCAACGGTGTTCCCCCAGGACTGGAGCGCCGTCAGTTGCTTCCGGAGCCACGCTGGGCCCCCGCGTTTATGCACCACTAGGTGCCCCGCACATGGGTTCTTAAATTCAGACGCCTAACACCCCGGAAAGGAAAGAAACACGCTCACGGCCGTGGGACAGCACCACACCAGGTAGGTAGGTAGGTAGGTGCACCCGGTCGTGGAGAGGCGCACCATGGTTCCCCCTGGCGTCGCCCCTGTGACGAACAGGAGGAGGCTCCGCACTTGAAGAGAGGAGGCGACTTACATCCCGCTAGACCTGACTTGTGGCCCTGACACCTCTCCTCTGGCCCAACTTTGTCATTATGTGTCCCCTCTCTATGATCATGTCCATGTATTAATGAGGACACCCTCAACTTAATTTGGTGACCAGATATTTGGACTTCGTTGGTCAAGTTCATTCGAATTTATTGATCAAGTGTTCGGAGTTTATTGCAAGGGTTGCAAAGGGTGTACCTACTGGATTTGTTTGCAGTTGGGATTTTCTGAATCATGGAAGCACTGGTGAGGTCAAGGACCATGGGCTCCCTTCTGCCTGCTGTCTTGTCCGTGCCCTTTACCGTGCCCCTTAACTCCCCCGCCGCCGCCCATGCCTTTGCCCTTCCCTTGCGCCTGCCCCCCCCTCCGCGGCCGCCCGTGCCTTTGCCCTTCCGTTGCGCCTGCCCCCCCCCCGCCTCCGCCTGAGCCTTTGCCCTTCCCTTGGGCCTGCCCCTCCCCTGCTGCCGCTCGTGCCTTTGCCCTTCCCTTGCGCCTGCCGCCCCCCACTGCCGCCTGCCACCTTCCCTCTTTTGCCCTCTGTTCCCGTTTCTGTCCCTCCGCACTTTACGCATCGACCCGCGCAATGATCGTCCCCTCGGTGGCCCCACCCGTGGCCTCCGTGACCCCTGCCCCCTTCTGGCCCGGTTTGGACCACGCGATGTGGCAGCTACGGCAGCGTGATTGCAGCCGGCTTGTGTCTTCGGGGACAGGGCGCGGATGGGCCGTGGCCTGCCTTCGGGGAAGGAGGCCCTGGGCGCCAGGGACCCTTTGGGCGGGTAAGGCCTGGTGGGACTCACGGTGGTGTGGCCAGACTGGGTTTGGGCGCGGTACTTTGCGTCCTCTCTGCTCTGCTTTGCGGCCACAGCGGCTCTTTGCGGCCGGCCTGGCGAAGCGTCTTGGGCCCTTGTAGGGACCGTTGCACGTGCCGGTGTCGTAGCGGGGGCTGCGGCTTGACTGGATTTTGTGGCAGCAGCGGTCTCACGTGGCCTGTCTGGCGGCGCGTCCGGGAGCCCGCCCGCGTGCGGGGCAGCGGGGGCGGCTGCCTGGGTGGCAGGGGCGGCTTACCCAGCCGGCGCTGGTTTCGAGGCTGGCGGCTCAGGGTCGCTTGGCGCCGCCTGGGGCTGCCCGGCGGGCGGTCCAACCAAAACTGTGGCCTCCGCCAGCAGCTGCTCATCCGGCTCTGCGGAGGGTCCCCCGCGCATCCCGCGGAGAGGGGGGAGCGGCAGCGGCACCGGCAGTGGAGGCGGTCTTGCTGCTGGGGGAAGCCATCGGAATTCGACATGGTAGCTACTCTGTGTGGCGTCCGTGGCGTGCCATCCCTATCACCTCCCAGTGCGTCGGTGGTGTGCGGTGGGCCATGCCGTGCTTTGCGGGGGGGGCGGGTCGTGGTTGCAGCCTCGCGGGGTCACTGGCCAGGGGTCATCCATCGGTATTGAGGTGGGAGGCGGGCGAGCCATTCACCCCGCGCGTTGCGCCAACAGTCCCCAGTCCGGGGCGGGGCTCAGGGCTCTGGGCGTAGGGGGATCGTTGGCAGCAGCCGGGGGGAGCCGCACAAGGTCGACCCCCCTGACGGCGGCGACCTCCTGGATCTGCAGGAAGGTGTGTACCCCGTCCCGCGCATCGGGCGCCGGGAGGAGGGAGGCGGAGCACGGGCGCTGCCCTGTGAAGGTGGGTCGGGCTAGCCGCCAGGACCCAATCTGGGCTCCCGCGGGTCGCGACAGCGAGGAGCAGCAGGGGGGTTCCCGGGCGCTCTTGCCAGAGGGGTTGCCCCCTGCGGTGGGCGCTCCTGATCCTGGAGAGGGGGGGGGGGGCTGACTGCGGGTGCGCCCAGATGCAAGGCGCCTGGGTGGCCGGCGGGAGGACATGGTACCAGGTTGGCTCCCGGGGGAACGCGTCGCACACAACGACGTACGGGGGGTTGGCCTTGTTCTGTTCTACAGCGGGTTGGTCTGGCGGGGCCGGGGGGGATGCCTCGCCTGCGTCTTTAGCAAATATCGTGACTTGCCCCACCTCCAGGTCCTCATCCGGGGGGTGCAGGAGGTTGACCACCGCATCTAGCTCGGACACACCTCCTGGGTACATGGCGTGTGCCTGATTCAGGTACGGAGCCGCGTCCATCGAGAGGCGCGTCCTCAGGGCATGCAGCATGGCCAGGACGCTGCTATGGAGGGAGGTGGCGGACGCCTCGCCCATTAGCCGCAGCTCATCCCCCATGGACAGGGGGCGGCCTGTCTGATTGGACGTGCGTCATCCCAACCAGTACCCATAGAGGGCCGCCTTGCAATCCACGAACCCCGGGGCTGATGGCTCCCACGATCTGGTGCATCGCCTGGAGCAGCGCGAGGGCTCCCGCCTTGTTCAGAGCTCGGACAGCCTCGAGGGCGTCATCGCTGAGGGAGGCCTTTTCGCTGCCTGCCGGGTCGTGCAGGGCGGCATGGTGCGCCACGTGCGACTCCACTACCGCGCCCGCCATCAGGTCCCGCACAGTTGCCTTCTGTGCCCGACGGCAAGCCTGGGCTTGTGCCGGTCCGTTCCCCCGTCTGTGGGGCATTGTGTTGCGGGCGGTGCAATGCAGGGTGTTGGGTGGAGGTTAGGGCGCGAACACGTGCTACCAGAGCGCGACTAACGTGGGGTCCCTCAGGTGCACGTGGATCAACAGGAGGGCGGCACCTGCGGGGCCCGCGTGGCGGTGCAAGAGGGTCCACGCGCCTCAATGCGCCGTTGTAGTGCCTCCTCCTCCGTGCTTCGGTGCCAGCCCGGGGGCGGCTCGGGCCAGGGGCATGCGCTCACTTTGGGACACTGCGCGCACATGTTCTTGCCCGCCGGTACGGTGGAGGACACTGTGTCATACGCCCCGCAGAGGTGGCAGGTGTGTTGGAGGTGGGAGGCTGGGACCGGGCGGAGGCCAATGGATTCAGAGGTCGTCCCCTTGCTGGCGGAGCGAGCCCCGGAGCTCCAGCAGGCCGGCGCAGACGCGGCGCCGTTAGTCTCTGCTTAGTGTCTTCTACCGGACCGCCTGCGACGTGTCACTAGGGAGCACCCCATGGTTGTGGAAGGCCGCGATAAGGTCATCCCAGCCCGCGTCGGGCTGCCCCTGGTCGGTCGACATGTAGGTGTGGTGTTCGTTGAGGTTGGTCACAAGGGCGTTACTTCAGTATTCATCGGTGTCGTCCCGGTGGATGAGGGCTAGCAGGGCGCCGCTGGCGACTGCCTGCCATCCCACCCTCAGCCTGTCGTGGTCGTCCAGCTGACAGCGCAGCTTGAGGGCGAGGTCAGTGGGGAGCATGAGGAGTGGGGGTCCCAGGAGGTTGCCCAGGCGGCACAGGGCGTCATCGTATGCGGGCCTCTGTTTTCCGAACTGTGCCACTGGGAGCCGGCTGTCCCCTACCTCTGGGGAAAGCCGGCAGACATGCAGCTGCGTCTCCCTCCCACCCGCGTATCTCCGTGACGCGGAGTTCATTGGCCGTGTGTAGTACGAGCCAGGGGGGGAGGGGCGCCCGGAGCAGCGAGGATACGTCACCTCGCCATTCGGTTTGGGGCGGCGGGGCCGCACACAGCCATTCTGTGGTCTCTGCGTCCCATGACCGCTCAGGCCACGCTCCACAAATCACCTTGGGTCGTGGCTGGGTGTGTCGTCCCCACCCCTCCAGTGGAACAGCGGCGTACTGTGCCGCTGGGGTCTCCGGCGGGCGCGTTGCCGCGCACCACTGGCTCCACTGGTGGGCCCCTTCTGCTCCCGCAATGCGCGCTTCCGATGCGGTGATCGAGGTGTGTCCGATGATCTACAGTAGGAAGAGCGCGCCCCGGAGGTGTTTCCAGAAACCCCCGGGGAAGTCTTGGTAGAGGTGGGGATCTTCCTGGGCGGGCAATTCCAGAGTGCCGTTCACCAGGCGGAGGGAGGCCACAAAATCCCTGATTGGGCGCGGTGGAGGGGAAGGGGAGTTACCCCCTGCCGCCCTGAACCACCAGCGCAGCCGGGCAGCCGCACTGCGAGGCGTGCGGAGGAGTTGTTCCAGCCGGTGGTTGCGGAGCTTCCACGCAGAGTCCCCCAGGCCAGAGCATGTGTTGGAGAAACACATCCACGGAGGTCCCCCCCGGCGGCGATAGCAGATGAAATTGCGGAACTTTGCCTGTGCCGTGTCGGGCACCAATCCGGAGCCGAAAACCCCCATCCACTTGGCGCCGGCGGAGCGCCACGAGGCCATCCACAGCACCTGATCCCTGGGCTGGAGATGTCGGGCCGCTTCTTGCACCCCTTGGTGGTAGTGTGCCCAGAAGAACCGTGAGTGGGTGGAGCCCACGTGCGTGTGTACCGGGGTCTTCCCCCCGCCCGCGGACAGGGAGCATGGCCGGGGGAGGACGGATACGCCGGTGAGCTGCTCCATCCGGGTGTGCAGCCTGCGTTGCACCGGTGTGTGGCCGTCCCTGGCCCGCAGAGCCCAATGGTTGGTGGCCGCCGCAGTGGGGTGTCAGGCGTGGACGTAGGCCGTGGCGTGGGTCGTGTCTAGGGGCTTGTGCCCTCAATCCGTCAAAACGTGGCTGAGTTGCGCCTGCTGAGCTACCGCGCCAAGCGTCTGCATGGTACCAGCGACAATGAGCTCGGCGTGGCTGCGGCCCTGCGGGGTCTTGTGCAGGACGGTTTTCTGGGACGCCGCCCAGTCCGCATTGTACACCACTGGTGGGAGGTGGCTCGAACAAACCAGATGAAGTGCTGAGTGTGCCCCCTATACCAGCGCAGGCCGTCCTGGAGCAACTTCAGGGGCATCTGGTTGACTGCCTTTGCCGCACCCGCAGGGACCCCCTGGTCCTCTCGCGGTCCGCTTCCCGCAGGAGGAGACGTGCAGGCAGGTTCGACAGCGGGAAGGAGAATGGGAGGGGAGACAGCCGAGAGAGGGGGCGCAGGGCAGCGGGACCAGGGTAACAAGAAGAAAAGCAGAGGCCACACGCAGGGCGCGCGGGAGCAGCAAGGAGCGCGAGCACAGAACCTAAAAAAAAAAAAACAACGGCAGGACAGGCGGACACGCAGGAAGGGCACATAGAGGTGGCAGGGCGTGGGAGGGGGGGGGAACAGGGGGCCAACGAGGGCGCACCGGAACACATAGTCTCACAGAGAAGCACCATGCCGATGACCAGCATAGAGCTGTACCGGCCGCCCCGCCCAACCATCAGGGAACTGATGGAGGGGCGGCCGGCGGGAGAGGACGACGGGGGAGTCCCCCCGAAGGGGTGTCTGGGGAGGCCGCCCAGGTCGGCCTACAGGTCGGAAAACAGGGTGGAGGCCCTGAGGCACGTGAGGGCGCGCGAGATACAACCATGGCGCGGAGACGACTAGCGGCGAGCACACAGAGCAGGGGAACAACACTAAGAGGGTGGGCAGGAGACAGAGGGGAGGGGAGGGTAGAGAGGAGAGAGAGGGGATATATGTACAGCAACACGGGCTAAATGGCTGGGTCGCCCGGCATGGCCAGGGACCGCCAAGGGCAACGCCACAGGATGGCGGAAGGACTGGACGTGAGCATCGAACAGAACCGAGGCAGATGGCGATGCAGTGTTGTTGAGCGTGCATGCAGGGAGGAGGGAACCAAGCGGAAAATAGCACGAAAAAAAAAAGGAAAGAAAGAAGGAAACAAACGCGGACAACTACCCGCAGCACCACAAGGAGGCAGTACAAAAAAGGTCGCGTGGCTAGGGCCACACAACGGCCCCAGGTGACTAGGACAGCTAGGGAGACGGCATAGGAGAGAAGGGCGGGGGAGGGAGGGGAGCGACCCGTGCTGGGCGCACAATACGGTCCCAGGATGGATGAGGATCCAGTGGGCCCGCGCCACAGGGTGGCTGGCGGCCCGGTGGGGTATGAACACGGGAAGAGGGATGGGATGGGGCCGCACGACAACCCAGGGGAATATGCCGGGACCGCGGCACGGGGGAAGGGGGCGGGAAGGGAGCGACCCGTGCTAGACGCACAAAACGGTCCCCGAATGGATGAGGATCCAGTGGGCCCGCGCCACGGGGTTGCTGGCTGACCGGTGGGGTATAAACACGGGATGGGGGATGGAATGGGGCTGCAAGACAGCTGGGGGGATGAGGCCAGGGCCGCGGCACAGGGGTACGGGACGGGGGCGGGAAGGGAGCGACCCGTGCAAGGCGCACGAAACGGTCACTGGATGGAAGAGGCCCCAGTGGGCCAGCGCCACAGGGTACCAGGCGACCCGGTGGGGTATAAACACGGGATGCAGGGACAAGGGGACGGGGCGGGGAAGGGCGTGTGGCTAGGGCCGCACAACGGCCCAAAGGGGTAGGGAGTCCATGGGATGCTGGGAAGGGGCCGGTGCCGGGATGAGGCAAAGGGGAATGGGACATGGGAAGGGCAGGGAGGCCGAAAGTGCCAAGCAACAGCCCCGTGGGATTGGGAAACCAGTCGCCATGGAGTGGTGAACCATGGGCCAACCATGGGGAACCTGGCCACGGGAAGTTGGGAAAATGCCCTGAACTCCTGGACAGCCGTGAGGTGTCCGCAGGGGTGAGGGTTGACGTTGAGATCCCCGGGTCAATGGCCTGAGTACACGTAGGTTCACGCGTGAGCGGGACCAGGGGGAATGTGGAAAGGGTCGCCCCCTGGCCTCCAGCTGTGGATGGACGACAACCAAGTGCATCCGGGAGCCGAGTGGGTACTCCAGCCCGTGAGGGATGGGGAGAGGTGGAATGTGGTTGACAGGGAGAAATGCTCCGCTGTCAGCGAGGGCTATCCACAGGAAACCCGCCTGCAGGCGCCCAAAAGGCTGTGCCAGGGGGGGAAGGCCGGGGGATTCTTCAAAGGGTGACCGGAAGGAGCTGAAACCGTGAGGGCAGCGACTGAAGGGAGCCTACCACCGGTCATGCCCCAACGGAACCTGGTTGAAGTTCTCGGCCGTGAGGTGAGACAGGGGTCGCCAGGGGAACTGATGGTGGAGAGCACTCCTTCCCGCCAGAGGCGGCCACCATGTAAAACAAACAAGGAGGAGTCAGATGAGGCTGCGGACGCGGCCGCCCTTACTTACTTACTACTTACTTACTTACTTCCCGCAGGAGGTGAAGTATGACTCCGGTGCCTACCGTGTGGAGCCACAGCCTATGGATGCTGTACTGCAGGGGGAGGGATGCTGCCATCCCTTCGGCGTCGAGTATTGTACCTTGGATGGCCACTGGTGGTTCGTCTGCAAGCCCCCCCCCCCCCCGACGCATCAAAGGACGTGTGGCCCCAGGCCTCTGGGATCCAGTAGTACCCAGTGGGGCTGAGCCACCCTGTGTTGAGGGCTGTGGAGTACCATCCGACGTCAGGGTGGCTCGGGGCCAGCTGGTCGACACTCAGGGCCAACGGCTTGTCTGGACGGGCCGCCGGGTGATTGTGGAACGGGATCTCAGCCCCGGCAACGGTGCTCCCCCAGGACTGCAGCGCCGTCAGCTGCCCCGACACTGGGCCCCCACGTTGATGCACCACTAGGTGCCCCGCACATGGGCTTTTAAAGTCAGCCACCTAACACCCCGGAAAGAAAAGAAACACGCTCACGGCCGTGAGACAACACCACACCAGCCAACCACGCACGTGCTAGAGGCCACAACACGCCCCCCCACGCTACAACCCCCCCTCCTCAGCGGGGACGCCAGGTAAACAGTGACGCTGTCCCCGCCCCCCCCTGCCAGCGGCGGCCCGCCCGCGCAAACCGCCACCAGATAGTTAAACCCGCCACCACCAAACCGACACCACAGGGGCGGGCGGACACTAGAGAACTCCACCCCCCTTACCCATGACGCCACGAAAACGGCTGGCGCAACCGCCCAGCCGGCAGAACCAGAGCCTAAAGGAACAGGATGGGCCGCCAGCCCATGCCTGTATATAATGCACACGCCGTACGGAGCCGGGGCACGGCCCGCGGCTATTCACAACGCCAACAGCGACCCAGTTAGGCACACCATTTGCCGACCAGTGCGTGCACCAGCCCAGGGAGGGCAGAGGGAGGAACAGGGAAACGCCCCCCCCAAAAAAATACGGAAGGGGGGAAAGCCCACCCACCCACGAGCGCACACCTGCCGGCCAAAGAGAAAGAAGGAAAGCGGGGGGGCCAGTTGCACAACCGCGAAGCTGCGCACCAACTCCACCGAGGTGGGCAACCCCGCAGCCAGGCAACACCAAAGGCGACACCCAAGTGACCCGCCGATAGGACACTGACGGACCACCCCGCCCAGCGCGAAGACGCCCAGCCAGAAAAAGCGGCCCATCACAACCACATAGCCGCCGAAAGGGCCGGATGAGAAGACACTCCGGACACGCCGGTGCACATCCCTGCCAGAAAGATGGCAGGCGGCCGGCTAAACGGACACGGACGCAGAAAGAAATAAAAAAACCAAACAAAGTGGGGGGGGGGGTGGGGGGCCAAGACCGGAACAGGCGAGGGCGACCACCACAGAGCCAGAACACGACAGGGCCGGGAACCACACCCACAGACATGCCCCCTGCAACCAGGAAGGCCGGGAACAAGCCCCCTCCAAAGAGAGAGGGGGGGGGGAAACCCAGCCCATGGCGACCCCCACACAACCCCTAACCGCAGACGGCCCGGCCCGGGAGTGGCGGAGTACGGGCGGAGCGTGTGCATGAACGCACACGCCCCAAGAGCCCAGCAAGGATTAGCGGGGGGCAGGCAAAACCCAGACCCAAACACACGCACCACAAACCCCAGCGAAGATTGGCGGTGCAAAGCCACAACGCGTACCCAAACACACACACCCTAGACCCCAGCCAGGAATCGCGGGGTCACCGCGAAACCCAGACCCGAACACAAGCGCCACACAACAGTAGGAAACCCAGTGTCCATAGCCCGGGCAGGGGGGCAGCCCGTGCCCTGCAGGTGACCCGGCCAAACCTGACCCGGAGACCGGGGGTAAGGCTGTATCCTAAGGCCTGCGCTGCTTGCCTCGAGGCGCAGCTTGCGACACCCAAGCACCTCGGAACCCAAGTACCAAGAACATGCATGCATGCCTTGGGAACAGGATATGCCACGCAGTCTGGTGAACCATTAGGGTTCCACCCAAAGAAGGGGACGTGCGCAAGCACGGGGGCACACCCTCCTGGCGTGACAAGGACCTCAGGCTGGCGGCAATCAGCCCTCCCGGTGATGCCCCCGGGGCAGTCGGGGGACGGACAGCGCCTGACCTCAGACGCACCTCACCATGGTGGAAGGCACCCCCCCCGGGGACGCCCTTTCGCCACCCCCACAGCGAGCAATGCCGGCCCTCAAGGGCGCACGCTGTTGGGCCGGTGCTGGGTCCCCACGCTCACACCGACCGCACCTGGGACACACGGGTCGCGGAACCCTGGCTGCCCGCTCCAGAGGACGGGCTGCCGGGGGAGGGACAGCGCCTGACACCAGACGCCCCTCACAACGGTGGCAGGCCGCCCCCCCCGGGGACGGCCCCCCACCACCCCCGCGGCACGCAGCCCCCACAGGGCATGCTGGCCAAGGGGACAGTGTTGGCCCCCACACCAACACACCCGCGCCCACAGCACGTGGGTGGCGGACCCCAACAGCCTGCCCGGTGGGCGGGCAGTCGGGGGAGGGACAGCGCCTGACCTCAGACGCCCCTCACGATGGTAGAAGGCATCCCCCCCGGGGACGCCCTTCCGCCACCCCCACAGCGAGCAACGCTGGCCCGCAAGGGCGCACGCTGTGGGGCCGGTGCTGGGGCCCCACGCCCGCAGCGACCGCACCCGGGACACGCGGGTCGCGGAATGCCGGCCGCCCGCCCCAGAGGACGGACGGTCGGGGGAGGGACAGCGCCTGACACCAGACGCCCCTCACAACGGTGGCAGGCCGCCCCCCCCGGGGACGGCCCCCCACCACCTTCGCGGCACGCAGCCCCCACAGGGCATGCAGGCCAACGGGACAGTGTTGGGCCCCCACATCCACACACCCGCGCCCACAGCACCTGCATGGCGGACCCCAACAGCCCGCCCACATCGTGCGACACCAAGTATTTTCGTACCAGTGGGCGGGCAGTCGGGGGAGGGACAGCGCCTGACCTCAGACGCCCCTTACAATCGTGGAAGGCACCCCCCCCCGGGGACGCCCCTCCGCCACCCCCACAGCGAGCAACGCCGGCCCGCAAGGGCGCACGCTGAAGAGCAGGTGCTGGGTCCCCACGCCCGCACCGACCACATCCGGGACACACGGGTGGCGGAACCCTGGCTGCCCGCTCCAGAGGACAGGCGGCTGGGGGAGGGACAGCGCCTGACACCAGACGCCCCTCACAACGGTGGCAGGCCACCCCCCCCGGAAACGGCCCCCCACCGCCCTCGCGGCACGCAGCCCCCACAGGGCATGCAGGCCAAGGGGACAGTGTTGGGCCCCCACACCCACACACCCGCGCCCACAGCAGGTGGGTGGCGGACCCCAAACAGCCTGCTAAGTGGGCGGGCAGTCGGGGGAGGGACAGCGCCTGACACCAGACGCCCCTCACAATGGTGGAAGGCACCCCCCCCGGGGACGCCCTTCCGCCACCCCCACAGCGAGCAACGCCAGCCCGCAAGGGGGCACGCTGTGGGGCCGGTGCTGGGTCCCCACGCCCGCACCGAGCGCATCCGGGACATGGGGTCGCGGAACCTCGGCCGCCCGCCCCAGAGGACGGACAGCCGGGGGAGGGACAGCGCCTGACACCAGACGCCCCTCACAACGGTGGCAGGCCACCCCCCCCAGGGACGGCCCCCCACCCCCCCCACGGCACGCAGCCCCCACAGGAAATGCAGGCCAAGGGGACCGTGATGGGCCTCCACACCCACACGCCCGCGCCCGCAGTACGTGGGTGGCGGACCCCAACAGTCCGCCCAGTGGGCGGGCAGTCGGGGGAGGGGGAGCGCCTGACCTCAGACGCCCCTCACAACGGTGGAAGGCACACCCCCTGGGGACGCCCTCCCGCCACCCCCACTGTGAGCAACGCCTGCGCGCAAGGGCGCACGCTGTGGGGCCGGTGCTGGGTCCCACGCCCGCACCGACCGCACCTGGGACATACGGGTCGCAGAACCCCGGCCGCCCGCCCCAGAGGACGGGCGGCCGGGTGAGGGACAGCGCCTGACACCAGATGCCCCTCACAACGGCGGCAGGCCACCCCCCCCGGGGATGGCCCCCCACCACTGCCGCGGCACGCAGCCCCCACAGGGCATGCAGGCCAAGGGGACAGTGTTGGACCCCCACACCCGCACACCCGCGCCCACAGCACGTCGGTGGCGGACCCCAACAGCCCGCCCAGTGGGCGGGAAGTCAGGGGAGGGGGAGCGCCTGACCACAGACGCCCCTCACAACGGTGGAAGGCACCCCCCCCAGGGACACCTCTCCGCCACCCCCGCAGCGAGCAACGCCGGCCCGCAAGGGCGCACTCTGTGGAACCGGTGCGGGGTCCCCACGCCCGCACCGACCGCACCTGGAACACACGGGTCGCGGTACCCTGGCCGCCCACCCCAGAGGGCGGGCGGTCGGGGGAGGGACAGCGCCTGACACCGGACGCCCCTCACAACAGTGGCAGGCCATCCCCCCCCGGGGACGGCCCCCCACCTTCCCCGCGGCACGCAGCCCCCACAGGGCTTGCAGGCCAAGGGGACAGTGTTGGGCCCCCACAGCCACACGCCCGCGCCCACAGCACGTGGGTAGCGGACCCCAACAGCCCGCCCAGTAGGAGGGCAGTTGGGGGAGGAGGAGCGCCTGACCTCAGACCCCCCTCATAAACAGTGGAAGGGACCCCCCCGGGGACGCCCTTCCACCAGCCCCACAGCGAGCAACGCCGGCCCGCAAGGGCGCGCGCTGTGGGGCCGGTGCTGGGTCCCCACGCCCGCACCGACCGCACCCGAGACACACGGGTTGCGGGACCCCGGCCGCCCGCTCCAGAGGACGGGCGGCAGGGGGAGGGACAGCGCCTGACACCAGACGCCCCTCACTACGGTGGCAGACCACCCCCCCGCGGACGGCCCCAAGCCACCCCTGCGGCACGCAGCCCCAACAGGGCATGCAGACCAAGGGGGCAGTGATGGGACCCCACACCCACACGCCTGCGCCCACAGCATGTGGGTGACGGACCCCAACAGCCGGCCAAGTGGGTCGGCAGTCGGGAGAGGGGGAGCGCCCGACCTCAGACGCCCCTCACAACGGTGGAAGGCACTTTCCCCGGGGACGCCCTTCCGCCACCCCCACGGCGAGCAACGCCGGCCTGCAAGGGCGCACGCTGTGAAACCGGTGCTGGGCCCCCACGGATGCACCGACCGCAGCCGGAACACACGGGTCGCGGAACCCTGGCCGCCCACCCCAGAGGACGGGCGGCCGGGGGACGGACAGCGCCTGACACCAGACGCCCCTCGAAACAGCGGCGGGCCAGCCCCCCCCGGGGACGGCCCCCCGCCACCCCTGCGGCACGCATCCCCCACAGGGCATGCAGTCCAGGGGGTCAGCGCTGGGCTCCCACACCAACACGCCCGCGCCCACAGCATGTGGGTAGTGGACCCCAACAGCCTGCCCAGTGGGCGGGCAGTCGGGGGAGGGGGAGTGCCTGACATCAGACCCCCCTCAAAAACAGTGGAAGGGACCCCCCCGGGGACGCCCTTCCGCCAGCCCCACGGCGAGCAACGCCGGCCCGCAAGGGCGCACGCTGTGGGGCTGGTGCAGGGTCCCCACGCCCGCACCGACCGCACCTGGGAGACACCGGTCGACCCCGGCTACCCGCCCCAGAGGCTGGAAGAGGGACAGCGTCTGACACCAGACGCCCCTCGCAACGTTGGCAGGCTTCCCCACCCGGGGGCGGCCCCCCACCACCCCCGCGGCACGCAGCTCCCAAAGGGCATGCAGGCCGATGGGACAGTGCCGGGCCCCCACACCCGCACGCCCGTGCCCACAGCATGTGGGTGACGGACCCCTGACGGCCCGCCCAGAGGGCGGGCGACCTGGGGAGGGACAGCGCCTGACACCAGACGCCCCTGGCAACGCTGGCGGGCCACCCCCCCGGGGACGGCCCCCGCCACCCCCGCGGAGCGCGGCCCCCACAGGGCAGGGCATGCAAGCCGAGGGGACAGCGCCGGGCCCCCACAGCAAGAGTGGATGACGGATCCCGACAGCCCGCCCAGAGGGCGGACAGTCGGGGGAGGGGGAGCGCCTGACCGCAGACGCCCCTCACAACGGACACGCGGGCCGCGAAACCCCGGCTGCACGCCCCTGAGGAACACAGGAAATAGGGGCCACGGGGACAGCGCTGGACCCCGTACCCGCACACCGGTGCCCACAGCACGTGGGTAGCGGGCCCCAACAGTCCCCAGGAGGAGGGCAGCCGGAGGGGGGAGAGCACCCGGCCTCGCAACGGGGCCACCACGGACCGCGGGGGGGGGGGCACCTAGTGCCCACACGCACACACGAATGCCGGCCCGCGGAACCGGCGTACGAGCTCCCCCACCCATGCCCTGCCGCGCCCACAGCACGTTCACCAGCCACGAGAAATCCGCACCCCATCCCCTGCTCTTAGGCACAGCGACACAACAATGGCGCAACCCGCGGCCCCACGCAAAACACGCCCCCGATCTCCGACGCTAGACGCAGCACACGAGGTCATCAGGGCGCTGGGACTCAGGGGCGGCGAAAGAGACCCCCCACAGGAGGACGCGGGCACGAACTCCGACCTGCAGGGGATACCAGAGCCCTCCACGGGAAGCACGCCCGCGGAACCTGCGCCGCCGGCAGGCGGCGTGCCCACCCTCTGCCCCGCTTGGAAACGGGGCCACTGCACTGGCGAAGGTTGGTGCCCCAAACAGCACCCCCAGCCCGGCCCCGATAACGGAGCGCTGCCCGAGGTGGGACGCGAGGCCGCACGCGCCGCCCTACGCTACGGGGTGGCGCAGGGCTGGATCCTGGACGAGACCGCACGTGGCAGCGTGAACATCCAGGAGGCCGTCAACCGAGTCACCCATGCGGGACAGGCGGCAGTGGCCTTGCACACCCGGGGCCGCCACGGCGGACCCGCAGGGGGGATCATTGTGGAGCCCTCGGGAACAGTGCTGGTCCTGGCGGCGGACATGGTCCGAGGGGTGCTCCACGCATCCCTCGTGCGGCGGGCACGCCCACAGTGGACCATCCAGGTGTACACCCCCCCACGGGCGTGGCCCTTCTCCACGTGGGCGGTGCTCGCCGTCATGTGGCACCTGGCACCGGAGGACGCCCCCACAGGGACCTCCACACCTGGCCAGCCGGCCAAGATTACCCCTGGCGCAGGCTCTCGGGCGGTCTCCCAGTGGCACCCGCGGCAGAGGGGCTCAGCCTCGCGGCAACCCTCCAACGGCATGCCGACAGGAGGGTACGCCACTTTCTGCAGACAGGCACGGTCCCAGCCGCCCCGCGAGACTCCGAGTGGCAATGGGACGCAGGGGAGGCGCAACCGCTGCCCGGCCCTGGGTCCTCCCGTTGTGGTATTTGCCAATGGGCACCCTTGCCCACGCCACTCAAGCCGTCAAGGGGGATTTCCTGCAGCCGCTCCTCCCCGGCGTGGCCCTGCTCCGCAGCCTGCAGGCGGGGGCGGCCTGGGTATGATGGAGGGAAGGGGTCGGGCGCCCGAGCCCCTATTTCCTCCTGGTCCAGGGCCAGGCCCTACTCCACGCCGAGGGCATGGGGACCGTGGAATGGGGGGCGATCGTGCCCGGCACGGCTTGCAGGTGCATCACTGCGGCCGCCCCACAGCCAATGCCATCGCCGCTGGCGTGCCACCGCCTCCTACGGGTGGTCCCCCCCTTGGCCCCCCGAACACGCCCTTACGAGGGACGTATGGAGGGCCATACTGAGCCACACCAGGGAGTGGCCAACTAACCCGGGTGCACGGTACCCGCTGGCGCTGGTGCTCGAACAGCTCACGGCCCCCACACCCGGGGTCCGCCACGCCCTGCACAGGGCGTCCACTCTCACCGAGCAGCTCAACGAGGTACACCTGGCGCTGGAGCCGCTGCGGGTGCTTTACCCGCAGACCCACATCCCACCCGCGGGCACGTCCAACCGCCTGGGCCGCCTGGGTTTGCAGCGCCGCCTCGAGGCCCCACACCCGGGAGGCGTGGTGGAACAGTGGCTAAAGCTCCGCAACCCGTCCGCCCCGCAAGGCCACTGGTACCTACACCAACTCCTCTTCCTACCCCGGGCCGCCGCGGAGCACCGCTGGCAAAACCCGTACCACACGCACCTGGAGCGCCGAGGCGCGCAGAGCTTCCCACAGCCGGTCCCGCCCGCCCTCTTGCCGGGGCAGGGCCCGGAGGCGCTGCAGCAGGGCCCCCCGCTCGACACCGCCACCACGGTACAGCAAAGGGGAAGCAACGGCGCGGATGGTGCCGAACCGGACTGCACGAACTGCGGAGCGGTGGCCTGAACGGCGGCCTGCAGGCACCTCGCCCGAGATACCACGGGGCTCAGGCAGTACAGGCCAGCGGACCGCACGGCGCTGGCGTCCGCAGTCGCGGCCGTCACCATGGGTCCCGTGGCGGCGTGGTCGGCGCAACTACTGTCCCACGTCCCCTGCCGCGACACGCAGCCCCGCCAGCAGGCCGCAACGCACGTGCCGACTGCACCCCTCATGGCGGACGGTGGGGAGAGCTTCGTCCACCACCACGGCCCGGCGCAGATTGCGGGAAGCATACAAGGGCCGCAGCGCGATGCACCCCAGCCGTGGCACGCCACACCCTGCGGGCGCACCCGCGTCTGGGATGCGGGCGGCGGCACACCCCCTCCCGGGCCTCAGCAGGGGGAGGCACTGGTGCCGCAGACAGCAGGGTACAGGGGCCATCCTGCACGGCCACGCGGGAGGGTACTAAAGAAGGTCCCTACCAGGACCAGCCCCTGCTGTACCCCTTCCAACATTTCCTGTCACTCCTATGGTCTTGCTTCTCACCAGGTTCTGCATGATCGTGCCCTGTCCTGCACAATTTCCCACAAAAAATAGTAAAATATGGCTCCTTCACACAAATCCTGATCCCTTGCAATAACCAACTCCCAAGTACAATAACTCCAATCCAAATAATCCACACTGAGGGCTTCCAAGGTTGTTTGAGTTCCCGCGTTGACACTCAACAACTCCCTCCAACACGCCGGTCGTCTCACGGTGCACACGGAGACACGGGTGTTGGGTATGTACATTGAATTGCACCAATAAGGAAGCCCTGAAATTGGCATATGAACACAAATCAGGCAAGGTTGGTAAAAGATGGAAACATACACAATCACAGCCATAGATCCCTCATTCCCTGGACACAGGATCTTCTCTTGACTCGGCAACATGATGCCCTGAACCAAGTCAAATAAGATGGCTGAATGCCATGTGTCAAAAGTCAGTACACAAACCCCAAAAAAGTGTTCCCTCCCAAGCCTCTAAATCCTAGCCCAAAGAAAGAAGGTGGCATGTCATGCCTGAGAGTGGCACTCAGGACCATGCCCTACCCTGACATAACTTTGGTTGGACTTGGAGTTGATTGGACTTGGAGAATTGCCCCATGAAGATGACCTCATAACATAGCAAAATTAGGCAAATTACACCATAGTGCCCAAAAAGTCAATTATATACTTAAAAATGCATTTGGCAAGTATTCAAATGCTCCATGCATGTATCAAACCGGAGAGAAAGATACAAGGGTGATAGAGACCAAAGGTCTATGCCCAAGAATATCCCAACATTGGCCCCCAAGCCCCTGCAGATATACACATGCCATGCTTCACAAGTCAACTCATGAATTTGGGACCTAATTTTGTGAGGCCTCTTGTACCACGCCAAAGTGACCACGTGATCTGGCATATGGTGAGGTGCAACACCGAAGCACATGCCAACATATGAGCAACATACCATAGTTCACTGATCTCTAGGCACTTTACTGTTAGCCGAACAGTTGAGCACATAAAATACAAAAATGAGCATAAAATGAGGTCAAAAACATGCAAATATTGCCAAATTCAAAGTAATCACAATAGTATATAACTTCGCTCACCCATGGTATCAACATATGGTTCAAGACACAACTGCTGGGGACAATTTACATACAATCCCCCCACTTGGATCCCCACATGGACGCATGGAGACACCTTCAAACCTCCTCCCAGCACGCACCATGAAAATGGGAAAATTGATGGTGGCGCTTGTGGGTCGATCCGTAAACCTTCCCACATGCACTATCGGTGCGGTAGACATAGTCTAGCGCTATGGAGCTCACCATGGAGACATGGGCGAAGCCCTTGCCCCGTATGACCCCACATATCTTCCTACAAACGGAGATATATAACATGGGCGTGAGCATAGCGAAGCACATACCTTGCATATAACACATACCCTCAAAAGGTGGCTCCCACCATGGTATGCCATGCCCCTCCATGGACATAACTTCACGTTAAAAATACGTAGGAAACCAAAGAAAGTTTCTAGGCAACACCAACACTCATGCGGTACACTCGAAAGTCGCATTAAAATATTCGGTTGCATGGTCCAAGAGTTAGAAAACGCTTTCTACCCTCTTGACCATTATCCCTTGCTACACCGGGCATATGTACACGTCAAAGGCGTTTGAAGCATCCTCAATTAAGTTGAGACCAAGGCAGTTCCAACCCAAGTCTCGAAATTGGTGTTTCCCGCTGTGAGTTGGAGATATGACCTTTCAAAGTTGCCTCACCAATCAATTTTGTTTCGCCTATATCTCCAAGAAAAATGAAGGACACAACAAAAGGAAGGTTGATTCGTGATTGGGGAAAAATGTAGGACCACTCAAAATTCATCATATCAAGTGCGGCGACCTCGAAGTTGAAAATACGATTTCGAATGTCTGTAAAAATCAAATGAATTTTGCGAGTGTATAACATGAAAATTGCGGATGAAACGAACCCTTTTCTGATGAAATTTAACCCTTAATCGGCGTTTCCGCTAAAATATCTGGAAATAACCGTTAACCAATCGCTTACCGCAAAATCGCGAGCCAACTGACAGCCGCCGATACACTGACCATCAGAACGAAAGGCTGAAAAATTACGGAAACATCATGACAAAAAAAACCCTATTGATTCCTGATCTTTTGATATATCAATCTCAGCCGGCGGCGCCTCGGTATTGAATATGGCCGCTCATAGCTGGAATGGCCGAACACTATCACATCAGGTTAGGTCAGGTGGATGGCAGAGTATGATATCAGCCAATGGCGGCATGCCGGCACATAGATACACACCCCAAGTGACCCGAAGATGGCCACAGGGGTCTGAACCGGCTTCACCCCCCTTCACAGAGCGTTGTATCCGCTCGGAAGTCATTGAGGAGAGGACGGGATGACAGCAATGGGCTCCAACCCCCCCCTACCATGTCTCCAGGACACATGGAGGCCCCAAATACGGCGTAGACATCCCCCATGCCCCAAAAAGGGGTAAGGACACTCATAATCGGTGCCCTCCGCCATATCTGGTCTCCTCTTGATCTACAACATGGACCAAGGGGATCAAAGATAGAGAAACGTCGTCGACCGGTCTAAATACGTATACCACAATGAAGTATATATGTGTGGAGACCAAGTGAAGGGGGTATATGGCCAATCAAGGCCCAAACATCCCCAGATGAACGCCCTCACCCGTCTCTCAAGCACAGAAACAAACAAAACGCCAAGGGGCATCCATTACGGTGCTGCTGCAGCCACCAAAGGGACCAACACGTCCTTGACATCCAAAGAGATGTTCTTTCTCCCTTAGATACTCCATCCAGACCGTGGTATACCTCGGCACGAAACTGCCCGGAGGTTCCCACGAATCCCTGGATGCAGCAAGTCCCTTCCAACGGACGTTATAATGCCTCCCCCCAGGCGTCCCCGGGTCTGGCTTGTCCGTCAGGATCCTCTCGGCGGTGAAGTCGTCGTCCTCCCCTTTGTCATCAGAGTCCAGATCTCCGGCTGTGAGCTCAAAGGTGACGGGACGTCCGCTGGGGTCTGGTTCTCGGGAATGAAGCTGGGTATGGTCACGGTCGAGGATCTTGTTTTTCCCCCACACGAACCGCATACACATACTGCCCGACCTTCCGAACGATTACCCCCGGCACATACCAAGATACCTGCTAATGCCTGGACAGGACATCCTTGTGATGCCGCTCCACCCATACGGTGTCTCTGAGGGGATATTTCTGGACTTTCCCCTGCCTGAAGTACTTGGCCCTCTTCTTATCCTTGTCCTGAAGTGCCTTGCACACCTTGGCCGCCGTGTCGTCCGCCTCAGCCATCATAGCGCAGGCATCCCGGGCCACCTTGCCATGCTTCAACCACGGGAGAGTGTGTGACACTCGATCCTGTACGAACAGGATCTGATGGGGCAACAGTCCAGTGGGCCCCGGAAGGTCGTGGTACGCTTTGAGTACTCTCCACAGCGAATTGTACCAATTCCGGCCTGGTTCGTCAATGTGCAGCTGGCGGAGGGTTTCGAACATCGGCCGCCCGGCCACCTCAGCCCTGCCATTTGACTGGCTGTGGTACGCCACGGTCTTGGCGTGCCGAATGCCCATGTGCTTGCACATTGTCTTGAACGACGTCCCCACAAATTGACTGCCCCGTTCGCTGCAGATGACAGCTGGGACATCAAAAGTCGTCAGCCAATGACTGATCATGGCGTTGGTGACAGTCTTGGCCTGCAGCCCCACTCCATGCTTGTCCTTCTTGTCCTTATTCTTGGATTTCTTGGTGCAGACCGCCACGATATACCCGCTGTGCCTATCCACCGCCAGGATGACACGGTCGTAGGTCTCTCCTTCCACGGTGACCTCAGGCATGGCGAATACATCCATGGCCACGGACCGCATAGGGGCCTCCGGTATAGCCGTATACGCCAGGTAGCCAGCAGAGGAGTGATTGGGGCTCTTTGTGGCCCGACACACGGCGCAGTCGCTGCAGTACTTGTCCAGGATGGCGTAGTACCCCGGTGGGAACTTGAAGCGCCACTCCAGGTCCTGCTGCATCTTGTCCCGACAAGAATGCATGAGCTGGGCGTTATGCCAGTGGTCAATGAGCGCTTCCATTCGGTTCTCAGGGACCAATAGTTTGTCCTTGAGGAATAATTTAACCCCATCCCCGGTCAAGCCCTCAGGCCACTCGTCGTCCGACGGGGCGCTCACGGCATTCCAGTACCTGCTCCAGTGTTCGGATGCCGCATAGTCATCCGACCAGTCTTCTGTGAGCACCGACCTGACTAGCTCTACGGGGGCCACCATCCATTCCTTGAGGGTTTCCTCTCGAATAGCTTGGACTCGGGCGCCCCGAAACTTGGCCAGGTCTGTACGGTTTGCCTTCACCACAAAGCACTTGACCCCCTCTTGCTCCATGGCCTTCTCCATCTCGATGATGCGCTTGGCCTCCTCGGTCTCCTCGGCGTCCCCATGGCTGGATATGTCCATCCATGCCTTGCCCGCGGGGTAAGCCCATCGACTGAGGCAGTCTGCCACAGTGTTGTCCTTCACCGGGACGTATACGACGCTGAGGTCGAGCTTGGCGAATGTCTCATGCCATCGGGCCCTCCTCGCCGCCGGTCCCGAGGTGGTGTCGACGTGCTCCTTGTGCCAGCTCTGTAAGGACTGATGGTCCGTGCAAACCACCACCGGTTGCAATCCGATGTGGCCAGATCACTTGCTGAGAGCACAAACTATGGCGTATGTCTCCTTCTCCCTCGCAGTCCAGGTTCGACGTTGGCCCTCGACCAGGATCCGGCGCCAAAACGCCACAGGTACGTGCGACCCGTCCTCCCGGACCTGCTCGAGGACTGCCCCTACGGCATAGTCTGAGGCGGCCGTCCTTAGCACGAATCCCTTGTCCGGGTTCCCCAGGAATAACCCCAGCTGCCCCAGGAGTCGCTCCTTCAGGCGGCTGAACGCATCTTCGGCTTCAGGGGTCCAGGCAAGCTTCTTCTTGCTCCCCTTCCGGCCATCGAGCTTCCCCACCTGCAGCATCTTGTGGAGCGGCCCCGAGAGTTCTGCATACATCCGGACATAGCCCGAATAGTAATTGCAGAACCCCATGAAGGACCGGAGTTCGCTGATGGTCTCGGGCTTCTCCCAGTGGTGCAGGGATGCCAGCTTCCAAGGCATGGGACGGCGTTGCCCGTGACCAACCACGTGACCCGCGAACTCCACTTCTTTCACGAAGAGTGAGGCTTTGGTGGGCTTGCACACCATGTTGTGCTTGTCAAGCTCGCTGGGCACTCGGCGCAGATCCTTCTCATGCGCTCCGATGAGCTCGTCCTCAGTCATGTCCTCCGTGCCGGACCCGATGATGATGTCATCCACAAAGGGGTTGGCACAGTCCCGGACAGGACCGAGTAGCTCCTCCATCAAGCGCTGGAAAGCGGCGCTGCCATTCTGGGCGCCCATAGGCACCACTTTCCATTGCATGGGCCCCAGCGGCGTCGACATTGCTGTGCAGGGCCTGGAGTCCGGGTGTAGCGGCATCTGGTGATAGCCGTGTTTCACGTCTAACACGGTGAAGATCCGCTTTTTCTGCTGTTTTTGGAGGATGGTGTCGATCAGAGGACGCGAGTACGAGTCGGGCTCGGTTTGCTCGTTCAAACCCCTGCAATCAACCACCAACCTCCACTCGCCCTTCTCTTTCTTGGGCATGATAAAGGCTGGGCTGACCCACTCACTGTCGGAGAGTTCGATGCAGCCCCGCTCAATAACCTCGGCCAACAACTTCTTCATGGCCTCAGCCCGATCGCCCTGAAGTTGGTACTCCCGATGACGATAGATCTTGGGGTTCGGCTTCAGCTTGATCCTCGCTGTGCCAAACCTCCCACAATCTGGAGGGTTCTTGTTGGCGACGCCACTGAATAGCCGCGGATAGGCATTTATCAGCCTCTCCTTCAGCTCGGCGACCTTCGGGTTCTCCTGGGCCTCTTCAGCCGCTTGCTTCTGTATCGATACAACTGACCACATTGCGGTATAGGCCTCTTCCGGGTCCGATTCTGACTTCTCCTCGTCCCATATACCGTCTTCATCGTCGTGGGGTGCACTTCCCACCGATACTCTTCGGAAATTTGTTGCATCGGCCGAGTTCTTGTCGCTACTGGCCCCAATTCTTGGAAAATTCGACGTCGACGGGTCCGACCCAACCGGACCATCAAATTGGTCCGCGATGTGTTCCATGACCCTCGCCACGAACTCATCCTTCTCGTACTTGCCGGTGACCAACATCTTGTCATCCCACCAATGCGGAGATGTGACCATGGTCCGCCTCTTCTTGGCTGCAACACGGTCGTGCATCCCCATCAGCATGTAGTTGACGACGTGGTCAATCTCAGCGTGGGATAGGACGTCAATGCCATCCATTGGCTGATTCGTCCCCTCCTTGGGCTCAAACATGACCCGCATGGGCTCCGCCTCAACCCTACGGACGAATGCTTCATCACCCCTGGGCTGGGCTTGCGCCCGGTCCACCAGGAAAGCCTTGGTACCCCACGCTTGACCCGGGGAGGGCATTGATAAACCCTTGGCGTTGATGAACAACTCCTCCTCTGGGCCGAATGACATCTCGTTCAGGGTGATGGAATCCAGCGTCCACTTGAGATCTTCCAGCGGACATGGGGTGGATCCTATGCCGGTTATGACCAGGATCCCCTTCGCCCTATCCGCGACGATCTTCTCCACCGTACGTCTGGTATTTTCCAGGGAGCCATGCCAATACATGGTCCCCCACTCCTTCAAACCCCAATGCCTGTGCCAGGCTGAGTCTCCTCGATGCCAATGCCTCCTACACTTCCTCAAAACTGGGGCATCCCGGGAAGCAAAGACGTCCGTCTCGGGCGCTTCGGCTCCCAGCGTCTGAATCATCCTGGCCTACACCTGCGGCGCCATTCCATACTCCGTGAGCTGAACTCCGCGGTCTCCTCTGGACTTGGCACCCACAGCTTGCACCGCTTGGACGATCCGATCCTCTTCCTCAGTATTCAGTTGGGATGATCCGCATGCATAGTCTGTGGACAGCCATGTAAGGCATTCATTATCCTCCCGGACCGGCGTTGCACGATGGGAAAGGGCTCCGATGGCGTTCTCCACCATGAACTCATACCCCATGCTCATATCCCCATCTGTAATGTCGGCAACATAGAAGTTCCCGGATAGAGTGCTTCTCTTTGCCAAATCAGGGCGGTTCAAGCGCTCATGCTCCCAGAGTTCCATACTGATAGTGGCCTTATGGGTGCCACCACCCATAATCTCTCCATTGGCCATCTTCAGGCGTACCGGTCTACGGCTGTCTGCAGGGATTCCTCCTTGAACAACCCTCTCCTGACCAGGCTCACCTGGGCACCCGTATCCACCAACACATCCACCACCAACTCCTCTTGTCCGCACCGTACACGCACCTTCAAGTGCAACTGCCGCTCGTCACCCTGCGGTGTATGGACGACTCTCACGACATGCAACGCTAGCACATCCGGGTGCATCAGGACTTTGAGGGGATTGTCACGGATGGTGTAGATCTTGGGCTGGTCCTCCCCGTCCACGGGGCTCTCTGTGGTCGCTCCTTCTTTCTTGCCATGTCCCTTGCCCACATACACCTCCCTTGGCAGGGCGCTCCAGGGGTTGGGAGTGACGAAACTCAGTGGTTCTGGCTCTTCTGGAGCCTTCTTTGGCATCCGATGTGCCTTCGCTTTCTCTCGGATTCCACTGCTTTTCAGAGGGAAGACCTTCGGGATCCCACTCCCGTGGGGAACGTGGCCTGCCGCAGCCCCCTCCTGCTGCGATCCGCTCAGACTTTGTCCACGGGGTTGCTGGGCTTTGAGTTCCTCCAACGTCCTCAACATGTCGTCTGCAACCTCCTCGATTGACCTCACGCGTCAGTCTGCGCCAGGTTCTCCTCAATAGCCTTTTCCTCCGCCTTTCCCTTGGCCTTTTCCTTGGCCTTTTCCACCGTCTCCGCCCTTTGCCTTCCAATCAGCAATTCGTTGCTCCTTGGGCTTCCTGTCGGGATGGGCGGCGAAGTAGGTCTTCTTGTCCTCCTCATATACCTTGCAATGCAGGTGGTCATGTGCATGGTTGTTCCACTTGCCGTAGCTACCCGTGTGCTGCGATCTGTACTCGCGGAACGAGAGCGGCGGGTTCCCGATCCTCCGCGGTTCTCTGCGGTTCTTGGTCCTTGGGTCCAGGCGGTTCCACCTGGACCTGTGCTGCCCATTCTCCTTCATATTGTGCGCTACGAACGCGAAGAAGTGGGCTTCTTCATGATCCTCTAGGGTGGTCGCGGTTCAGAGATCTTGGCCGCTTCCACTCCCTTCCTCCGCGGTGCCGACCGTGTCCCCCTTGACCTCTCGGTGGTGGCGATCCTCTCAATGACCTCGATGTCCTCGGCTTTGTCGGTCCTGCACGTGGGCCTCGTTCTTGGCGTTGAGCTTCAGCTCCACCGTGATGTACTTCACGATCTCTTCCAGGCTCATGCGGGCGAAGATGACCTGCATCCTCAGCGGCTCTCCACTCCACGTTGTTGAGGCGCATCAGCCTTTGCCCCATGGTGTCGCCGAATACCTCCACGTAGACGGCGTTCTTCAACCCAAACATTCGGCTGGGCTCGCCGAGGTTATGCCGGAAAAACTCCATTATTCCGGCGTGGGTGTCCTCCGATGCCATGATCCGTACGGCCACGCGCTTCTTTGCTCTCTTCTATTCCTCGTCCTCCACTCGCCTCTTCCAGTGGCCGGGGAGGACGTCCTTCAACAGGTGTCGGATCTCGCTGGCCTCATTCCAAGCCCCCCACCCGCTTGAGACTTCTTCGGTACTTGCGGATGTACTGATTCCATTCCTCGACCCTCAATTCCCCGCGCTCCAGCGGCAGCGGAATGGACCACAAATCCTCCAACTTCTGGTTCGGGGCGTCCACTCGCTCCTCGTCCTCCAGCCACTGGAGGCAGGCCTGGTCCGTCTGGATCAATCCCTCGCGGATCTGATCCCTGGGCGCCTCCTTCAGGTCCTGCGCCAGCCTGTGTGGGAATGTCCGACAAAGCCACTTGTCCCTCGGCGCTCCCTTCATCTTGCCAACGACCTCCTCAGCGAAGTCCTCGCAATCCAGGATGAAGTCATCAAGGTTGGAGGGGTTGCCATCGTAGTAGGGGATTTTGATTCCCCTGAGGTCGTCAATCCTGATGGCGTCTCCGACATCCGCAGCCACCACACCACCCAGAAGGATACCACCTGTGGCCGGGGGGTGTGAGTACACTCCCCGTACATCCCTCCCCTCCATGGAGTGCGGTCACCTTGGGCCTGAACCCATGGGGTTCGGGATGCGGGAAGGACTTGCTCGACCGGCTGTCCATATCCCCGTAGTGCGGTCCTTCACCCACAGGTTTCCGTCTGGATGGCCTCGACCATGTCCGTCGGCCCTTCCCATGGTTCGCCCCTGCATGGTCTGGTGTTGGATCTCCTCTTCCGCATAAACTGCATGGGCAGTCGTAGTGGTCGGTGGATCCTGGGCGGCATGGGACATCTGTACCGTCAGGCTCCTCAGGTCTGTGGCTGCCTGCTCTTCCCGCATGGACCCAGCCGTTGCCGTATGCTCCCCGAGCATTATGGATTCGCTGAACATGGGAACAAACGGCAGCGCACCCGGGTCGACACGCGGAGGCGCGTACGGTGCCTCTGCAGGGCCGCCCATGGGTTTATCCATGGCGCTCCTGAGGGTCTTAACCCGCTCCACCAGCTCTTCTGTTGCCGGCCTTGCCGGGAGCTTTGGACCCGAGGCGAGGGGTTGTAACTCCTCTAGCCTTTTCAGGCGTCCCGACATGTCCTCCACCAGGTGGAAGAGGCTGTCCACCACTCGCTGCTGCTTCTGCAGGGCCATCTCCAGCTTCTCCCGGTACCGGTCCTGCTCCCCTCGCAGCTCCGCCATGTCTCTCTCCGCTGCCCACTGGTCATCCAGGATCCCCGCGACGTCCTCCTCTAGGCCGTCCTTCGCGTTGTCCAGGCGGTCGAGGTGCTGCATGATGGCGTCCATCCCCATCTTCCGGTACTTGCCGATGAGGAAGGATACGTGCTCGCAGTGGCACTCAACGTGCTTTCCACCTGATCCGGCGCATCCCACGGTTCCCTGCGCCTCGGACTCCTCCGCCATGGGTGTGTCGCCCATGCTACCCCGCGTTGGCTCCGTGTGCCCGGCCACAGGCCCCGTTCTGGCTCTGGCAGGCCTCTTCAACGCCTCGGCGTCATGCTTCAGGCTGGGTTCGGGGGCTGTGTTCGCCCTTGTGGGCGGTATGGCCATGTCCTCCGACTCCGAAAGGAAGAGCGGTCCGATAGCCATCGGAGTGCCCCTCAGAATCTGCAGCTGACCACAGCCTGACCGAGCTGGGATCCGTCTCCATTGCCCTGGCTTCCGCCGCGGGTTTTTGGGACCCGCGCTTCCGGTAACGCCGGGCCCTGCCGTTGCTGCCAGTCTCCTCCAACTCCTCCGCAGCGGAGCGGTGATTGCAAGCCTTGCGGCATTGCCTTTCACACATGGGGGCCAGGTCCTCCATGTCTAGCCGATGTCCTGCAAGGGCTCTCCGTTGTGAGCATCTTCGCTCTTCTCGGGCTTCCCAGTCCGGCGTCGACTCCATGGACTCGATGATCTGCACCCGGGGCGGTAGGCGGCAGGTACTCCTCTGCTGCCATAAAGAAGGTCCCTACCAGAACCGGTTCCTGCTGTACCCCTTCTACCATTTCCTGTCACTCCTATGGTCTTGTTTCTCACCAGGTTCTGAATGATCTTGCCCTACCCTGCACAATTTCCCACAAAAAATAGTAAAATATGGCTCCTTCACACAAATCCTGATCCCTTGCAATAACCAACTCCCAAGTACAATAACTCCAATCCAAATAATCCACACTGAGGGCTTCCCAGGTTTTTTGAGGTCCCGCGTTGACACTCAACAACTCCTTTCAACACGCCGGTCGTCTCACGGTGCACACGAAGAGACGGGCGTTGGGCATGTACATAGAATTGCACCAATAAGGAAGCCCTAAAATTCGCATATGAACACATATCAGGCAAAGTTTGGGAAAAATGGAAACATACACAATCACAGCCATAGACCCCGCATTCCCTGGACTCAGGACCTTCCCTTGACTCGCCAACATGATGCCCTGAACCAAGTCAAATAAGATGGCTGAATGCCATATCTAGATCAAAAGTCACTACACAAAACCCAAAAAATGTGTTCCTGCCCAAGCCTCTCAATCCTAGCCCAATATGGGAGGGTGGCGTGTCATGGCCTAGGGTGGTACTCAGGACAATGCCCTACCCTGACATAACTTTGGTTGGACTTGGAGTCAATTGGGCTTGGAGAATTGCCCCATGAAGATGACCTCACAACATAGCAAAATCAGGCAAATTACACCATAGTGCCCAAAATTTAATTATATACTCAAAAATGCAAATGGCAAGTATTCAAATGCTCCATGCATCTGACAAACCGGAGAGTAATATACAAGGGTGATACAGACCAAAAGTTCATGCCCAAGAATATCCCAACATTGGCTCCCAAGCCCCTCCGGATATACACATGCCATGCTTCACAAGTCAACTCAAGAATTCGAGTCCTAATTTCGTGAGGCCTCGTGTACCACGACAAAGTGACCACGTGATTCGGCATATGGTGAGGTGCAACACCGAAGCATATGCCAACATATGAGCAACATACCATAGTTCACCGATCTCTAGGCACTTTACCGTTAGCTGACCAGTTGAGCACATAAAATACAAAAATGAGCATAAAATGAGGTCAAAAACATGCAAATATTGCCAAATCCAAAGTATTCACAATAGTATATAACTTCGCTCACCCATGGTATCAACACATGGTTCAACACACAATTGGTTGGGACCATTTGCAAACAATCCCCCCACTTGAGTCCCCACATGGACGCATGAGGACACCTTCGAACCTCCTCCCAACACGCACCATGAAAATGGGAAATTTGATAGTGGCGCTTGTGGGTCGCTCCGTAAACCTTCCCACATGCACTATATGTGCGGTGTACATAGTCTAGCGCTATGGAGCTCACCATGGGGACATGGGCAAAGCCCTTTCCCCGTATGACTCCACATATCTTCCTACATACGTAGATATATAACATGGGCGTGAGCATAGCGAAGCACATACCATGCATATAACACATACCCTCAAAAGGTGGCTCCCACCATGGTATGCCATGCCCCTCCATGGACATGACTTCACGTTAAAAATACGTAGGAACCCAAAGAAAAGTTTCTAGACAACACCAACACTCATGCGGTGCACTCGAAAGTTGCATTAAAATATTCAGTTGCATGGTCCCAGAGTCATAAAACACTTTCTACCCTCTTGACCATTTTTCCTTGGTAGAGCGAGCATATGTACACATCAAAGGCGTTTGACGCTTCCTAAATTAAGTTGAGACCCAGGCGGTTCCAACCCGAGTCTCGAAATTGGTGTTTCTCGCCGTGAGCTGGAGATGTGACCTTTCAAAGTGGCCTGACGAATCAATTTTGTTTCGCCTATATCTCCAAGAAAAATGAAGAAGACAACAAAAGGAAGGTTGATTTGTGATCAGGGACCAATGTAGGACCACTCAAAATTCATCATATCAAGTGCGGCGACCTCGAAGTCGAAAATCCGATTCTGAATGTCTGAAAAAATCGGATTAATTTTGCGAGTGTATAACATGAAAATTGCGGAGACAACGAACTCTTCTCTGATGAAATTTAACCCTTCATCGGGGTTTCCGCTAAAATATCTGGAAATAACAGTTAACCAATCGGTTACCGCAAAATCGGGAGCCAACTGACAGCCGCCGATACACTGACCATCAGAACGAAAGGCTGAAAAATTACAGAAACATTATGATAAAAAAAACGCTGTTGATTCCTGATATTCTCAGCCGGCGGCGCCTCGGTATTGAATATGTCCGCTCTTAGCTGGAATGGCTGAACACTATCACATCAGGTTAGGTCAGGTGGATGGGAGAGTATGATATCAGCCAATGGCGGCCTCCCGGCACATAGATACACACCCCAAGTGACCCAAAGATGGTCCCGGGTCCGAACCGGCTTCAGTACCGGTCGCACGTCCTGGCCGGGGGCCGCTGGACTGTCTGGCACAGCACAGCCAAAATAGGGGCATTCCCGCCCCTGCCCCACGTCGACTGGCAGCAGGGCCCCACCCAGGCCTACTATATGTCGGCGGACCCCTGGCCGCTGGCAGTCCTGCTACACACCGTCAGCGCCCCCAACAAGAGGCAGGAACCGGGATGGGTCAACCCCCCCGCACTGGTGTGGAGCCCCGACCAGGAGGAGCATCTACGGGGCGCGTGGCATGGAGACACCATCAGGGCCACGGATGTCCCGGACCTCCACGCGGGGCCAATCACGCAGCCCGCCATGGCGCTGGCCCAACAGGGACAGCAGAACCCACAGTGGGTGGTCTGCATGGGCAGCCCAGTGGAAGCGCACATCGTCGTCTGCGACCCCGAGCGCCTGCCCGGGTCCGAAACCGTGGTCCGGGTGGCGGACTGTACCCGCATGATTGTCAAGGCGCTACGGGAGGGCGAACACCACGCCGTCCTGCTCCAGGTCCGGCTGAAGGACAACGGCCGGGCGGCGAAGCCGGGGCTCTGGCCGGCAGCGGCGCACCACGCCGACCTAGAGCTCCAGCTGGCGGTCTCGAGCACAGTGTACCACTGGCTACAAGCCTTCCATGACCTGCGATGGAGGGGCAAATCGGCTGCACGGACTGGCAAGCGTGGCTGCAGGCAGACGCGCAGCGCGATGCCGTCCGGAGTCTTGGGCCTGCGCCCGCGACACGAGCCCTCGATGCGGCGGCCCCGGGCCGCTTGTTGGCCCCACACACGGTTCCACTGGGCAACCTGCCCTTCGAACCAGCCACGGAGGGCGCCATCTGGAAGTCGGTGGCGCTCCCCGCGGCGAGAGGGGCCACGGAACCAACGAAATGCCCCCTGTGTGTAGACAAGTACTACACAAGCGGGGCAATGCTGGCACGCAGTGCACGCTGCAGCCCCGGTGGACGACAAGGAGGCGGCCTCCAACACGGCCTGCAAGGGAGGGCACGGAGGTCTGCATGGCACGCCCCGTACGGCCGGCGGCCCCCGCTGCAGGCGGCCGACCACGCAGACAGCGACGAGGAGGCCCCGGGGACCGGCGGTGCGGCCCAACAAGGGTCCATCTCTGCGGGGCTGGCCCCCCTGGCCCCCCTGTGGGCCCTGCTGGGAGCGGGCTCTCCCCACCAAATGGCCCCGGCGCACCCGGGAGCCCTGGCTGCACCAGCGGACCCAGCGGCGATGCCGATGCGGGACGGCTGACTCCAGGAGGACACGACGGAAGACGCCCTATGGCTCCTCTCGTGGAACCTGCTCAACGGCCTCTTACCGCCCCGGCCGCAGGGGGAGCCGGCGCAAGGGGCAGGCGGAGCCCGGCCCTGGGACGAGGACTGGGGAACGGTCCTGGACCCTATCGGGGATGAGGCCCTCCCCCTGGTGGGGGAGGTGTACGGGTGGTTGAGCTGGGCCAACCAGGGGACCACCAGGGGGCTGAGGAACCAGCCTTTCGATGCCGTGCTCCTCCGGAGGGACGGAGGAAACCGAGAGGTACCCCCAGGGGGGTGGGCAGCCCCAGAAGACCACGAGGGGGTCCTCAGGTCAGTGATCCGGGCGGCGTGGCTTGACAGGGGGCCGACGTGGCCGGCCTTCCTAGAAAGGGCGGGCAGTGCTCCGCATTACGGACGCGGAGGCCAACAACTGGCTCCCAGGGGCCTTGCGCAGCGCCCTCACCCACTGGCGCTACCGCCAGCGCAACCCGCCACCGCGACAGCCCCAGCCCCCACACAAGCGGCGGCGCAGGTGACGGCCCAGACGGAGGACGCGAGAGAGTGGGGGGGAGGCGCTGGGCCCCCCGACCCACGTTCCCCCAACGATACGGTGTGACGGAGGAGCGCGCGCCATCTCCCGCGGGAGGGAGGGCGGAGGCAACGAGCGCTGGGGGGAACCTACTGCCCCGCAGCCCGCTAACCGCTGACCGCTAACCCTCACGGCCGCCCCCGGCCGGCCAACGCCGCGCAGTGACGGCGGGGGGGACAAGGACCCCGGCGAGGGCCTGCACGAGGGTCCGGCTCTAGGTAGAGGGGGGCGAGGGAAGAGTGCGACCCCCCAGCCGAGGGCTGGCCCCCGGGGCCGGGACGGCCGGGCCGCCCCCCCTCGGCCGCCAGGGGGCGGCGCCAGGGGACCAGAGGGCCCCCCCCACTCCCCCTCCCCTCCCCCTCAGGCCCAAGAGTGGACTGAGGCAGACCGAAGAGACGGCGGCCCCGCGGCCCCCCCGAGGAGGCCGCTACACCCGGGATGAGGGGGCACCGCGGCCGCGGCAAGCGCCCCCGGTGAACCGTCCGCAAGCTCCCACCCTGCCCGCTGCCAAGCGACGGCGGACCGGCGGCGCCGAGGACAGCGCAAACTGAGCGGCCCCTTCAGAGACCGGCCTGGGGAAGGCAGGGGGGCGAACCAGGGCGGGGGGGTTCCCCTTCCCTTTCCCCCCCCCCCACCGCACTGACCCATTGGCCGCCGACCTGGCCGCGCCCGACGCCCGCGGCCGCCCGGCAACCCCCACGGGACGAGTATACCCCGGGGGGGCCCGCCGGAGAACACAGATGTAAGGCCGACTCCCGACGGGGCGGGGGGGCGGGGGCTGGCTGAGCGCCCCCCCCCAACCCCTCCCCCCCGCCCCCCCCCCCCCAGCTTGAGGGCCACAGGGGCGAAACTCCGCCCCCCCGGAGCCGAGGGGACGCCCCCGCTCCCCCAGAAGGGACCGCGACGCCGGGGGGGTAGGGGTGCGGCTGGACCTGCACAGGGCGCGCCCCAGTGCCCCCAGCCGCCTGCCCCCGACCCACACCAGCGCGCTGGAGCGGCGCGCGGACCTAGCCTTGGGGCGGCGCACGGCGGCGCACCAGAACAGTATGGGGGCCGCGCCCCCCATGACCCCCCCCCTGACCATTGCCCACTCGGGGAGGCCAGAGGGGGGGTTTAGGTCAGAAGGGGCCACCGGGGGTGCGGTCCACGGGCCGCCCCTCATCCCCCCCCCCCCGGGGCGGCTCCCCGACCCCAACCACACGCGCACGCCGGGGAAGAGTGCGCCGACGACAAGAGGGGGGCCAGGGTAGGGAACCGCGGGCCGCCCCCCAGAGGCGGAGCAGGGAGGCCGCGACGCGACCCCCCCCCCAACCCCCCCACCAGCCCGCAAGGCGCGGGGGCGCCGGCCCCCACCCCCCGAGGCAGGGAGGATGGTCCCCCCTCTGCCCGCCTGAGAGATGAGCCGGAGCACGGCCCGCCCCCCCGCCCCAGCCGCCGGCTCCCACAGGAACCGCGGGAAGCAAGCGAGCCCGAGCCAACGCGCCAGGACGCCGCACAGATCGCGCCCAGAGAAGGCGGGCGAGCACGAACCGGAGTGGTCAGGGGACCGGGCCCCCCATTACCACAACGACGCCAGTGACATCCGCTTTGCTGCCTGCCCAGGGAAGGCAGAGAAACGGAACGAGGCAGAGCGACCCCCCGCCCTACTGGCCCCCCCGGCCGCACAAACGGGGGGCACGGCGCACGGGCCGCCCACCCCCCCCAAAAACCCGCCCCCCGGCACACGAACGCCACGGACCCGCCCCACGGGGGGCGCACAGCCCCGAGCCAGGTAGGGGGGAACCGGAACCGGACCGCCCCCCCCCCAGCACGCCAGACGGAGACAGGGACCGGGGCCGGACACGCGGAGGGGCACCGACCACGTGGAACGGCCCTACCAGCGCCCAGTGCCGGGACCGCGCGGGGTGCGCACGCCACACCACCCAGGGGGGGGGGTGGACGCCGCGGGAGCGGGAGCGCAAACACACGCAGAGGGCACGCGGGGACTACCAGAAGAACCGGACCGAGCTCGCGGAACGCACAGACCGTGTGGAATGGCTTACGAGCGGGACACCCGGATGGGACAGCGCGCCACATGCACGGCGGGACATGCGGGGCGGGAAGGGGGAAACTGGAGAGACACAACACCAGGTACCGGCCCGAGCCCCCCCGAACTGGCCGCGAGCGCCGCACAGACACACGGACGGGGCACCGCACCCGCCAAGGCAGTAGTGGCGCACTGCGCCACGCCCGGACCCCTAGACTAGGCAGCCTCCGCGCCAGCCCAAGGGGGTCCTACTGGCGACAAGCCCGTATCACGGGCCCGGCGGCGCCGGCGCCCCGGGCGACCACGCATTAGGGGGGCGACGCGGTGGTCCCCCGCCAATCCTGGTGGGAGGGCCTTGTGGGTGCAGTGTCCCGCCATTCCCGGTTGGGGTCTGTAGGTGGCTGTCGTAAGCCGGGTGGTCGCTCGTCCTCTTCGGAGGTGGGCTCTTTGTTTGTTGTTCCCTGCCATTCCTGGCTGGGGCTGCTGGCCCTTTTCTTTTCTTTGGGTTGATGGCCTCTCGCCATTCTTGGCGCACGGCTCTGTGGGTGCAGTGCACTGCCATTCTTGGCGGCAGCCTGCTGCTGGCTTTGTTGGGCTGGGTGGCTCTTTGCCTTTCCTGTTCGAGTGCCTTTTGGCTGTGGTTCCCCGCCTCTCCTGTCGCTGTCTGTGGTGGGTGGTGCTCTGTCGCCTTTCCTGGGGAGGCCCTTCTGGATGGTGGTCCTGCCTTTCCTTGTTGCGGGCTGCTGCCGGCTGCCTTCGGGGGGGAGGGATTCTTGCTGCACCCTTCCTGATGGTGGGCCCTTTGGGTGTTGTTCTCCGCCTTTGATGCCCGTGTGCCGAGGCTGGGGCGGCCCCTTTCCTTGCACGGTGGTGGGCTCTGTGAGTGCTGTCCCCCTCCCTTCCTGGTTGTTGACCTGTTGCTGGCCGTGGGGGGAGGGGGGTGGTTCGTTGCCTTCTGTGGCGGGAGCGTGTTTGTGGCGGTCCCAGCTCTACCCGGTTTTGGGCCGCCGCTGGTTGTGGTGTGGGGCGGTCTATCGCCTGTTTTGGTGGGGTCCCGTGTCAGTGCTGTTCCCCGGCATGTCAGGCTGGGACCTGTTGCCGGCTTGGGTAGGGTGGATGGCGCATTGTCCTTCCTTGTCGTGCCTCCGGGGGTTGCTGCTCCCCGCTTTGCTTGCCTGGGGCTAGCTGCTTGTGTCTGTCTCGTGGACCTCTGTCCTTCCCGGCGGGGTTCCCGTGGGTGGTGGTCCGCTCCTTCCCCGGCCGGGTACCGGCGCTGGTCAGGCTGGTGCAGTTTTTTGCTTGTCCTGGTGGTGGTCCAAATGGGGTTTTGCTTCGTCTTCTGTGGCCGGGGTCTGCCGCTCAGTTGCATGGAACGGTCTCCCATCCTCCCTAGTGGTGGGTCCCGTGGCTTTTGTTCGTTGTCTTACCTGGTTTGGTGGCCTGCCCGTCTTGGTGGGTGATTGCTTGCCTTTCTCAGTGGTTGTCTTGTCATTGTTCGTCCTTGCTCTCCTAGTCTGGTCCGTTGGCTCCAGTGAGCCTTCTCCGTGTGTCTTTGTGTGTAGTGTGGCGAGGGCCCTGCCTGAAATTTTATCACGATGTTTTCTGCTCTCTTGCTGCCGTTGGGGTCTCTCCTTTTTGCCTCGGTGCAGTCTGCGGGGGGCAGCTTACCTCGTCCTCCCTCTGCCCTCCCTGAACTGGCACATGCACTGGTCTATGTGTCCTCTTTGGCTGGTGTGTCTTCACGCTGGGTTTGGCAGCGGGCGTAGTCCTGGCTCAGTTCACCTTGTCGGTCATGTACATGTGTGGGCCCCAGCGGTCCCTCCAGCTGGTTGGGGGTTAGGTTCTCGCGCTTCAGGCCGGGCTGTTGCGCCATCTTTTGCTTGCGGATATCTGGGGAGATGGGGGGTGGCTGAGGTGCTTCTCAGGAGGTGGGGCTGCCTGGTGCCCTTTGTTGTTCGTCGGCGCCCGGCGGGTTTTGCTTTCTTTTGGCCTGCGTTGCCCCGCGCAGGCGGCTGTCATGCGCGTGGGAGTGCGGGGGCCACGACCGGTTTTTCTGGGCCCATACCCTGTGCCCTTGCCGGGGGGGGAGGCACGGGGGGGAGGCGGGGTTTCTTGGGTGGGGGGGCTACGTTTTTGGGCGCCACCCCTTGGCGTGTGCCGTGCAGTTTGATGGGTTGGTCCGGCGGTTAGCGTCTGGTTGTTGGGCTGGTGTTCTCTGGCTAGTTTATTGTTGCCGTTGGGGTGAGGTGCGGTCCTCGCACAAGGGGAGGGTTAGGTCAACGGTTAGCTTCCAGCAGGACAGTCCGCCCATCACCCTCCAGGCCGCTCTGTGGCGGCGGCGCGGAGTGTCCTGCCGGCAGTTAGGTTGGCGTGGTCCGGTCGTGCGTTGGCCATCTCATGGATTGGTTTGTTGTGGTCCGGCGTTGGCTGCTCAGGAACTGTGCAAGGGCTTTCCGTAGGCTGGGGCTGGTCGGTCGGCTGATGGCGGTTGGCTTCGCGCGCGGCTGTGGGCAGGTATGGCTCAGCCTGCTGGGTTTGGCTGGTGTGGTGCCAGGCCGGGGCGGGCTGGCCGGCCCGGTATTGTGTGATGTGTCTGCCCTTTGGGCTGTTTCTGTTGCTTTTCTATTGCTTCGGTGCGGTTGTGTACGTTGCTCGCCTGCGTGTATTCCTCCCTTGGAGTGTGGTGGGCCTTGCGGGGCACGCTGGTCACAGTCCGCGCCTGTTGTGCATGGGTGTGGTGGCGCCGGTCCTGGTCTCACGGTGCTTCCTCATCCTTCGGGTGTTCGTGCTTTACCGTGTCCCTGTGTTGTTCCCAGTCCCGTTGTTGTGGGGTAGGTAGGTAGGTGCACTCGGTCGTGGAGAGGCGCCCCGTGGTTCCCGCTGGTGTTGCTGCTGTGACAAACAGGAATAGGCTCCGCGCTTGAAGAGGGGAGGCGACTTACATCCCGCTAGACCTGACTGGTTGCTCCAAACAAAGCGGCCGCGGGCAACAGCGGGAGGGCTGTTCGCCACCAGCGTGACGTACTTGTCTCACTGGGAGGGTGTGCCCCCGTGCTTGCGCACGTCCCCTCCTCTGGGCGGAACCCTAGGGGTTCATCCGCCTTCCTGGCGTATCCTGTTCCCAAGGCATGCATGCATGTTCTTGGGACCGGGGGTTCCGAGGTGCTTGGGTGTCGCACGCTCCGCCTCGAGTCCCAAAGCAGCGCAGGCCTTGGGATGCAGCCTTACCCCCGGGCTCCAGATCTCGTTTGGCCCGGGCACGTGCATGGCAACGGCTGCCTCAGTGCCCGGGCTATGGACACTGGTTTTCTCCCTGAACTGGCACATGCACTGGTCTATGTGTCCTCTTTGGCTGGTGTGTCTTCACGCTGGGTTTGGCAGCGGGCGTAGTCCTGGCTCAGTTCACCTTGTCGGTCATGTACATGTGTGGGCCCCAGCGGTCCCTCCAGCTGGTTGGGGGTTAGGTTCTCGCGCCCCTGGCCGGGCTGTTGCGCCATCTTTTGCTTGCGGATATCTGGGGAGATGGGGGGTGGCTGAGGTGCTTCTCAGGAGGTGGGGCTGCCTGGTGCCCTTTGTTGTTCGTCGGCGCCCGGCGGGTTTTGCTTTCTTTTGGCCTGCGTTGCCCCGCGCAGGCGGCTGTCATGCGCGTGGGAGTGAGGGGGCCACGACCGGTTTTTCTGGGCCCATACCCTGTGCCCTTGCCGGGGAGGGGGGCACGGGGGGGAGGCGGGGTTTCTTGGGTGGGGGGGCTACGTTTTTGGGCGCCACCCCTTGGCGTGTGCCGTGCAGTTTGATGGGTTGGTCCGGCGGTTAGCGTCTGGTTGTTGGGCTGGTGTTCTCTGGCTAGTTTTTTGTTGCCGTTGGGGTGAGGTGCGGTCCTCGCACAAGGGGAGGGTTAGGTCAACGGTTAGCTTCCAACAGGACAGTCCGCCCATCACCCTCCAGGCCGCTCTGTGGCGGCGGCGCGGAGTGTCCTGCCGGCAGTTAGGTTGGCGTGGTCCGGTCGTGCGTTGGCCATCTCATGGATTGGTTTGTTGTCGTCCGGCGTTGGCTGCTCAGGAACTGTGCGGGGGCTTTGCGTAGGCTGGGGCTGGTCGGTCGGCTGATGGCGGTTGGCTTTGCGCGCGGCTGTGGGCAGGTATGGCTCAGCCTGCTGGGTTTGGCTGGTGTGGTGCCAGGCCGGGGCGGGCTGGCCGGCCCGGTATTGTGTGATGTGTCTGCCCTTTGGGCTGTTTCTGTTGCTTTTCTATTGCTTCGGTGCGGTTGTGTATGTTGCTCGCCTGCGTGTATTCCTCCCTTGGAGTGTGGTGGGCCTTGCGGGGCACGCTGGTCACAGTCCGCGCCTGTTGTGCATGGGTGTGGTGGCGCCGGTCCTGGTCTCACGGTGCTTCCTCATCCTTCGGGTGTTCGTGCTTTACCGGGTCCCTGTGTTGTTCCCAGTCCCGTTGTTGTGGGGTAGGTAGGTAGGTGCACTCGGTCGTGGAGAGGCGCCCCGTGGTTCCTGCTGGTGTTGCCGCTGTGACAAACAGGAATAGGCTCCGCGCTTGAAGAGGGGAGGCGACTTACATCCCGCTAGACCTGACTGGTTGCTCCAAACAAAGCGGCCGCGGGCAACAGCGGGAGGGCTGTTCGCCACCAGCGTGACGTACTTGTCTCACTGGGAGGATGTGCCCCCGTGCTTGCGCACGTCCCCTCCTCTGGGCGGAACCCTAGGGGTTCATCCGCCTTCCTGGCGTATCCTGTTCCCAAGGCATGCATACATGTTCTTGGGACCGGGGGTTCCGAGGTGCTTGGGTGTCGCACGCTCCGCCTCGAGTCCCAAAGCAGCGCAGGCCTTGGGATGCAGCCTTACCCCCGGGCTCCAGATCTCGTTTGGCCCGGTCACCTGCATGGCAACGGCTGCCTCAGTGCCCGGGCTATGGACACTGGTTTTCCTACCGTTGTGTGGCGCGTTTTATTTTTAGGCATGGCGGTCTTCTGCCCAAAACACACAATCATTGCGCATCTGCGAGGTTCCTCGAATGACTGCTGCAGTATTTACCGTTGTGTGATGCTTGTGTCTGGGTCTGGGTTTCGCGGTAACGCCGCCAATCCTGGCTGGGGTCTAGGGTGTGTGTGCTTGGGTACGTGTTTTGATTTCGCCCCACCATTCCTGGCTGGGGTTTGTGGTGTGTGCAGTTGGGCTAGGGTTTTGGATTGCAGCCCGCAATGGCTGGCTGGTGTTTTGGCACGTGTGTGGTTGTGAGCCGCTCCGCATATACCCCGCTATTCTTGGCCCGGGTGTGCAGTGCGGGCTTTTGTGCTTGGGCTTGGGTTTCGGCTGTGCCACGCCACTCCTGGCTGGGGTGTTGGGGTGTGTGTGTATTTGTGTGCGCGCTCCGCTTGTATCCCGCCACTCCTGGCTTGGCTGGGTGGTGTGGGTGTCTGTATTTTGGGCTGCAAGTTTGGGCTGCGACCAGCTAGTCCTGGCTTGGTTGTTGTGGTGTGTGTGTGGTTGTGTGCAAGCTCCGCTTTTACCCCGCCACTCCTGGCTGGGGTGTGCGCTTTGGGTGTGTCTGCTTGGGCTCAGGTTTTGGCTGCGCCCCGCCACTCCTGGCTGGGCTGTTGGGGTGTGTGTGTGTTTGTGTGCACGCTCCGCTTGTACGCCGCCACTCCTGGCTGGGTCGTGCGCTGTGTGTGTGTGCTTGGGCTCAGGTTTCTGCTGCGCCTCGCCACTCCTGGCTTGGGTGTTGCAGTGTGTGTGTGTTTGTGTGCGCGCTCAGCTTGTACTCGCAACTCCTGGCTGGGGCGTGCCGTGTGGCCGTGTGTGCTTGGGCTCGGGTTTCAGCTGCGCCCTGCCACTCCTTGCTGGGGTGTCGGGGTGTGCGTGTGTTTGTGTGCGCGCTCCGCTTGTGCCCCGCCAATCCTGGCTGGGGTGTGCGGTGTGTGGGTGTGTGCCTGGGCTCGGGTCCCGGCTACGCCCCGCCACTCCTGGCTGGGGTGTTTGGGTCCGCGTGTGTTCGTGTGCGCGCTCCTCATGTACCCCGCCACTCCTGGCTGGGGTGTGCGGTGTGGGTGTGTGTGCTTCAGGTCGGGCTTCGGCTGTCCCACGCCACTCCTGGCTGGCCTGTTGGGCTGTGTGTGTCGGTGTGCACCCTCTGCTTGTACCCCGCCATTCCTGGCTGGGTTTACTGGTGTGTGGCTTTGGTGTTGCCTGGCACCTGTTCCTGTGCCGTGGTTCGTTGCGGGTTATGCGCGCTGTCCAGGTTTGCGGCACCAGGTTACCGTTGTACCTTGGTTGTGGCCGGCGGCCTGCCACTCTGGTGTGCCTCGTGGTCCGGCGTTGGTGCGCCGCGCCTTGTCCCGTCCTTTCGCTGTCTGTGCTCCGGTCGGCTTTCCCGACGCCGTGGTGCCTTTCCCCATCCCGGGGGCCTGCGCCACAAGATTAATTTGGCGGCTGCGCGGGGCACGTGGAGGCCGGCCGAGAACCGGGCTCCTCGTGCCTACCGCTGGCCGCTGCTGAGGCAGTAGCCCTGGCCTCGCTTCGCGTCGTACCCGTTCGGGGCCCTGTGATGGGGTTGTCCTTGGCCTCGGTCTTGGGCTGGGTGCGCTGCGGTGCTTTGGCGTGTGTGGACCGGTCACTGACGCATCCGCTTTCCCGTACCGCCCGTCTTTCGACAGGGGAACTCCGCGGCTGCACCGGGGTTCTTTCATGTGGACCCCGACACCGCCACTTTTTTGGGTCGGAGGATGCCACGCCCAGGTCCCGCATGCCTGTGTGTGCGTGCCCCTCTTGGCCGGGTTGGGCGGGCCGGCCTCATCGGCGCATTTTGGTGCGCCTCACCTTTTCTCGTTCCTGGTCCCAGTGCGCTCCTTGTTTGCTTGGCCCCCTCCGGGCTGGGGTTGCCCTGTTTGCCGTTGTTGCTGTGTTTTTGGTTCTCTTTTTTTCTCCCTTTTTGTACGCCACCGTTGTACCTGGCGTTCCGTGTTTTCCCCCCCGGTGTGCCCTGGGCCTTGGCGTCTTGTTGTCCCCCCGCCCTCCACCTTTCCCCTTCGCCGCCCCGCCTTTTCTTTCCTGCTTTTCTGCCCTCCCCCCTCCCTCTTTTTTTTTTTACTGCCTGCGTCTCCTTTGTTTTTTTTTTCTTTTTTCTGCTCAACCCACCTTTTTTTTTTCTGTGCTGTGCCGGTGCGGTGTGGGGGTGGTTTGTTTGTCCTGGGCTGTTGGGTGTGCTGGTGTGTGTTGATGTGGCGTTGTGTCCGGGCGGGGGCTGGTTTGCACTTGCTCTGTGTCGTTCGGTACTCCGTGGATGTGCCTGTTCTCCGTGTGCTGTTGCCTGTTGTGTTGCCCGTGTCCGGTGGCGCCATGCTGGCGGCTCTTCCCTGTACTGCCTGTGGTGCCCTGATTGCATGCTCCGTCCTCTGGTCTTGTCCTGCGGCGCTTGCGGCCTGTCCTTGCCCTTTGGTGTTGTGGCGGGGTTGCCCTGTTGCGCCTGGTCTTGTTGTGCTGTTCCGCCTTGTGTTGGTGTGTGTTGTGTTGGTCTCTTTGGTGTGGTGTTTTGCCCCGTTGTGGGTGCCGTGTGGTGTTGTCTGCCCCCCCCCCTGCCCCCCCCCCGTGCTGTGCGCTGTTTTTCTTGTTGTTTATTGGGTGTGTGCTGGTTGTGCTGCCCCCCCTGCCGTGTTGTGCGTTGTCTTGCGTCATGTCGTGTGGTGCTGCGGTCTGTGGTGTTTTATGTGTGTTGCCTGGTGCTGTGTGGCGTGCTTGTGTTGGCCTCGGTCCTTGCGCCTCGCTGTCCGGCGCGCTGTTGTGCTCGGTCTTGTTGTGCTGTTCTTGTTGTTTTCTGCTGTCGCGTGCTGCTGTGTTCTCTGCTGGTTGTTGTTTTTTTGCGTTGTTCCTTGCCTTTCCGTGCTGCTGCAGGCTGTTTCTGTCTGTGTGGTGCTCTGCCGTGGTGCGTCCTGCTGTTTGGCTGGCCCTGTCGTGTTGCGTTCTTGTGCTGGTTTCTGCTGCGCTGTGCCATTTGGTGCTCTGCTGTGCCGTGGTGCGTCTCTTGGCTCTGTGCTGTGTTGTTGGTTTCATTGCGGTGCTGGGGTCGCGTCTTGCCTCGTCCGCTGCTGTGGCGGTTTGTTGTGCCCTGTCTGTCCTTCGGCGTGGTGCTGTGTCGTCCTGCTGTGCTGCCTGTGGTCCAGCTGCTGTTGTTCCTTGTGCCGTGTTTCTGGGCAGCTCTCTTTTCGTAGCGCCTCTTGTTTGGTGCCGCGTCGGCGTGCCTGCGTCGTTGCTCTCCGTACAGTGCTCTCTCGCCCCCCTGGCGCTGGCTGGTGTTATGTGTTGTTGCCTGTTGTGTTTGGGTGTTTGCTGCTGGGCCCAGCTGTCCTTAGTTGTCTCCTAGCCGCTACTGGTGTCGTGTTTCGGTGGTGCTGTTCCTTTCTGCCCACGTGGCTCGCCGCCCGGTGGTGTGGTGTGGGGTGTCTTTGGGGTCCAACCCCCTGTGTTGAGTTCTGTGGTGGTGTGCTGTTGTGTGGTGGTGTGCTGTCGTGCCCTGTTGTTTGTTCGGGTCGTTGTCGGTATCTGTTGTTTGTTTCATGCCGCTGCGCTTTCTGGGGTGTGGTTCTCCCGGGTGTCGTCCTGTGTGTTCCCTGTCTCCGCTCTCTGCGGTGCTGTGCTGCGCTGTGCTGGTGCCCTTGCGTTGTGCTGTTTGTGTGGTCCGCGCTTTTTCTGGCACCTGGTGCTGTAATGCGGTGCTGTGTGTTGTGCTGTTTCCTTTGGTGTGCTTCTTTGCGGTTCTGGCCCTGGTTGCCAGCGGTTTTCGTCTGGTGGCGTGTTTCCGTGTCTGTGTCCCTGTGTGGCCGTGTGGCCGGCTTCCCTGTGGTTGGTCAGCTTGCTGCGGCGCCCTGCTCTGCTGTGTTGTGTCCTGTCGTGCTGTGCTGTTGTGTGGTGCTGTGCTGTCCTGTTCTGGTGCCTTTTTGTGGTGCTGTGTGTGCTTGCAGTGCGCTTTTTGGCCTATGGGTTTCTTATGCTCATTAGCTTTATTTTCAGCTATTCTAAAGTTTTTTTTGTGTTGTTTTACCCTCCTTTTCTTTCATTTCAACGTTGTTGTGACCCTTTCCCCTTCTGATCTCCTGGTGTTGGTGCCCCGCTTGTCGTGTGGGGGCCCCTTTAGGGCAGGTTGGCTGGGATCCTCGCTTGGTGGGATGGGTGTGGTTGAGTCGGTCCTAGCGGTGCGCCGCTTCCGATGTCCCCCTTCCGTGGGTCTACCCCCTTTCTCTGTCCTTGTGACTTTCTCCAACCCCTTGTTGTGGCCCATCCCTTTGCCCTATCCTTTCCCGGCCATTTGCTGCTGGGCTCGTGCTTCGGGCAGGGAGGTGCCAATGTCCCATACCTTGGGGTTGGTGGTCTGGAGGCACAGGCGGAGGGTTGCGGGGGTGTATCAGGGGGGGCGAGGCCCTAACCCACTTCCCGGCGGAGGGTTTTCCACTGGGCCTGGAGCATGGCGGATTTGGGGGCGGTGTTATTGGGGTAGTAGGATGTGCGGGTGAGGAGTTTTCGGAATGTGTGGACGCGGTGTTGCCCTCTCCGTCTGCTCGACTCTCCTGCCCACCGCACTGAGCTACAGAGCTCACGCCAGGTGGGGTCGGACCACCAGGTAAGGTTGGCGGGGGGATAGGGGCGTCAAGGGTTTGGGAGGGTTCCAAGTTCGGGGTCCGGGAGCGGCGGTGGCGGAATCCGGGGGTCGGGGTTGCGCAGCGGTGGCGAGGCGAGCGGGAACAGGGGCGGCGGGGCTGCCGCTCGTACCGGGAGGGGGACAAATCTGTGGACATGGAGCGGCGGAGGCCTGCGTGGTTGTGCCTTAGGGAGAAGAAGCGGTGAGAGCGGAGAATTTAGGCGGGGAATGCGCGTTGGTGCTGCAGCGAGCGGGAGAAGCGGGGGCCGGGGCGCCGTGCGGGGAAGGAGAGGGTGCGGCACCGTTTTTGGGGCGGGGCTCCCTCGCATGACAAGGTGGGCCATTCGGGCGGCATAGGCAGTCCGGGGGGGGGGGGGTTCTTGCGGTTGCACCGGATAGGATTGAGGGGGAAGCCTTCCGCTCCCTTTGGATCCGCTGCGTACGGGAGCTGCTCTTGGTGGGGACGGTATGGTGGTGGGTGTGGTAGGTGGGATGGGTCCATTGGCGCCAGAGGGGGCTGCCACGGGTGTGGGGGGCTTTTGGGGGGGGTTGTGGCCGTGTGGGTTCGGTTCTTGGGGGGCCCCTACTGGTGCGTGCTTCTCGTGGTAGGTAGGCAGGTGGGGCTGGGGGGCTGGCGGGTGTTGTGGCCATCCTTGGCTGTGGTGTTGCCCGTGAATGGTGGCTGCCGTTTGGTAGGGTAGGGATGGTGTGGCTGAAAACGTTGGTGCTCTTGGTGGTGGCAATGGGAGTGCTGATGGTGGTGGTGGTGGTGGTGGTGGTGGTGGTGGTGGTGGTGGTGGTGGTGGTGGTGGTGATGCAGGTATGCTCTCAGGATGCCATGGCAGTGTTGTGGGACAGGGGGTCGGGGCATCATGTGCAGCCATTGGTGCTGCAGGGGCTGGTGGACGGCCGGGGCGGTGGGAGGGTGGGCTTGACGAAGATTCCCGTCAAGGGGTCCAACGTGCCTGCGTTGCTCTGGCTGGCGCTCGTGGCAGTTTATGAAGGCCGGATGGTGGGACTTTTTGTGATGGGGACGTGGACGAGGGTTTAGATGGGGTCGTGTTGTGTGGCCGCATCCGTGCTTGCGAGCCGTGCTTCGGGTAGGAGGACGGGGGATGTGCAGGGGGTGGTGTTCTGGTCGCGAGCATGTTTCTGCCGCTGCTGCTGTCGCCCTTGTCGCGGCTTCTGTCGCTGGTGGTGTGTGTGGTGCTGGTGGTGGTCCTTCGGCTGGTGCTAGTGCTAGTGGTGTTGGCGGTGTTGTAGGTGATGTTGATGTTGCCGCTGGGGATCCAATTCCGGCTTGGGGTTGGACTGGGACTTGGAGACCAGTTCGAGGTGGTAGAGGACATCGTCCGAGAGGTGTCGGGTGACCCGCTGCCTGTAGGCGGGGGCCGTGGGTTGGGGCTCGGGTGCTGAAGCCCGCTGTGCGGTGGTCCGGGAGCCGCCAGCCGCCTGCTACGAGGCTGCGTTCCTAGCTTTGGCCGTGGCCTTCGGGACGACGGCGGGGTGGATTGGCGAGGAGGAGGGCAAGAACGATGGGGAGGATGAGGAGGAGGAGGTGGTGGTGGTTTTGCGGGATGCGGGCTCCGCTGCTTTGCGGAACTGGCCAGCCCTGCGGGCGTTGGCGGCCTCTGCCGGTGCGACCGCAGGATGGATGGAGGCCATAATGTCGGGCTGTAGGCTGGTGGCTGGTGGCTGCAGCCATCCGGTTGCAATCCAGTGGGGCGGGGGGGTGACCAGGTTGGCGGCGGTGTGCTGGGGAGGCCTTGGACAGCGGTCTCCACCGGCTGGGCTGGGCTTCACTGGGCTCCTGTAATTTGCGAGGGTGTACCTGTTAGATGTGGGGAAACAGTTCTTGTGGGCTGCACTCGGGTGGTTGGGGGTATGGGCCTAGGGTCACAGGGCTGTACACAGTTGGCATGTGTGGGTCAGTGGACGCGGTGTGTTTGGCGTGGGGCGTGGGGCTCTTTGTGGCGGGCGTGTGTGGGTCGCCGGATGTGAGGGGTGGTGGGTTCCCTGTCATGGGACTGTCCTTGGCGGGCGTGTGCGGGATTCCGCGCGCAGGGAGGGGACATTCTGTGGGGTTTGGGGTCGCCTGCGATGGGCGAGTGTGGGCCACTGGATGAAGGGTGGGAAGGGAGTGGCAGGGGTAAGCGGCGAGGCTCATGTATGGCGGGTCTGTACTTGTTTTTGCTCGCAGCGGTGCATCTGTGTGGTGCAGAGTTGTCTTGGTGAGGTGGGATTTGCCGTCCAGGGGGGCTTTGGCTAGGATTGCACAAATGCGTGTGCGTATCTGGTGCACCTGTTGGTTGATGGTGGGGAGATGATATTGCAGGGATCAGGCGTGGCCCAGGCGCCAGAGGATTCTCTGGATGGTGTGGTGGGCGCAGGTCAGGCGTTGTTTTGTCCTGGGAGCTGGGTCACTCCGTGTGTCGTGGCCAGCAAGGACCTTTTTGTGGGACTTGGGCATGGCCCAGAGCAAGGGCGCTTCAGCTGTGACTGACCAGCGCCCCCTGATCTGTTTGGATAGGCAGAGCATGACCGACCCTAGGTGGCAGCTCGCCTTACCAGAGGTAACTAGGGTCAGGGCGCGGGTTGAGATGGTGTTTGGTCGGGCTGTCGTCCATGGGTGGAGGATGCCCCTGAAGACTCTATGTGGGGTGGTGGGTTTCCCTCCCACCCGGGGGAATGTGCCTCCCGAGGCGAGCATGGTGTCCGTCCCCGTGACAATCCGTGGGCCATTTGCACTATGTAATGGTGCTGTCACTGGAGGACTGTACACCAGACCTCCGGCGGGGGCTGGTCGCGATCTGTTGGTTGGGGGGGGTCGTTGTCAAGGATGTTGTGGCTTGTGGTTTGGAGGGCGGCGTCGTGGGCGGCTGCGGTTGCTTTCACCGCTTTGTTGGGGCAGTTCGGATCTGCCGGGTGGTTCTTTTCTGCCGGGGGCTCGCCGAGGGCGTGTGATTCCTTTGATAATGTCAGTGTCGTTTTAGTGTGTCAGGGTCTGGGTCCACTCGATGCAGGGAATCCGGACGCACTGGTCTTACGCCTACCGGCCAGCCCTGCAGAGGACGAGGGGCGCGATAGCCTCGTGCAGGCCCTCGTCCGGGGTGTTGAGCTCCCAGAGGGCCTTAACAGTGAGAGTGGCCAAGTGTTCCTGTAAGCCGTACCAGCCGAGGGGAGGGCTGCATGGAGGAGCTTGGGGTCGCCGATGGTTTCTGGTGTCAGGGGAGGGGCTTGGCGCCAGGGGAGGTCTGACAGGGTGGGCTGTTGAGGTCCGGCTCGTCCACAGCAATGTGTACGCGTTCCACGCTGGGTGCAGCGCGGCTGGCAGGTGCTGGATGGTCTCGCGGACGCAAGGTGGGCAGTTACGCGACGCCGTGGCCAGCAGTGGTGTTAGAGCCCTGTGGTGACTGTTCATCTGGGGCGTCATGGTGGTGTCTTCGAGGCCTGCGGATGGAGATGGGGGGTGTTTGGGCTGCAGAGTAGGTCAGCGCACATCTGGGTCATGCACAGCATGATAATGGATGAGACGCAGCATGTGTTCCCTGGCGAAGGGGTTTGTGAGTGGCTCTGTGTATGTCAAGAGGAGGCGGTTGCGATGTGTGCCATTCGGACCGCTGCCCTGTGCATCGCCTGTAGTTGGAGGTCTGCCGCTGCGTTCATTAAGGTTTTCTACATGCTAGGCTAGGTGTGGATGCAGGACCTGTGTCAATGCTCCCCTCATGGTGGCTTCCAGGGTCTGGGGGTCCCTGAACAGGTGGTTGGCGGCCTGGTGTGTGTAGCCTTGCGACTGCCAGCCCTCTTGTTGTTGCAGGCGGAGGGCTGAGTGGTACAGGGGGATCTGCAGAGCCTCCTGAAGCTCTTTTATGATGCTCTGCTGTCCACGTCGCCGAGCACCCGAGCAAGGTGTGGTAGTGGGTTGTGGTAGTGGTAGGCTCTGTTCAGTGAGGTATAGAGGGCGACTTCTGGCACCCTGTCTGGTGTCTGTTTGGGGTTCCAAATTGAAGGGTAGGTGCCGGAGGTGTGTGTGGTTGCGGTCCAGGTCCGGTATTTTTGTGTGTTCTTAACCGCATCAACTTGTTCTGGGGCTGACGTCCCCCATCCAGGTCCGGTATCTGGAGGGCCGGTAGGTACCTGGGTATCCCGCTAGACCTGACTGGTGGCCCCCAACAAAGCGGCCCCGGGCAACACTGGGAGGGCTGATTGCCGCCAGCGTGACGTACTTGTCATGCCGGGAGGGTGTGCCCCCGTGCTTGCGCACGTCTCCTTGGGAACCCTAGGGGTTCACCGGACTTCCTGGTGTATCCCGTTCTCAAGGCATGCATGCATGTTCTTGGTACAGGGGTTCCGAGGCGCTTAGGTGTCGCACGCTCCGCCTCGAGTCCCAAAGCAGCGCAGGCCTTAGGATGCAGCCTTACCCCCGGGGTCCGGATCTCCTTTGGCCGGGTCACCTGCATGGCACGGGCTGCCTCAGTGCCCGGGCTATAGACACTGGGCTTCCTACTGTTGTGTGGCGCTTGTGTTTGGGTCTCGGTTGTGCTCCCGCTCGGGCTTCGGCTGCGCCCCGCCACTCCTGGCTGGGATGTTGGGGTGTGTGTGTGCTTGTGTACGCGCTCCGCTTGTACCCCACCACTCCTGGCTGGGGTGTGCGGTGTGGGTGTGTGTGCTTGGGCTCGCGTTTGGGCTGTGCCCTGCCACTCTTGGCTGGGGTGTTGGTGCCTTTGTGTGCTTGTGTGCGTGCTCCACTTGTACCTCGCAACTCCTGGCTGGGGTGTGTGGCGTGGGTTTCTGTGTTTGGGCTCGGGTTTCAGCTGCGCCCCGCCACTCCTGGCTGGGGTGTTGGGGTGTGTGTGTGTATGTGTTCGCGCTCTGCTGGTACCCCGCCAATCCTTGCTGGGGTGTGCGGTGTGGGTGTCTGTGCCTACCTCTGGGTTCTGGACTCCTGGCTCGGGTGCTGGGGTGTGTGTGTGTTTTTGTGCATGCTCCGCTGCTACACCGCCACTCCTGGCTTGGGTTTGCGGTGCGGACGGGTGTGCTTGGGCCCCAGCCTCGGCTGCGCCCCGCCACTCCTGGCTGGGGTGTGTGTGTGCTTGTGTGCCCGCTCCTCTTGTACCCCGCCACTCCTCGCTGGGCTGTGCAGTGTGGGTGTGTGTGCTTGGGCTCGGGTTTCGGCTGCGCCCCGCCAATCCTGGCTGGGGTGTTGGGGTGTGTGTGTGCTTGTGTGCGCGCTCCGCTTGTAACCCGCCACTCCTGGCTGGGATGTGCGGTGTTGGTGTGTGTGCTTGTGCTCGAGTTTCAGCTGTGCCCGGCCTCTTCTGGCTGGGGTGTTGCTGCCTGTGTGTGCTTGTGTGCGTGCTCCGCTTGTACCCCGCCACTCCTGGCTCGGGTGTGCGGTGCGGGTGTGTGTGTTTGGGCTGGGGTTTCGGCGTCGCCCTGCCTTCCCTGGCTGGGATGTTGGGGTGTGCGTGTTTGTGTGCGCGCTCCGCCCGTACCCCGCCATTGCTGGCTGGTGTGTGCGGTGTCGGTGTGTGTGCTTGAGCTCGGGGTTCGGCTGCGCCCGGCAACTCCTTGCTGGGGTGTTCGGGTGTGTCTGTGTTTGTGTGCGCGCTCCGCTGGTACCCCGCCACTCCTGGCTGGGGTGCGCAGTGTGCCTCGGTGTGCGTGGGCCCTGGCCTCAGCTGCGCCACTCCTGGCTGGGGTGTTGGGGTCTGGGTTTGTGTGCTGGGGCTCAGTTTTTGCCTGCGCCCCTCCACTCCTGGCTGGGGTGTTGGTGTCTGTGTGCGTTTGTGTGCGCGCTCCCCCTGTACGCCTACACTGCTCGCTGGGGTGTGTGTGCTACTGCTCGGGTTTCGGCTGCGCCCTGCCAATCCTCGCTGGGGTGTAGGGGTGTGTGTGATTGTGTGCGCGCTCTGCTTGTAACCCGCCACTCTTGACTCGGGTTTGTGGTGTGTGGGTTTGGTGTTGCCAGGCACCTGTTCCTGTGCCGTCGTTCGTTGCGTGTTGTGCGCGCTGCCCGGGTCTGCGGCACCCCGTGGCCCTTGTTGCTTGGCACCTGTCCGTGTGCCTTGGTTGTGGCTGGCGGCGTGCCTCTCTGGCGTGCCTCGTGGCCCTGCGTTGGTGCGCCGCGCCTTGTCCGGTCTGGTCGCTCTCAGTGCTCCGGTCAGCTTTCCCTACGCCCTGGTACCTTTCCGCATCCCGGGAGCTTGTGCCCCCCAATTTACTGGGCGGCTGCGCGGGGCACGTGGAGGCCGGCCGAGAGCCGAGCTCTTTGTGCCTGCAGCGCCCCCCCCCCCCGAGGCAGGAGCTCTGAGTTTGCTCCGCTTTGTACCTGTTCGGGGCCCCGCGATGGGGTTATCTCTGACGAGTCCTTCCGCGGTCCGTCTTGGGCTGCCTGCGCTGCGGTGGTTTGCGTGTGTGGACCCGGTCACTGACGCGCCCGGCTTCTCGTACCGCCTGTCTTTCGACGGGGGACTCAGCCAGTGCACCGGGGCTGTTTCGTGTGGACGATGACACTGCGCCTTTCGGGTCGGAGGACACCACAACCGGGTCCCGTGCCTGTGTGCGTGTGTGTGCCCCTCTTGTCCGCGTCAAGCGGGCCAGCCTCTCGGGCGCATTTTGGTGCGCCTCACCTCTTTCCTTTGGCCGGTCTTCGTGCGCTCTTTGTTTGTTCGGCCGGGATTGCCCTGTTTATAGTTGTTGTTGGTTTTTTTTTCTTTCCTCTTCCCTTTCCTTGTTGCGCCCCCGTTCTCTCCGGCGTTCCGTGTTTCCAGCCCGAGCTGCCTTGGGCCTTCACGTCTTGTGGTCCTCCTGCCCGCCCCCCCCCTTTTTTTTCTTTTGGTTTTGTTTTCCTTGACCCCCCCCGCTGTCTCCGGCGTTCCGTGTTTGCCGGCCCGGGCTGCCTTGGGCCTTGGCGCTTTTTGCCCCCCCTCCCCTCCTCTTTTTTGTTTTCGCTTTTTTCTTTTTGTTTTTTTTGTGCGCTCCCTTGTCTTTTGTGTTCCGTTGTTTTCTGATCCGACGTGCCGTGGGCCTTAGCGCTCTGTGGTCCTCCCGCCCGGCCCCCCTCTTTGTTTTTTTCTCTCCCCCCTTCACCCCCCCCTTTCCATTTCTTTGCTTGCCGTGCTCCTATTTTTTGTTTGTTTCCTCTTTTTTTTTCCTTTTTCAGCTTCTGCCCCCCCTTTTTTTTCTGCCTTGGTGTTGCGGTTTTGCGGTGCTTCGGGCTGGGTTGTGTGTCCTGGGCTATGAGGTGTGCTGCTGTGTGTTGCTGTGGGCGTTGTGCCCCGGCGTGGGCCAGTTTGCGCTGTGTCGTTGGGTGCTCCCTGTGTTGTTTTCTGTCGTGTTGCGGTGTTGTGGTGTGTTTTGTGTTTTGCCCGTTGCTGTGTGGCGTGCCTGTGTTGGCCTTGGTTCTTGCTCCGTGCTGCTGCCCCCTGTTGCCGTTCCCTTGTCCCCTGTCGTTGCCTGCTGTCTGCGGGACCAACACCGCTCGGCAGCGCCCTGTCGCCTTTGAGATTGGCGTGGCAAACCAAGGGACATGGGCGTAACAGCCACGCGTACCAAGGTGGAAGGGCTGTACAAACGTTGGAACATACCGGTACCAAAAATACCAGAGAGCAGGTGGGCCTGAAGGCGATAGGACGTCTCATAGGGCGTTCCGTGAGCCAGTAAGGGCTGATCACCGCCAGTGGGTGGGTAAACACAAGGCGGGGGGGAGAATGACGTGTGGCAGGTTTAGGGACCTGAGGGTGAGCATGTTGGGGTAGGGTGGGGTATGTGTTGACTGTGCGTTTTCTCACAGCGGTCCCGGCGTTATGGTGCCCTCCTCGGGCATTCGGCGAGCCAAGCTGGACTTGCTTCATCGCACGGGTCACCAATCACAGCAGTCCCGGCATTACGGTGTCCTTCTCCGGCATTCGGCGAACCAAGCTGGACGTGCTCCACACCACAGGCCACCAATCACAGCAGTCCCGGCGTTACAGTGTCCTTCTCGGGCATTCGGCGAGCCAAGCTGGACGTGCTCCACACTACAGGCCACCAATCACAGCAGTCCCGGTGTTACGGTGTCCTTCTCGGGCATTCGGCGAGCCAAGCAGGACATCACTACACGAACCACACGACACAACGGTACCAGTGGTCAATTGGCAGGGACAGGATAAGATGTCGAGCCAGCTTTTCACTGCGTTGCTCTCTGGTTATTGTGTTTGGTGCCCGGTGCCACGCTACCCTGGGTCACGGATCTGTACATGCGCGTGCCGCCTCGGGCGTTGGGGCAGGGTGGCGCGTACACATTGCAAGTGCTGTAGTGTGATGTCTTGCAGTGCCAGGCGGCTGAGGCAGGACCAAGGTACAAGAACGCCTGTGTCGTGTGCTCGTGTGAGCGAGGGCACGCTCCGCACTGGGACTTCTATGCACCGTATGATACAGTGGCTCTCTATGTGTCCCGCGAATTCACGGTTCCGGAGTTGCAACTATTTTGATGACTGATGTAGTGTGCTGTAGGGTGCTGCGCCTTGGGACAGGTAGGGATCACTGATACGCTGAGCTTCGGAGATCGCCCGAGCACTTTACCTTTACCTTTACCCTGTCGTTGCCTGTGGATGTGTTCTGTCGCGGGTTCGCGGCCCTGCGTTGCTCTGGTGTGCCGCCTGTCGTGCGGTGTGCTGCTGTCTGCATCGTGTTCTGCTGGTGGTACCCTGTTGTTTCGTTCGCGCCGGCTGGTGATGTGTGTTGTTGCCTGTAGTTGCCGGTTCTTCGTTGCTGGATCCGGTCGCCTGGCGTGTGTTGTTGCGGGTGCTTCTGCCTGGCCGGGTGGCTTTCTGCCCTGCTGTGTGCTGTGGTTTGTTGTGATGCCCCGCTCCCCTGTGCTGTGTCCTGTGTTCTCCGGTGCCGTGTTGCCGTGTGGTGCCGTGCTGTGGCACCCTGCTGTCCGTTTTCCTTTGCTGGTGGTGTTGATTTGGTCCTTTCCCTGTGTGTGCGGTGCTGTGTTGCGCTGCGCACCGTGATATTCGGTGCCGGTTTGGTCTGCGCTGTTGTTGGTGCCTCGTGCTGTGGTGTATTGCTGTGTGCTGTTGTGTCTCCCTTGGCGTTCTGTGGTGTCGTGATGCTGCTCTGGTGTGTCGTGGTGTCTTGCTGTGCGGTGCTGTGTTCTGTGGTGCTGCCTCGCCTTGTGGTGCCGTGGTGCTGGGCTGTGCTGTGTGCTTTGCTTTGCTGCGGGTGTTCCTTTTTTCTTTAAAAATCATTTTTCAGTTTTTGAAATAACAATGAACTAAAATAAGAAAAATTATACTCCACCCAACGCACGCATGCAGGCAGGCAGCAAGACAATTTTGGGCTCACTATCTTACGTGTAACCCCGCAGCATTGACGTTGATGGCTGTCAATGGCGTCGACTTTGTCGTACTTTGTCTTTCTTACCCTTTTTGACTTGACTTGAGTCGTCGTTGCCGGCTCCAGGAAGGAGGGCGAAAACGGCGAGGGTGGGGTGGAGACGGGAAGGAGTGGTACATGGAGAAGACAAGAAAGCAAGACAGTGCAAGACGGAGGGCGTGGCTTTTGGTTTTTAAAGGCTGCTCGCGAAGCGTTTCTCTTTACCTATACGGCGTGTTAGAGGGCGAGAGGCACGGCACTGTACTCCTAAGTTCGGTACGGTGCTTACAGCGTTATACATTCACCTATTTCAGCCCGAAAAAATTTTCGTAACGTTTTAACGCGCTTCACAACGCGCTTTTTTGCCCACCTGTTCTTTATGCTAATTTCCTTTATTTTCAGCTATTTACTCTCTCCACTTTGTACTGAGCATTTGTTGGAGGGTCACTGGTACATGGGTTCACCGTTGTGAATTTTCCCTGGAATTATGTTGAAAATACCAAATTTCATGAGGTCACTTCTGGGCCATGGGAACGCTACGCCATCCTCTGGATTTTGGCCAATATTTCACCCATGGCCTCTCATCAACAGGAAATACTCATATATGAGGGGTTTGGGTTACGACGTACCCTTATGGGATCGGAAGAAACCCGTTTGCCACTTCAGCGTGGACTCCATTTCTGACTGAGGACTGTGTACGTAAGCCCTTTTTGAGGTCCCCTAAAATAACCTCCAAAAATTGGTATTGAAGTTTGTTGCTTTGTGCCAACCTGAGGGTCAGGTAGGGCCAGCCTCCTTAGGACAATCACCCCCTCCCTGGAACCTGTGTGCATGCACGTTCCCTGACTTAGATACAGTCTCCTGTCAGAGTCATTTGCATTCCGTTCTCCCTTGTTTTTCACCAATGGGAATTTCATTATTTTCCAGATCCCATCAGTCCTGTTGCACTGTCGTGGAATCAGGGAGACAAACTCAGATATCGAGTGGGCCTAGTATTGCGCTAAGGCCCTCTTGGATGTGCCCACATGGAATCCTTCAAATCCCCTTTGCCTTGGCGGGAGAGTGTGTTGAAGTAGGTAACCTCTGATTTTGTATTTTCCGGCTGTTTGTGCCCTGCTTCCCATGCAGCTTCTCACAGCCCCTGTGGAGTTCGCCCCTGCCCCTCTACGTGTGTCAGGGTGAAGATCTTGGCTACCCCCAAATACCCTTGTCCCTCTTTGGGATATGGGATATGGATAATATACCACTTCACTCCCTGTTCGACAGAATTTCTGGGGTCTAAGCCTTATAGGCATCCGGGACCACCATCACCCCTACGCCGGTGTGGTAGGGCTAACTCCCGCCCCAAGAGGAGTTGAGTTCTAAAGAAGGTCCCTACCAGGACCGGCCCCTGCTGTGCCCCTTCCGCCTGTCACCCCTGCTGACTTGCTCCTGATCAGCGATTGCATTTCTCAAAATCCAGGGATCAAAATCCAAAAATATAGAAAATACAATCCTCCTTCAACCCTGAACAGCAACCAGATCCCACAAATACAGCAATAACCCAATCCACAAGCCAATCCAAATCCAAACTGCAGGCTTCCGTTCAGCACACCGATTGTCTCACGGTGGCGGGCATGTACAAGAATTGCACCAAAGAGGAAAGCCCTGAAATTCGCATATGAACACAAATAAAGCAAAGTTGGGGAAAGATGGAAACGTACACAATCACAGCCATAGACCCCTCATTCCCTGGACTCAAGACCTTCTCTTGACTCACCAACATGATGCCCTGAACCCAGTCAAATAAGATGACTAAATGCCATGTGTCAAAAGTCACTACACAGAACCCAAAAATGTGTTCCCCCCCAAGCCTCTAAATCCTAGCCCAATGGGGGAGGTGGCGTGTCATGGCCTAGAGTGGCACTCAAGTCCATGCCCTACCCTGACATAACCTTGGTTGGACTTGGAGTTAAATGGGCCTGGGAAACTGCCCCATGAAGATGACCTCACAACATGGCAAAATCAGGCAAATCACACCATATTGCCCAAAATTTAATTATATACTCAAAAATGCATACGGCAAATGTTCAAATGCTCCATGCATGTGTCAAACCGGAAAGTAGTATACAATAGTGATATAGACCAAATGTCCAAGCCCAGGAATATCCTATCATTGACTCCGAAACCCCTCCGGTTATGTACATGACATGCTTCACAAGTCAACTCATGAATTTGAGACCTAATTTTGTGAGGCCTCGTGTGCAACGCCAAAGTGACCACGTGATCTGGCATATGGTGAGATACAACACTGAGGCATATGCCAACATATAAGCAACATACCATAGTTCAAAGATCTCTAGGCACCTTACTGTGAGCCGACCAGTAGAGCACATAGAACACAAAAAAGAGCATAAAATGAGGTCAAAAACATGCTAATAATGCCAAATTCAAGATAAATACAATAGTATATAACTTCGCTCACCCATGGTATCAACATACGATTCAAAGCACCATTGCTTGGGAACATTTGCAAACAACCCCCCCACTTGAATCCCCACATGGACGCATAGGGACGACTTCGAACCTTCCCCCAACAAGCACCATGAAAATGGAAACATTGATAGTGGCGCTTGTGGGTCGCTTCGTAAGCCCTCCCACATGCACTATATGAGCGATAGACTGAGTCTACTGCTATGGAGTTCACCATTGGGACATGGGCGAAACCCTTGCCACATATGACTCCATATATCTTCCTACAAACGGAGATATATGACATGGACGTTAGCATATAGAAGCACAGACCATGCATATAACACATACCCTCAAAAATTGGCTCCCACCATGATATGCCATGCCCCTCCATGGACATAACCTCACGTTAGAAATACGTACGAACCCAAATAAGGTATCTATGCAACCCCAACACTCATGCGATACACTCGAAAGTCGCATTGAAATATTCGGTTGCACGGCCCAAGGGTTATATATCACTTTCTACCCCCTCGACCATTATCCCTTGCTATACCAGGCCTGTGTACACACCAAAGGCGTTTGATGCTCCTCAAATTAAGTTGAGACCAAGGCAGTTCTAACCCGATTCTCGAGATTGGTATACCTCGCCGTGAGCGGGAGATATGACCTTTTGAAGTGGCCTCACGAATCAATTTTGTTTCTCCTTTATCTCCAAGAAAAACGAAGGACATCACAAAAGGAAAGTTGATTCGTGATCGGGGAAAACTGTAGGGCCACTCGAGATTCATCATATCAAGTGCGGCGATGTCGAAGTCGAAAAACCAATTCTGAAAGTCTGAAAAAATCGGATTAATTTTGCGAGTGTATAATATGAAAATTGCAGAAGCAACGAACCCTTTACTGATGAAATCTGACCCTTCATCGGGGTTTCCGCCAAAATATCTGTAAATAACGGTTAACCAATCGGTTACCGCAAAATTGCGAGCCAACTGACAGTCGCCGATACATTGACAATCAGAACGGAAGGCTGAAAAATTACGGAAACATTATGATGAAAAAAACCCTGTTGATTGCCGATATTCTGATATATAAATCTCAGCTGGCGGCGCCTCGGTACTGAATATGGCCGCTCATAGCCGGAATGGCCAAACCTATCACACTATCACATCGGGTTAGGCCAGGTGGATGGGGGAGTATGATATCAGCGAATGGCGGCTTGCCGCGCACATAGATACACACCCCAAGTGACCCAAAGATGGCCACGGGGGTCCGAACCGGCTTCAACCCCCTTCTCAGAGCGTTGTATCCGCTCGGAAGTCATTGAAGTGAGGACGGGAGGACCCCAATGGGCTCCGCACCCCCCCCCTCCATGTCCCAAGGACACATGGAGGCCCAACACACGTCGTAGGCGTCCCCCATGCCCCAAGGGAGGGGATCAAAGATAGGGAAACGTCGTCGGCTGACCTAAAAAAGTATAGCACAATGAAATATACATGTGGAGATCGGGTGAAGGGGGTATAGGGCCTATCAAGGCCCAAAAATCCCCGGATGAACGCCCCCACCCATCTCCTCAGCACAGGAACAAACAAAAATGCCGAGGGGGATCCATTACGGTGCTACTGCAGCCACCAAATGGACCAACACGTCCTTGACATCGAAAGAAATGCTCTTCTTCTTCAGATAGTCCATCCAGACCGTGGTGTACCTCGGCACAAAGCTGCTCGGAGGCTCCCACAAATCCCTAGATGCGGCGAACCCCTTCGGGCGGACTTTATAAAGCCTCCCCCCAGGCGTCCCCGGGTCCGGCTTGTCCGCCAGGATCCTCTCAGCGGTGAAGTCGTCGTCCTCACCCTCGTCGTCTGAGTCCACATCGCCGCCCGCAAACTCGAAGGTGACGGGACGTCCGCTGGGGTCTGGTGCTCGGGGACGAAGCTGGGTGTGGTCGCCCTCCAGGATCTTGTTATCCCCCACACGAACTGCGTACACATCCTGCCCGACCTTTCGCACGATTACCCCCGGCACATACCAGGACGCCTGCCCATGCCTGGACAGGACATCCTTGTGGTGCCGCTTCACCCACACGGTGTCTTGGAGAGCATATTTCTTGACTTTTCCCTGCTTGAAGTACTTGGCCCTCTTCTCATGCTCGTCCTGAAGTGCCTTGCACACCTTGGCCGCCGTGTCCTCCGCCTCAGCCATCATAGTGTTCGCATCCCGGGCCACTTTGCCATGGTTCAACCACGGGAGAGTGCGTGACACTCAATCCCGTAGGAACAAGATGCGATGGGGCAACAGTCCAGTGGGCCCCAGAAGGTCGTGGTACGCCTGGAGTACTCTCCACAACGAATTATATCAGTTCCGGCCCGGTTCGTAAATGTGCAGCTGGCGGAACTTCTCGAACATCTGCCGCCCGGCAACCTCAGCCCGGCCATTCGACCGGCTGTGGTACGCGACGGTCTTGGCGTGCCAAATCCCCATGTGCTTGCACATCGTCTTGAACCACGTCCCCACGAATTGACTGCCCCGATCGCTGCAGATGACAGCTGGGACATCAAAAATCGTCAGCCAATGCCTGATCATGGCGTTGGCGACGGTCTTGGCCTGCAGACCCACTCCATGCTTGTCCTTCTTGTCCTTCTTCTTGGACTTCTTGCCCGGGACTGCCACAATATACCCGCTGTGCCTGTCCACCGCAAGGATGACACAATCATATGTATCTCCTTCCACGGTGACCTGCGGCATGGCGAACACATCCATGGCCACGGACCGCATAGGGGCTTCCGGTATAGCCGTGTACACCAGGTTGCCAGCCGTGCAGTGGTTGGGGCTCTTCGTGGCACGACACACGGCGCAGCGGCTGCAGTACCTGTCCAGGAGGGCGTAGTACCCCGGTGGGAACTTAAAGCGCCACTCCAGGTCCTGCTGCATCTTGTCCCGACCAGGATGCATGAGCTGGGCGTTATGCCAGTGGTCAATGAGCTCCTCCATTCGGTTCTCAGGGACCAATAGCTTGTCCATGAGGAACAGTTTGTCCCCATCTTCGGTCAAGCCCTCAGGCCACTCGTCGTCTGACGGGGCGCTCACGGCATTCCAGTACTTGCTCCAGTGCTCGGATGCCGCATAGTCATCCGACCAGTCCTCTGTGAGCACCGACCTGACTAGCTCTACAGGGGCCACCATCCATTGCTCGAGGGTTTCCTCTCGAATAGCTTGGACGCGGGCGCCCCGGAACTTGGCCAGGCCCGTACGGTTTGCCATCACCACAAGGCAATTGACCCCGTCTTGCTCCATGGCCTTCTCCATCTCGATGATGCGCTTGGCCTCCTCGGTCTCTTCAGCGTCCCCATGGCTGGATATGTCGATCCAAGCCTTGCCCGCGGGGTAGGCCCATCGACTGAGGCAATCTGCCACAGTGTTGTCCTTCCCTTGGACATATACGACGCTGAGGTCGAACTTGTCGAACGTCTCATGCCATCGGGCCCTCCTTGCCGCCGATCCCGAGGGGGTGTCGACGTGCTCCGTGTGCCAGCTCTGCAAGCACTGATGGTCCGTACAAACAACTACTGGTTGCAATTCGATGTGGCCAGACCACTGCCTGAGCGCACAAACAATGGCGTACGTCTCCTTCTCCCTCGCGGTCCAGATTCGACGTTGGCCCTCGGCCAGGATCTGGCTCCAGAATGCCACGGGTACGTGCGACCCGTCGTCCCGGACCTGCTCGAGGACTGCCCCTACAGCATAGTCCGAGGCGTCCGTCTGTAGCACGAATCCCTTGTCCGGGTCAACCAGGAATAGCCCCAGCTGCCCCAGGAGTCGCTCCTTCAGGCAGCTGAACGCATCTTCGGCTTCAGGGGTCCAGGCAAGCTTCTTCTTGCTCCCCTTCAGGCCATCGAACTTCCCCACCTGCAACATCTTGTGCAGCGGCCCCGAGAATTCTCCATACATCGAGACATAGCCCGAATAGTAATTGCAGAACCCCATGAAGGACTGGGATTCGCTGATGGTCTGGGGTCTCTCCCAGTGGTGCAGGGACGCCAGTTTCCCAGGCACGGGACGGCGTTGCCCGTGACCAACCACGTGACCTGCGAACTCCACTTCCTTCACGGAGAGTGAGGCGTTGGTAGGCTTGCACACCATGTTGTGCTTGTCCAGCTCGCTGAGCACTCGGCGCAGATCCTTCTCATGCGCTTCAATGAGCTTGTCCTCAGTCATGTCCTGCGTGCCGGACCCGATGATGATGTCATCCACAAAGAGGTCGGCACAGTCCTTGACAGGACCGAGTAGGTCCTCCATCATGCGCTGGAAAGCAGCGTTGCCATTCTTGGCGCCCATAGGCACCACTTTCCACTGCATGGGCCCCAGCGGCGTCGACATCGCTGTGCAGGGCCTGGAGTCCGGGTGTAGCGGCATCTGGTGGTAGGCGTGTTTCAGGTCCAACACCGTGAAAATCCGCTTTTTCTGTTGCTTTTGGAGGATGGAGTCGATCAGGGGAAGCGAGTACGAGTCGTGCTCGGTCTGCTCGTTCAAACTTCTGTAATCAACCACCAACCTCCACTCGCCCTTCTCTTTTTTGGGCACGATGAAGGCTGGGCTCGCCCACTCACTGTCGGAGGGTTCGATCCATCCCCGCTCAATGAACTCGGCCAACAACTTCTTCGTGGCCTCGGCCCGATCGTCCTGAAGCCCTGTCTATTACTCCCAACTACTCTTTGCCCCTAGGGTAGATACGTACCCAGAATTCCACATACATTCCCCTAGAATTCTTCTAAAATTCGGTCGGCACGGTTATCTCGAAACCCCTTTCTGCGAAGCTTCCGCACCATCCACATGAAGCGGGATTGCTTTTTTGATTCGGAAGTGTGTCCACTGTCCTCAACAGGGCGCTTCGATCTTTGCCCGTGCTATTTGAGGACCACCATGAGCAAATCATCATTTGGTGATGAGAATCTAAGCCCATTTTGCACTATCCAACTAGTAAATATGTGAAAATGTGAAATGTTGCATTTTTTTTCCCGGATAGTCATCCTTTGTGTATGGTATATGCCAGAGCTATTTTTTGAACAATTTCTGTGGTGAAAACAACAATGAAAGGAGAAATGATGGGCAATGCACCATTAAAGCACCATTAAAAGTAGAACAAAGTTTCTTTTGGGTAGATTTTAGAGGCATTCAGAGAGATTATGTGGATTTGGGAAAAGTCGGTCGTTAAATTACTAGGTGGTTGGTACTCCCGATGACGATAGATCTTGGGGTTCGGCTTCATCTTGATCCTCGCTGTGCCAAACCTCCCACGATCTGGAGGGTTCTTGTTGGCGACGCCACTGAATAGCCGCGGATAGGCATTGATCAGCCTTTCCTTCAGCTCGGCGACCTTCGGGTTCTCCTGGGCCTCTTCAGCTGCTTGCTTCGGTATCGATACAACCGACCGCACTGCGGTATAGGCCTAGGATCTTATGAGGTACCGGAATCCCGTAACTGAACCGTCCAAAAACTGCCGCGATCGCGATTTACTGCCCGCCGCAACCCAATTTTGCGAAGGTTTTGGTAATTTGTGCCAAATCTGTGCGCATCTGCCCCGATTTAGATAGCGCAATCGGTAAAATACGACGTTATCTAGTTGCTGTATTGAAATCACGTCGAATGCATTATCGGATGTCCAGATAAAACCAAAATACGACCATTTTTGCCCATTTTTGCCACTTTCAGGCCATAAACCGTCATTTCGATGATGTCCTTGTGGTGTCACGAGATTTCAAATTGATCAAGTTTGTCCCTAGTGCCCTGTGAGGCTAGGCGAGCAATGATTTGTGCCCGTGCCTGCCCTTTACCCAAGATAATAATCCGGAGGGTGCCAAAAAACACCCAAAACAGCTATATTTGCACTTTTGAACACATAAATGTTGATTAAAGTGATACGGCCGTGCTTTCATGTGATTTCAAATTGATCACGTTTGTCGGCTGTGCTATGTGAGGCTTGGCAAGCAATGATTTGTGCCCGTGCATGCCCTTTACCCAAGATAATAATCCGGAGGGTGCCCAAAAACGCCCAAAACAGCTATATTTGCACTTTTGAACACATAAATGTTGATTAAAGTGATACGGCCGTGCTTTCGTGTGATTTCAAATTGATCACGTTCGTCCCCTGTGCTACGTGAGGCTTGGCAAGCAACAATTTGTGACCGTGCATGCCCTTTACTCAAGGTTATGGCCCGGAGGGTGCCAAAAAACGCCCAAAACAGCTATATTTGCACTTTTGAACACAATGATGTTGATTAAAGTGATACAGTCGCGCTTTCGTGTGATTTCAAATTGATGAAATGTGTCCCTAGTGCTAGGTGAGGCTTGGCAAGCAATGATTTGTGCCCGTGCATGCCCTTTACCCAAGATAATAATCCGGAGGGTGCCAAAAAACGCCCAAAACAGCTATATTTGCACTTTTGAACACATAAATGTTGATTAAAGTGATACGGTCGTGCTTTCGTGTGATTTCAAATTGATCACGTTTGTCCCCTGTGCTACGTGAGGCTTGGCAAGCATCAATTTGTGACCGTGCATGCCCTTTACTCAAGGTTATGGCCTGGAGGGTGCCAAAAAAGGCCCCAAACAGCTATATTTGCACTTTTGAACACAATAATGTTGATTAAAGTGATACGGTCGCGCTTTCGTGTGATTTCAAATTGATGAAATGTGTCCCTAGTGCTAGGTGAGGCTTGGCAAGCAATGATTTGTGCCCGTGCATGCCCTTTACCCAAGATAACAATCTGGAGGGTGCCAAAAAAGGCCCAAAACACCTATATTTGCACTTTTGAACACATAAATGTTGATTAAAGTGATACAGTCGTGCTTTCGTGTGATTTCAAATTGATCACGTTTGTCCCCTGTGCTACGTGAGGCTCGGCAAGCAATTAATTTGTGACCGTGCATGCCCTTTACTCAAGGTTCTGGCCTGGAGGGTGCCAAAAAAGGCCCCAAACAGCTGTATTTGCACTTTTGAACACAATAATGATGATTAAAGTGATACGGTCGCGCTTTCGTGTGATTTCAAGTTGATGAAATGTGTCCCGAGTGCTAGGTGAGGCTTGGCAAGCAACAATTTGTGACCCTGCATGCTCTTTACTCAAGGTTAGGGCCCAGAGGGTGCCAAAAAAGGCCCAAAACAGCTACATTTGCACTTTTGAACACATAAATGTTGATTAAAGTGCTATCGCTGCCCGTGTGTGTGATTTCAAGTTGTTCAAGTTGGTCACTAGTGCTAGGTGAGGCTGGACGATGAACAATTTGTGCCTGTGCATGCTCTTTACTCAAGAATATGAACCGGGGGGTGTAAAGAAAGGCTCAAAACAACTGTATTTGCACACACGCCATCATTAGACTTGCAAATGCTGTAATGGTCAGAGTCCCTTGGCACTGCCTGTCAGAAAAAACAAAAAGGAATCCCCCTTGTACATGAGCGCATACAAGCTGCGTTTATATGGGTTGTAAGGTGTGTCCTTCTCCCTTAAATGACCCACCATGGGGTAACAAAACGCCCCAATAGTAACAACTTGCTGGGCTGCTGTGTGTTTCGGGTCCACATGATCTACGAGGTCACTGAGTGTGTATTTCTCACAGTGTGCTGCTCCTGATAGGAAGCACGCGTCTGCAATAGGCATGATGGTATTATCTTCACTAAGAAGACATGCCGTCGGTATGCAAAGGAACCACTGAAAATTGTTACCCTTCCCATGCATTGACACACTGCACCAAACAGAAGCAAGCGACAAATGATTTCTGAGTTCTGCAATAGGCATGATTGTATTATCTTCACTAAGGAGACATGCCGTCGGCGTGCAAAGGAACCACTGAAAATTGTTACCCTTCCCATGCATTGACACACTGCACCAAACAGAAGCAAGCACAAATGAGTTCAAAGATCAAGATTTTGGTGCATGTGCATACGTACGTAGGTAGAGTTATTATCTTTCTGCCCGGGTTGCAGTTCATGGGCACCAACCGTGCCTCCCCCCAGAATGCTAGCTTCAAGGCTTAAACCTCGAGAAGCACTTGCAATGCGATAGGACATTTCCAACGGGGTTTACTTCGCCGCATGCTAACCACACCCTTGACGTCCTGGTGAGTGTGTTCACCACCTTCGCTTGACAGCACCTAGGGAGCGTAGAGAAGGTGTAAGAGGTATAATGTATAATAGGTTAATGAGCCAAGAAATAATGGCATTGCACCGTCAACCGCTCTTCCGGAAGATGCAATACCGAGAGTAGCTCGTCCAATCGCCGGTAATCACGGTCTCGTGCCTTGACACGTTTTGGTGCAGTGGCCATTAACTGTAGGGCAAGTCTCCTCAGTTCACGTAGGTAGAACTGTAGTGGCTCCTGCTGAACGGACCTACGTTGCGGAGTGACGGAGGTAACCTCCAGCCGATCAGCCTGTTTTGGCAGTAGTTCATAGACCTCTTGCCAAAACCAGTGGCTTCTCAACAAATCCCGAATGACAAAACATCGCGGCTTCCATCGATTTGGATGGCTGCCCGGCCCACACTCTAGTGGTGGCACATACGGCGACTCTTTGGTGTGCTTTTGTGCATATTGCTCTGAATTCTTGTATCATTCCCGCGGGCACTAGCCCGGGTGCTTGGCATGTTGGTCTTGTAACCAAAGATGTATGCTATGTAAGCCCATATTGACCACAACTTCCTTTGTACAATGTGACAAATCGTACCCCACATCAAGGTCCGACTCAAAGATCTGGAAGTAGTCCGCTAGAGGGGTGGGAAAGAAACTCAAGGGCCGCTCTGGTTGAGGATTGTCACCAGGTAGATGCAATATGTCTCGGTTTGCTAATTGTAGGTACAAAGCGACAGCTCGCCATGAATCAAGCTGCACCTTTCTTGTCGACAAATCTACCCCATCTACGTTGTTCACCAATTCCTCTTTCAGCTTGGTGACTCTACCGTGGTACGCACCAATGCTCTTCTCCTTGCAAATATCCATAAACTTTGCCCATGACACGTTTGCTGTACCATGGAAAACAGATTCTCCACTACTTTCTCCGACAGCGGATTGTGTGGTGCTCTTAGTCGTCTGACAATCTGGGGTTTACATTTTCTTTCTTGATTGGATGCTTGGGGGTGCCTTCGGATTTGCGTCTCAAGACATTCTGCCGGCTTGCGAGGTCAACGAAAAAGGTGTTGAAGCAATCAACGACACCAAGGATTGGGATCAAGGGTCAATGCGTGCTGTAATACAACGCTTCAGGCTTTGGCATACGAAGAGCAGCACCGCAAAGGAACTGTGGATGCAGTTGAAGCGTGAGATTGCAGCAGGTTTGAGGGGGCCACGCACAGTACCACTGAAGATGCCTCCCAACACCCTTATCTACAAGCCATGTTTGAGTGGAGCCAAGGCACGTTCCATTGGGAATTGTTGGGACTTTGATTGCAACCGCTGCGGCAAGGTTGCTTGACGACCTTGTTCGTGAGGTGACGGCCCAGGCTACCTTCAATTTGCACAAGTTCCCTTTCGAAGGCATGTACTTGAGCAGACTAAAGGCATCCCGGGAAGGGTCTCTTGGACCGTATTGGGCGGAGAAAAGAGGAGGCATCACAGTCCTTTGTAGCGCATTGTTGCCATTCGGAGCCCGAGCAATTGCATTGCCAACAGCATCTGATGCACCACGGGAGGTACTGTCACACAAATTGTGTTCTGTTGACATTGCTGACCCCTTGCTCATTTTCTGAGTGTCTATTTTTTTTCGAAAGCTTTCGCTCAGGCCACTTGGCTCTTTTGCATGTGCCTTGTTTGCTTTGCTCTTGAGTAGTGGTAACCAGAGCCTCCGTTGACGCAGAGACGGTAGAGAATCCAAGACGGTTTAATGTTGCTGTGCATTGTGTACACATATGCCCCCAAATGGCTCCGTGCATACACTTGTGTGCAGAAAATATTTAGTTCCACGCCCCTGTATTTGTGATGAGTGCGTTGCCAAAAATTGTATGAACCCTAGTGCATTCAACCCATGGGAAAAACTGTAGGAATTCTGATTGGGTCCGGCTTCTTCCAATAAAACCGGTGGTACATGAACTCATTGGTCAGTGCAAAATGCTGCAGTTGTTCTTGCCCAGCCCCTGCACAACCTCCTTCTGCATCCTTCTGCATCCTTCTCTCTCCCCTATATTTTCCAGGTGGTAGATGCCGAGCTTCAGCCACCATGTCGTGCCCCTCAAGTGCCCGTGGAGCCGCGGGCACTACGGGCCGGGCCAGAGCCCCCGGCAAAGCTCGATGAGGCCTTCGTGTAGAGCGAGATCCGACGCCGCACAGACGCTGCCGTGAAGGCCGAGCGCAGCCGTGCCAAGACAGACGTGACGGCAGCCCGCACCACACAGAAGAAGGCCGAGCAGACGGCCAAAGAGCTTCGGCGGGTGCAGATTGGGTTGGAGAAGGAGCACAAGGCACGCAGCGATGAGTTGCGCAAGGCGAAGGCCCGCGCCTCGGATTTGGAGAAGGCGAACGAGGATGCCGCTGATAAGGAAGCGGCTGCATCAGCTGCCGAGGCAGCTCGCAAGGAATTGGAAGCAGCTCGCAAGGAATTGGAAGCAGCTCGCAAGGAATCCGAAGTGGTGCAAAGTGGGGCGCCCAATGGAATGGGGAGGAATGGGAATGGGCAATCGGCAATTGCTTTTGACACATTTATGAAATCAGTCCTGATTTCGTACAGTAGGTATTCAATATTACTTGGCATTGATTTTTGTCTATCCGTAAGATTGCTTTGCTGAATATTTCAATACGACAAAGGTCTGCAGATGCCACATGCGTATTTACCCAGGGCCTTTCCTGAGATTGTGCCTGTTCCTACTTCACAGCTGCCCCCTCTCGAATTAGGGCTTAACAGATTTAGTGCGTTGACCGACGCACAAGCAGTGTGTCTCAGGAAATAACAGAACACCTGTGCGGGGAGAATGTTGAACTGCACCATCTAGTGGCAGAAAAATCTGGTTCAGAGAACATCAAAATCCTGCATTGTTGTCTGTTGTCCGTTGTCTATCGCTCTGTTGCCGGCCGTCAGTTGAACATCGTCATCCATTGTCTTTTGTTTGTTGTCTGTTGTCGGTTTTCTGTTGCCTGCAGTTTGTTGAACGTCGTCGTCCATTGTCTGTTGTCTGTTGTCTGTTGCCTGTTGCCTGACGTCAGTTTATTTTCAGTGCAGACCTGGTAGGACAAGATGCAGCCCCAGTGAACACATGAAAAATGGTACAGGTTGGATTTGTGTTCTCGCTTCAAAAAAACATGTTTCGCAGGGTATTGGAGCAAGTTATGAAGTGTTGCCGAGCCGCCAGCACGAAATAAAATGCATTTTTAGCCCAAAAAATGGCCAAAAAATGCCGGTTTTTGGCCTAAAACAGTGTTTGTGGGGCCTGAGTGGTTGAATGTAGGGCCCCCCACCCTATTCTGAGGGTGCTGGACTCAACAAAACGTGTTTTGCCAGGTTTTGGTGCAAGTTGTCGAGTGTTTCGGAGCCGCCATCACCAAAAAACCCCATTTTTGTGCCCAAAAATGGCCAAAAAAACCCATTTTTGGCCTGAAACAGTGTTTTTGGGGCCTGAGTGGGCAGTTTTAGGGCCCCCCACCCTATTTTCAGGGTGCTGGACTCAAAGAAACGTGTTTTGCAAGGTTTTGGAGCAGGTTATCGAGTTTTTCGGAGCCGCCATCACCAAGAAAACCGCATTTTTTGCCCAAAAATGGCCAAAAAAAGGCCTTTTTTGGCCTGAAACAGTGTTTCTGGGGCCTGAGTGGTCAGTTGTAGGGCTCCCCTCCCTATTTTGAGGCTGCTGGTTTCAGCAAAACGTGTTTGCAAGTTTTTGGAGCAGGTTATCGGGTGTTTTGGAGCCGCCATCACCAAACAACCGCATTTGTGGCTCAAAAATAGCCAAAAAAAGCCATTTTTTGGCCTAAAACAGTGTGTTTGGGGCCTGACTGGTCAGTTGTAGGGCTCCCCACCCTATTTCGAGGGTGCTGGACTCAAAGAGAAGTGTTTTGCAAGGTTTTGGAGCAAGTTATCGATCGTTTTGGAGCCGCCATCACCAAAAAACCGCATTTTTTGCCCCAAAATGGCCAAAAAAATACCATTTTTTGCCCAAAACAGTGTTTTTGGGGCCTGAATGGGCAGTTGTAGGGCCCCTCACCCTATTTTGAGGGTGCTGGAGTCAAAGAAACGTGATTTGGAATTTTTGTGAGCAGGTTATCGAGTGTTTCGGAGCCGCCATCACCAAAAAAAACCGCATTTTTTGCCCAAATAAATAGCCAAAAAATGCCATTTTTGGCCTGAAACAGCGTTTTTGGGGCCTGAGTGGTCAGTTGTAGGGCCCCATACCCTATTTTCAGGGTGCTGGACTCAGAAGAAAGCGTTTTGCAAGGTTTTGGAGCAGATAATCAAGGGTTTCAGGGCCGCCATCACCAAAAAAAACGAATTTTTTTGCCAAAAATGGCCAAAAAAAGCCAAATTTTGGCCTAAGACAGTGTTTCTAGGGCCTGAGTGGTCACAGGTAGGGTCCCATACCCTATTTTGAGGATGCTGGACTCTAAAAAGCACGTTTTGCAGTGTTTTGGAGCAAATGATCAAGGGTTCCGGAGCCACCATCACCAAAAAACCGCTTTTTTTGCCCGAAAAAAGCCATTTTTTTGGCCTAAAACAGCCTTTTCCGGGGCATGAGTGGTCATTTGTAGGGCCCCATACCCTATTTTGAGTGTGGTGGACTCCGAAAAACTTGTTTTGCAAGGTTTTGGAGCAACTTATCGAGTGTTTGTAGCCGCCATCACCAAAAAACCGTATTTCTTGCCAAAAACAAACATGTATGGTTTGAGCTATACAAAAGCTGCTATTCGCAACTAGGTGGTGAATGTCATATTTCTCGGATACGGCAGATTTTAGATGGAATCAAGCCTGCATTGTCGATCTGGGGGATGGAAAATTTCCAATTCGGAGGGTGGGGGGGGAGGCTAACTCCGGAAAATATCCTTTTTATGGTATAATTTGACAAAAAAAGTAGTATTTCTGACTGTAGCCCGTTTTGGGATTTTTGGACCCCATAAAATCCTAAGATCTGGGTCCGAGTCGGACTTCTCCTCGTCCGATATGCCGTCTTCATCGTTGTGGGGAGCTCTTCCCACTGAAAATCCCCGGAAGTTTGCGACATCGGCCTGGTTCTTGTTGCTATCGGCACCCATTCTTGGAAAATCCCATGTCAGCGGGTCGGACCCAACCGGACCATTGTATTGGTCCGCGATGTGATCCATGACCCTCGCCACGAACTCATCCTTCTCGTACTTGCCGGTGACCAACATCTTGTCATCCCCCCAATGCGGAGATGTGACCATGGCCCGCCCCCTTTTGGCTGCCACACGGTCGTGCATCCCCATTCGCATGTAGTTGACGGCGTGGTCGATCTCGGAGTGGGACAGGATGTCAATGCCATCCGATGGCTGATCCGTCCCCTCCTTGGGCTCAAACATGACCCGCATTGGCTCCGCCTCAACCCTACGGATGAATGCTTCATCACCAGTGGGCTGGGCTTGCGCCCCATCCACCAGGAAAGCCTTGGTACCCCACGCTTGACCCAGGGAGGGCATTGATACACCCTTGGCGTCAATGAACATCTCCTCCTCTGGCGAGAATGACATCTCGTTCAGGGTGATGGAGTCCAGCGTCGACTTGAGACCTTCCAGCGGACATGGGGTGGATCTTATGCCGGTTATGACCAGGATCCCCTTCCCCCTATCCGCGACGATCTTCTCCACCGTACGTCTGGTATCGTCCAGGGAACCATGCCAATACATGGGCCCCACTCCTTCAAACCCGAATGCCTGTGCCAGGCTGAGTCTCCTCGATGCCAATGCCTCCTACACTTCCGCAAAAGTGGGGCATCCCGGGATGCGAAGACGTCCGTCTCGGGCGCTTCGGCTCCCAGCATGTGGATCATCCTGTCATACACCTGCGGCGCCATTCCATACTCCGTGAGCTGAACTCCGCGGTCTCCTCTGGACTTGGCACCCACAGCTTGCACCGCTCGGACGATCAGATCCTCTTCCTCAGCATTCCATTGAGATGATCCGCATGCATAGTCCGTGGACAGCCATGTGAGGCATTCATCATCCTCCCGGACCAGCGTTGCACGATGGGGAAGGGCTCCAATGGCGTTGGCCACCATGAAGTCATACTCCATGATCATATCCCAATCTGTAATGTCGGCCACATAGAAGTTTCCGGATAGAGTGCTTCTCTTCGCCAAATCAGGGCGATTCAAGCGCTCATGCTCCCAGAACTCCATACTGATAGTGGCCTCATGGGTGCCACCACCCATAATCTCTCCATTGGCCACCTTCAGGCGTACCGGTCTACGGCTGGGCTGCAGGGATTCCTCCTTGAACAACCCTCTCCGGACCAGGCTCACCTGGGCACCCGTATCCACCAAAACATCCACCACCAACTCCTATTGTCCGCACCGTACACGCACCTTCAAGTGCAACTGCCGCTCGTCACAATACGGTGTATGGACGACTCTCACGGCATGCAACTCTAGCATAGCTGAGTGCATCAGGACTTCGAGGGTATGGTCACGGATGGTGTAGATCTTGGGCTGGTCCTGCCCGTCCACAGGGGCTCTCTGTGGTCGCTCCTTCCTTCTTGCCACGTCCCTTGCCCACATAAACTTCCCTTGGCAGGGCGCTCCAGGGGTTGGGCTCTTCTGGAGCCTTCTTCGGCACCCGATGTGCCTTCGCTTTCTCTGGGATTCCACTGATTTTCGGAGGAGAGACCTCCGAGGTCCCACTCCCGTGGGGGCTCCTCTAGACATGGCCTGCCGCAGCTCCCTCCTGCTGAGATCCGCTCAGACTTTGTCCACCACGTTGCTGGGCTTTGAGTTCCTCCAACGTCCTCAACATGTCCTCAGCAACCTCCTCGATCGACCTCACGCGTCGGTCTGGGCTGGGTCCTCCACCATAGCCTTTTCCTCCGCCTTTCCCTTGGCCCTTTCCTTGGCCTTTTCCACCGTCTCCGCCCTTTGCCTTCTAATCGGCAATTCGTTGCTCCTTGGGCTTCCTGTCCGGGGGGGGCGGCGAAGTAGGTCTTCTTGTCCTCCTCATATACCTTGCAATGCAGGTGGTCATGTGCATGGTTGTTCCACTTGCCGTAGCAGACCCAGCAACCCGTGTGCTGCGATCTGTACTCGCGGAACGAGAGCGGCGGGTTCCCGATCCTCCGCGGTTCTTGTTTGTGGTTCTTGTTCCTGGGGTCCAGGCGGTTCCACCTGGACCTGTCCTGCCCATTCTCCTTCATGTTGTGCGCTACGAACGCGAAGAAGTGGGCTTCTTCATGATCCTCTGGGGTGGTCGGGGTCCAGAGATCTTGACTGCTTCCACTCCCTTCTTTCGCGGTGCCGACCGTGTCCCCCTCCACCTCTCGCTGGTGGTGAACTTCTCGATGACCTCCATGTCCTGGGCCTTGTCGATCCTGCACGTGGGCCTCGTTCGTGGCGTTGAGCTTCAGCTCCACAATGATGTACTTCACGATCTCGTCCAGAGTCATGCGGGCGAAAATGACCTGCATCCTCAGCGGCTCCCCGCGCCTCCACTCCACGTTGTCGAGGCGCATCAGCCTCTTCCCCATGGTGTCGCCGAATACCTCCACATAGACGGCGTTCTTCAACCCCAACATTCGGCTGGGCTCGCCGAGGTTTTGCCGGAAAAACTCCATTATTCCGGCGTGGGTGTCCTGCGACGCCATGCACCGTACAGTCACACGCTTCTTTGCTCTCTTCTTCTCCTCATTCTCCACTCTTCTCTTCCAGTTCCCGAGGAGGAAGTCCTTCAGCAAGTGTCGGATCTCGCTGGCCTCATTCCAGTCCTCCACTAGCTTGAGGCTTCTTCGGTACTTGCGGATGTACCGATTCCATTCCCGGACTCTCAGTTCCCCACGCTCAAGCGGCAGCGGAATGGACCACAAGTCCTTCAACTTCTGGTTGGGGGCGTCCACTCGCTCCTCGTCCTCCAGCAACTGGAGGCAGGCCTGCTCTGTCTGGATCACTCCCTCACGGATCTGATCCCTGAGCTCCTCCTTCAGGTCCTGCGCCAGCCTGTGTGGGAATGTCCGACATACCCACTTCTCCCTTGGCGCTCCCCTCATCTCGCCGATGACCTCCTCGGCAAAGTCCCCCCAATCAAGGATGAAGTCATCCAAGTTGGAGGGGTAGCCATCGTGGTAGGGGGTTTTGATCCCCCTGAGGTCGTCTATCCTGATTGCGTCTCCGACGTCCGCAGCCACCATTCCACCCAGACGAATACCACCTGTGGCCGGGGGGTGTGAGTACACTCCCCGTACATCCCTCTCCTCGATGGAGTGCGGTCCAGTTGGGCCTGAACCCATGGGATTTGGAATGCGGAAAGGACTTGCTCCGTCGGCTGTCCATATCCCCGCATTGGGGTCCTTCACCCACAGGTTACCGCCTGGATGTCCTCGACCATGTCCGTCGGCGCTTCCCATGGTTCGTGCCTGCATGGTCTGGCTCTGGATCTCCTCTTCCGCATAAACTGCATGGGCAGTCGTAGTGGTTGGCGGGTCCTGGGCGGCGTGGGACATCTGTGCCGTCAGGCTCCTCAGGTCCGTGGTAGCGCGCCCTTCCCGCATGGACCCAGCAGGTGCCGTTTGCTCCCCGAGCATTATGGATTCGCTGAACATGGGAACAAACGGCAGGGCACCCGGGTCAACACGCGGAGGCGTGTAAAGTGCCTCTGCAGGGCCGCCCATGGGTTTCTCCATGGCGCTCCTGAGGGTCTTAACCCGCTCCACCAGCTCTGCCGCGGCCGGCTTTGCCGGGAGCTCCGGACCCCAGGCGAGGGGTTGTAACTCCTCTAGCCTTTTCAGGCGTCCTGACATGTCCTCCACCAGGTGGGGGAGGCTGTCCACCACTGGCTGCTGCTTCTGCAGGGCCAGCTCCAGATCCTCCGGGTACCGGTCCTGTTCCGCTCGCAGCTCGGCCATGTCTCTCTCCGCTGCCGACTGGTCATCCAGGATTCCCGCGACGTCCTCCTCCAGGCCGTCCTTCGCGTTGTCCAGGCGGTCGAGGTGCTGCACGATGGCGTCCATCCCCATCTTTGGGTACTTGCCGAAGAGGAAGGACACGTGCTCGCAGTGGCACTCAACGTGCTTTCCACCAGATCCGGTGCATCCCACGGTTCCCGGCGGTCGGACTCCTCCGCCATGGGTGTGTCGCCCATGCTATCCCGCGTTGGCTCCGTGTGCCGGGCCACAGGCGCCGTTCTGGCTCTGGCGGGCCTCCCCAGCGCCTTGGCGTCATGCTCCAGGCTGGGTTCTGGGGCCGTGTTCGCCCTTGTGGGCGGTCTGGCCATCTCCTCCTACTCCGAAGGGTGCTCATAAACTGTTCGATAGCCCTCGGAGTGCCCCTCGGAATCTGCGGCTGACCACTGCCTGACCAGGCTGGGATCCGTATCCATAGCCCTGGCGTCCCCTGCTGCGGGCTTGGGTGACCCGCGCTTCCGGTAGCGCCGGGCCCGTCCTCCACTGCTGCCTGAATGGCAGGTCTCCTCAGAGTCCTCCGCGGCGGAGCGGAGGTTGCATGCCCTTCGGCAGCGACGCTCACATATGGAGACCAGGTCCTCCATATCAAGTCTTCCTCTTCCCGAATGTTGTACTTCTCTTCCGGCTTCAACTTCCGGAGTTCACCATGCTCCTGGGCGTCTCGGCTCTTCTGTGGCTCCATTCTCCGGTGTCGTCTCCACCGAGTCCACAATACACACCCGGGGCGTACTTGGGCAGGGCTCATAGGGGCTCAAGTCCCCGGGTCGGCGGTAGGTAGGGGCAGCAGGTACACCTCTGCTACCATACAGAAGGTCCCTACCAGGACCGGCCCCTGCTGTGCCCCTTCCGCCTGTCACCGCTGCTGACTTGCTCCTGATCAGCGATTGCATTTCTCAAAGTCAAGGGTCCAAAAACCAAAAATATAGAAAATACAATCCTCCTTCAACCCTGAACAGCAACCAGATCCCACAAATACAGCAATAACCCAATCCACAATCCAATCCAAATCCAAACTGCGGGCTTCCGTTCAGCACACCGATTGTCTCACGGTGGCGGGCATGTACAAGAATTGCACCAAAGAGGAAAGCCCTGAAATTGGCATATGAACACAAACAAAGCAAAGTTGGGGAAAGATGGAAACGTACACAATCACAGCCATAGACCCCTCATTCCCTGGACTCAAGACCTTCTCTTGACTCACCAACATGATGCCCTGAACCCAGTCAAAAAAGATGACTAAATGCCATGTGTCAAAAGTCACTACACAGACCCCAAAAATGTGTTCCCTCCGAAGCCTCCAAATCCTAGCCCAATAGGGGGAGTGGCGTGTCATGGCCCAGAGTGGCACTCAAGACCATGCCCTACCCTGACATAACCTTGATTGGACTTGGAGTCGAATGGGCTTGGAGACCTGCCCCATGAAGATGACCTCACAACATGGCAAAATCAGGCAAATCACACCATATTGCCCAAAATTGAATTATATACTCAAAAGTGCATACAGCAAATGTTCAAATGCTCCATGCATGTGTCGAGCCTGAAAGTAGAATACAAGGGTGATATGGACCAAATATCCATTCCCAAGAATATCCCATCATTGACTCCGAAACCCCTCCAGTTATGTACATGACATGCTTCACAAGTCAACTCATGAATTTGAGACCTAATTTTGTGAGGCCTCGTGTGCCACACCAAAGTGACCAGGTGATCCGGCATATGGTGAGGTGCAACACCGAAGCATATGCCAACATAGAAGCAACATACCATAGTTCACAGATCTCTAGGCACTTTACCTTTAGCCGACCAGTAGAGCACATAGAACACAAAAATGAGCATAAAATGAGGTCAAAAACATGCAAATAATGCCAAATTCAAGAAAATTACAATAGTATATAACTTCGCTCACCCATGGTATCAACATACGATTCAAAACACAATTTGCTTGGGACCATTTGCAAACAATCCCCCCACTTGGATCCCCACATGGACGCATAGGGACACCTTCGAACTTCCTCCCAACACGCACCATGAAAATGGGAAAAATGATAGTGGCGCTTGTGGGTCGCTCTGTAAGCCCTCCCACATGCACTATATGAGCGGTAGACTTAGTCTAGCGCTATGGAGTTCCCCATTGGGACATGAGCAATACCCTTGCCACGTATGACTCCATATATCTTCCTACATACAGAGATATATGACATGGGCGTGAGCATATCGGAGCACATACCATGCATATAACGCATACCCTCAAAAAGTGGCTCCCAACATGATATGCCATGCCCCTCCATGGACATAACTTCACGTTAAAAATACGTAGGAACCCAAAGAAAGTATCTATGCAACCCCAACACTCATGCAGTAGACTCGAAAGTCGCATTAAAATATTCCGTTGCACAGTCCAAGAGTTATATATCACTTTCTACCCTCTTGACCATTATCCCTTGCTCTACCGAGCCTGTGCACACACCAAATGCGTATGATGCTTTATAAAATTAAGTTGAGACCAAGGCGCTTCTAACCCCATTCTCGAAATTGGTATACCTCGCCGTGAACCGGAGATATGACCTTCTGGAGTGGCCTCACGAATCAATTTTGTTTCTCCTTTATCTCCAGGAGTAACGAAGGACATAACAAAATGAAAGTTGATTCGTGATCGGGGAAAACTGTAGGGCCACTCGAGATTCATCATATCAAGTGCGGCGATGTCGAAGTCGAAAATCTGATTCTGAAAGTCTGAAAAAGTCGGACCAATTTTGCGAGTGTGTAATATGAAAATTGCGGAAGCAACGAACCCTTTACTGATGAAATCTGACCCTTCATCGGGGTTTCCGCCAAAATATCTGTAATTAACAGTTAACCAATCGGTTACCGCAAAATCGCGAGCCAAATGACAGTCGCCGATACATTGACAATCAGAACAGAAGGCTGAAAGATTACGGAAACATTATGATAAAAAACCCTGTTGATTCCTGATATTCTGATATATAAATCTCAGCTGGCGGCGCCTCGGTACTGAATATGGCCGCTCATAGCCGGAATGGCCAAACCTACCACACTATCACATCGGGTTAGGCCAGGTGGATGGGAGATTATGATATCAGCCAATGGCGGCTTGCCGGCACATAGATACACACCCCAAGTGACCCAAAGATGGCCACGGGGGTCCGAACCGGCTTCAGTTCAGATATCTGTCGAGGAAAGAGAGTGAATGAGGTCCTGAATGACCCCTGTGCACCGCCGGGGCGGACATGGGGCCAAGTCAACCCCATTCACCCCCCTACAGTGGATGTCATCGAGGTGACTACCGCGGCCAAACTGCACAGCCCGGTGGAGGACCCCTTGAACTTCAAGGATGTCCCCTCAGGGGTCGAGAAGGCCCAGAAGGATACCCAATGCGTTTACCCAGGGGCTGAGCAGGCGGCAGAGTCGACAACGAAAGATCAGGGCACTGTGGCAACCTGCCCCTGCCCTGAGAAGGCCCCCAAGACCGTGCAAGACATGCTGGCGATCAACCCCAGCCCTGTGGAGGCTCCACAGCCCGCGCCACCACGCTTGTTCCATCGCCTCCAACACTTATGCGGATTCATCTTTCCAGAGTGTTACGACCTCATCTGAGGCCATTGGATCCGCCATGCGGAAGCGTGCCTGCGGTTGTACTCAGGTGCAACTGGATGACCTACGGGGAGTCGCACTACCTCGGCTGGGACGACGGTCTGGTTTCTGGTTTTCAGCCCGGTCTCAATGTTGATAGGGGTCCCTGTGGGCATCGAGGATCCACATGACTGTAGCAGAAACCACCAGGACTGCAGGGTAGTACCTTTTGTGTTTGGCTGCAGGATTGAACCAGGTTGGGCTTGAGCCGTTGCAACCGGGCTATGCCATATCCACTATTGTAGATAGGAATCTGTGCATTGCCTGATTCTGAGTGTCTATAGGGGTATGTCAGTCCATGATCGCCAAAGGCCCAGAAACTGTGCAGCTGTGCTGATGTCGGGCCCCAGCCCTCGACATTGGGCTTTGGCATGTTCATTTCACTTGCTTTCTCAGTCCGGGAGTGGCCATACATTAATTTCAGTGATTGTGTCTTGAATTGTATGTTTTTCAGGTGTTCACTTGTGATGATCATGGAGATCAACTATGATTGAGCTCTCGGTCGAACCTTCGATCATTCCTGGTCTCCATGGTCCCTACTATCTGGAAATGGTCGGTATGGGTCATTGTTGATTTTTTTCTTGGTGCTACTACCAATTTTACTTGTCCCGTTTTCGCCAGTTTTTGCTTATAGTACATTTTGTCATGTGAACATTGCCCACATTTACTCAGTTATGGGTTGACCTCTGAATCCTATATCTTCATGTGCATGTTGGGATTGAACCCAATTATTGACTAAAATCGGAGAACGTGCTTTCCATTCTATGTGCATGCTTTGACTTGGTTATAATTTCTTTGGGCTTGGCACATCATTGCAATGCTCCAAACATTTTGGAAATTTCAGATTTCGTTTCTTCACTTCATTCACTTGGTTCCTTTTTTATGTTCTATCACTTACCCAATCCATTGGAACCAAGTTTGCCAAGTGTATAGGATAGTGGTTTTACATGGTCCCAGAGATGTACATTATGTACCCTGAAAACCACCCTGTCATATAGTCACTTGGCGGGTAAACAGCATAGAACCCATGAGAAGTTAGACCTTGGAGTCTTTTCGTATGTTTGGATCGTGCTCTCCACGTTGTACTGAGCATTTGTTGGAAGGTCACTGGTACATGGGTTCACTGTTTTGAATTTCGTCTGCAATTTTCTTGGAAATTCAAAATTTCATGTGGTCACTTCACGGCCATGGGAACCCCAGGCCATCTTCTGGATTGGGGCCAACATTTAACCCATGGCCTCTCTTTAGTGTTTATTCCTCATATTTGAGCAGTTTCGGTTTTGGCCTACCCTTATGGGATCGGACCAGAAGCGTATGCCACTTCAGCTTTGACTTCATTTGTGACTCAAGAATATGTACATCAGCCCTGTTTGAGGTCCCGAAAAGTGACCTGAAAAAGTGGGTACTGAGGTTTGTTGCCTTGTGCCAATCTGAGGGGGAGGTAGAGCCAGCCTCCTTAGGACAATCATCTCCTTCTGAATTCTTTGGGCACGGACTTTCCCTGACCTTAGCCTAACCTTATGTCAGCATCATTTGCATTCTGTTCTCCCTTGATTTTCAACAATGTTAAATTCACCATTTTTTGGATCCCACCACTCTTGTTGCAATGTCGTGGAATCGGGGAGACAGACTCAGATATGAAGTGAACCTAGTATTGCACTAATGTGCCTTGCATATGCCCAATCGGAATCCTTCAGGTCTGCGTTGCCTTGGCAGGAGAGTGTGATGAAGTAGGTAACCTCTTTTATTTTCGGTTTCCCGGTGATTGTGCCATGCTTCCCATGCCACGTCTCACAGCCCGTGTGAAGGTGGGTCCTGCCCCTCTACGTGTGTCAGGGTGAAGGTCTTGGCCACCCCTAACTTTCCTTGTTTGCTTATGAGATGCTCAGGTGGTATGGGTGATATACCACCTTACCCCCTTTTCGACAGATTTTCTGGGGCCTAAGCCTTAAAGACGCCGGGACCACCACCTCCGCTACGGTAGTGTCGTGGGGCTATCTTCCGCAGCAAGAGGGGTTGAGTTCAGATATTTGTGGAGGAGATGGCTGAATGAGTAGGCACTAGACCTACGCTTCTGGAGCCCTGTAGTGCTGGGAGTGGAGAGTGACAGCCCCCCCAATAGGGTAGACTGTGACAGTCAATGGGCCTTTTCCATGTTTTGTTGTTTTTGCATGTTTTTTTCTTCTGCCTTGGCGATCCTGAATCAAGCTAGGCAGGATGGGCGGAGTCAGAGAGTGGGCTAGCTCTGTCCCCCCCTCTCCTGCCTTGTTGTCTCTTCCTTTGTGATTTCCAATTATCATTGCACCTTACCCTAACCGCAACATGGTTTGGAGGTTTTACATGTTTCTATGACCATTTATACATGCTTTCTTTCCCTTCCTGTTTAGACCTCAAAGGAATTGCTTGCATTTCACAATCCCGATGGATGCTCACAGAGTATGAGGGACTCAATGTGGATGTCAGTGGTCTTGTACTTGTGCTATGCTTACGTGCAAGGGAGGAGGCTGCATGGGCTTGGAGAAGGCCGACCTGGAGACAGTAGCCCCGGACCAGGAAAGCAATTTCAGCCGTAGGCAAAGTTTTTCAGATGGTGAGGCGGAGATGTAAGGGTCTATGGCCTGTGGGTCCCAGCGTAGGTGGGCCGTACCGGGCCTCCGGCTGGATGATGCCCGTGGGGTCGCTGTGGGGGCAGCCTCTGTGTGCTTTGGGAGGTGTCATGGTTGGCGTTCCAGGTTTTTGTCAAGTTCACTAGCACCAACATGTCGATGGTGCTGCAGATTGCGTGATTTTTGGGTGTCGCCTATCCCCAGGGGTCCGCCAGGGTCGGGGCGGTGCTCATGTCGCCGATGATGATAGTAGCGGCATGAATGGTCTTCTGGCGGTATGCTTCGGCCAGGGCCTGGAGGAAAGGTTCTGTTGCGTCGCCGACGGGGAGGTGCGTGTTTATGACAATCAGTTGCCATCCCTTCCTGAAAGCTTCATAGATGCTCAGTCTCCCTGGGATGCTGAGGTGCTGGAAGAGGTGGACATGAATGCTTGCTGGGGGGGCATACAAGTCACGCGTATCCCATGCCCTCCCTCTTGAATGGCTTTGTGTTTAATGGCATCTAACCCTATCTGCTTCCTGGTTTCATGCCATGTGCCACTGTGCAGCCAATCAGCCGACAACCTTTGTTTGTGTTTCTTTCATGCAATTTCCGGCATCGAATTTGAGGAGTTTGTTTATAGAATGGCTTCTTAGTCACCAGGATAGATAGTAATGCCCTCCAGCAATTCAGTGGAGGCCTGTCCGCGCGTGCGTGCTCCCCTGGTGCCCCTGTTGCGTGCGCGTGCTCCCTGCTGCTCGGCCTGTGCTTTAATGCGGGCCGAGCGACTGAAAACTCTTCTGAACGGGTACTAATAGTGTTAGCTCTATCCTGGTACCAAGATGGATACAGATTGGAAGCTGGGGCAACCCCGGTGGATAATAGAAGGCCGGCACGTGTGATCTGGCTAAATGCTGGATGTGGTGCCTCCGCCCACACCAGCCGGCCCAGTAAGACGGAATGGGTAAGCGTTAATGGGCGCATTTGCTTCGTTTTTGCAACGCCTACGCGTATGGGGGATCACGAGTCCCTCCAAGCTGGAGGAGTCCTAGGGGAAGAGGAGTTGAAGTGCAAGTGGCAGAGGTAGAAAGTACGTCGTTCGTTGCTCTGCAATCCGCAAGTGAACTCTTCTTTTTCTTCGTCTCCTTTGGTTTGTCACTTTACCAGGTCCCTCTGTGGAGTTCCTCTCCCAACTTACGTATTTCATGTTGCAACGGACATTATCGTCTTTGAATACTCACATGTGTCTGAATCATTGAACTCAATATGTTGTACATTAGCTCCATTGCTGCTTCGTGTTCATTACAGGAAGGTTGACAAGCATGCTTGAGTGTTGGACAGTTGTCTCATTTGATGATGCAATGTATTTGGTTGCATGGTCAGACTCATTGGTTTTCTTCATTCAAGTGACGTTTGCAAGTGTGGTGCTACAGTGCTTCGTCGGGTTCACTTCAGCATGTCATGTGTTGGTTCATTTCTTGATTGTTGATAAAGATCATTGTGTCGCGATTGCATACTTTCTGGGTTTTGTGCCTATTGCCTTTAAGGAGATTGCTCAAAGTTTCGGCTACTCAAGACGAGGAGGTAATTTTGTAAAGTGCTTTGAGGTGGATGTTTTGGATAATCTTTTGCACTTGGTGTCTCTTTGATTGCCGTATCCCCCTAACCGCATGCCTTTCCAAGAAGTCCTTCAATTCTTTGCTATCGGGTTGAACCATGTGAGAGTATAGACTAATGGTTTGTCTTCGGTTCAACATGTCAAGGGTATCTTCTCGTGGAATCCCGTTTGGGATGTGGTCTGCCCATGGTGTAATTAACTTCTTGGTTCTTCTGACCCTTGCCGTTTTGTTGACCAAGCTTCCACCTTTCACTAGGAATCGTGGTCAAGTCTGTATCTTAGGTGAACTTGGGACCCTCCTTCTCCATGTGTGGTGCAAGGCAATCGGCTCTTCTCTCCCAAGTGGTTAGGCAACCTCTTGTCCTCTTCGGAGAGAGACCCTGTCCTCTCCTGTTGGGATAGGGACACTCTCCTCTGGGATGGGGACCCTCTCCTCTCCGCTTGGGATAGGGGCAGTCTCCTCATGGGATAGGGATACTCTCCTCTCCCCTTCAGATAGGGACACTCTCCTCTCCGCCACGGATAGTGATTCTCTCCTCCACCTGGGATACGTACATTATCCTCTCCCCATCCGATAGAGACTCTCTGCTCGCCTCGGGACAGGGACTCTATGGATGTGCTCTCATTGGACCCGGGATATCTCTCCTTGTGCACTCACTCTGGGCGCCGGGTCTAGGTCTCTACATGTGACCCGGGGAATCTTCCTATCCAATGTTCTTACGCAATCTCTCTCCACCTGCATGCGTGCTCTCATTGGTTATGGTTAGGCGAAATCATTTTTCCATACACATGCTCTCCTGGATTGGGTTATGGGAAGGTCGAGCTCTTCAGGGAATGAATCGCTGAAGGTCTCTCCTAGGGCAATATATATGTGCTCTCTTGGGTCGGCAATCCCTCTCTTACGGATAGGACAATGTCCCCATGGATATACTCTCACGGTTCTTCTAGTGTCTATTCGGAATGGATGTGCCATGGGATGAGGTTTGGCGGCCTTGGGGAACCAGGTGCATGTGGGATTAGGGAGCAAACCCCGGAAGATCTCTTAGTCGTTGATCCATTCGTTTGGAATGCTTTGACGTGATCAGGTACAATCTTTCTCCCTCAATCCATCCATTGAGCACGTAAGAATCCAGATCACCTGAGGGTAGGAGATCAATTAACTTATGAGGTCAATTTCTCCATGGTCGCATGTGCATGCTCGCCGGTGTGTGGCTCTCATGTCTCGCTATTGCTTTGCCATCGACCTCGAGGGTTGGTGAATCATGTGAGGTTAATTTTCCTTTGCCATGTTTGATGAGGATGTCCATGGCCTTCAAGACCATTGGGAGGTTGAGCGGTTTCCTCTTGGGTAGATATCGCTGACTGTTTGTATGATATTAGATTTTGCTGTAGATACTATTGTGTTCTTTTATGTTAGGTGGCAAAAGTTGTAGGATTTTTGTGAATTGCTGGCAAGCAGTCAAGCTGTCGATTCTTATTGATTGTTGATGATTTGATTTTGTACTTAGGGAAGGACCACCCCCTAGGAAACTCGTCAAAACAAACGTACCCGACGCAAACGCGTTCAACGCCCTCGACGACTCGTTCTGCAAGGAGTACTTTGTTGCTGGGCATAGGGCTCGGGACCGTTGCGGCACGGTGGTGCGGAGCCGTGCTGTCGAGAATCTTGTTCTTGTAGTCTGACGAGGACGCCGTCTACGCTGTCTGGCAAGTGATTGAATCTCCTTGGCTCGTGTCCTCTCTCCAAACAGCACAACCTCTTCTTGCTCGCGTGGTCCGAGATCCAGGCTTTCCGCGCCTACACCTGGACCCCTCTTGGTACAAGTCCAAGAACTCCTCCGAGACGCCATGGTCAATTGGCAACAAGCGGGCAAGACCTGGCCCATGCCCCTACCCCGCGCGCCAAGATTCCTGCAAGGGCTGGTATGGGACGAACATTACCGCCACTCCAACCTCCAAACCTTCGAGTTGAGGGAGGACATGGGGGCTGACCGCCTGCAAACGCTTGAAGATTGGCCGCAGGTGGAACATTATAGCTACCCTTGAAACCCGTTTTGCCCTGGTAGATGGCGACACTAGTGCGAAGCCCGTGTGATGAAGTGTGAAATAGGCCACTTGCACACCCCTTGCACACCGAACCAAAACCTTCATTTCCCCCTCTTTTTTGGTGGTTTTTGGGTGCCACTCAGTCCCCCATGGCATATTCCTTTAGTCCACTATGACACAAACTTCTCACATGCCTCATAAGTGTGTCCCATACCTACGTAGCACCTCCCCCCAAAATTTCCAAATGTGGGGATTATGGAACCGCCCCCCTGCACAACCATCCCCTTGGACATGCCATCCTAACCAAAGGGACCTTGCTTTTACGTTATCCTTGTAGTTAATGGGGTGTAGAGAAAGGCGAACCATGCTTTTCACCATCAAACACCACAACATTTCACATTAAAACCGCTTTTTGTCTGCCCCCGTTGGTGTGCTAATCCACCCATTTTCGCCGGTTGCACTTGTGCAACCATGTGCAACCGTGTGCAATCACCATGCTACGCGCCGTGTGCGCTGTACTACAAAAAATGAAGGGTCCATTCAAGCAAGCACACTTGGACAAGGCACTACAAATCACACATACAACGAGCAAGGATGCATCCTTGATCACGGGCTCACATGTCATCGCCCCAATGGAACTCCATTTCAAGGAGTCCTTGTTGGATGGCGGGCGTCAAGCGTGCCCACAATGCACTTGTGTAGAATAGAATAGCATAGCGTTCCCCATGTCGACGCGTAGGTCCATGCAAATCATATGCATTGACCAAGCGTCCCCACATGATTTGCTCCCCCCAAATGTGCCCATGCACGGGCCTAGACCTTCCCCCCTCCCAAATAACCCGTCTTTAAAAGGTATCCCCCATCGAAATCACCAATGGTGATTTCGCCGGTGAGAGCACATGTGTTGCAGCCATGAGTATGAAGGTTCATGGGGGCTGTCTCCCCGCCATGCAAGGGAGCAATGCTTGTGTAGGACAAATGGGGGAGGTGTCGTCGCACAAATTCATTTATACATCACACCAATGGCTCCGTTTAGGACGTATGTCCGGAAATTGCAATCACCTTGCCAAAACTTGGAAATGCCTCAGCGGCCCCAAGGAGGAGCCTCCGATAGTGAGTGCCATGTCTCTCAATCTTCTCCCAACCCCTTGCATGACTCAGCTTGGAAAACGTGCCTCTGGGCTAGTCATTGCGGAGGTGGCGACCTCCATAGCTGTTGCGCTGCATCCAAACCCTCCGTGTTGGGCCTGTTCTCGTTGAATGCCTCATTGCTCCTCCCCTCTTGCGCAGCGGCCACACTTGCGTCACTTGGGGTGGTGGGGTTGTCGTTGACATCCTCTGTGGACTTTGCCTCCCCTCCTAGCTCTGCTTCTTCCATGTATTGATCGGCCTCCTTGGTGCCTTCATTTTCGTCAGTACGCACCATTCCCTCATCGGCCTTGGGTGGGGACTCCCCTTTGTCCATTTTTCCCGCGTCACCGTCACCCTCCGCATTGGGCACCATCACACCTTCGCCATGTGAAGGGTCGCCGGCCCCACTCGACTCGGCAATGCCATCCCCATCGGGTTCGTCACCACCACCCCTTGCCTCGGCATCTGTCACCTTGTCGTTTTCATTGTCCTCGGTGGCATTCGTGACTTTGTCATTCGCATTGTCCTTCCTGCCAACGCCCTTGTCCTCGTGCCTCTCATTCATTTTTTTGAGTGCTTGCACCATGTGGTCTTCGTTTGTAAATGAGGCAAACGGGCCACATGACGTCTGTAGCCACCTCCTCATCATCTTCCCATTGCGGTGGGATGCGGTAACTCTTGGCCTTTCTTTGGTTTCATGTCGCCTTTTTGAGGTTGGCTTTTGCCACCGACGCCGAGTTGGTAGCCTCAACTCGGCACTTCCAACAAGCACCGGCGTACACAGCAACCAGGCCGAAGGCCAAACGTCTCGCACGCCTCCGCATGCTTGTCCTCGGCCTCCTTCCACCGTTGCCTGGCCGTGTCCTACAAAGGGAAGATGTGCAACCGGTGTGGAAGTGTTAGCAACCGCGCGAAAGTGATTGCTTGCACTAATGGCATAAGGGTTGCACACTAGTTGCACAAACTACGTAACATGGAATATGAGTAAACACCACTCTGCAGCGGATGTGGCTTATTCGGGTGCTGCCGGCTCTTTTGCATGTGCAGCATTATAATCAATTGTTTCGTTTGAGCTCTCCACTTCTTTTGAATCTTGGTTCACCCTTTCCTCTTCTTGCGGTGCTTGCGATTCTGGCGAAACTTTCGCCTTTGCGTTTTTCTTCTTCTTTGGCTCTTGCCTCCTTCTTCTTTTCTTTTTCTTCAGTGAGGGCTTCTCCTCGTGTGCCTCACTTTCGGTCGTGGTATCGCTATCCGATTCCACCTCGAGTCTTTTCTGTTTGGTAGAGTTCGGCCCACGCCCATCTTCTTCTTGGTCTTCCTGGTGTCGTTGGTGGCCACACGCTCCTTGAGTGGGTGTTGGGCTTTGTGGAACATCATCATCAGCGACACGTGGGATGCTTTTTAGCTTCCTCCTTGCGGAACCGGCGGTGGCCGTGGGGGTGTGTGCTTCTCTTGGTTCTCCATCTTCATTGGCTGTTGTTCCATAGTCAGTGCCGAATCACTATCATCCACAATGGGGTTGCCGAAATCACTATCCAGGACGGAATCATTCTCGAACCATTCCCTCATCTTCATTGAGATGTGCATCTGGGCCGAAGCAACCGTTGCCAGATCCAATGGAAACTCATGTGGGGAGGGCAGGTGAGGCGCGGCTTTCTCCAACTGGACCCGTTGTTGCGTTTTCGTCACTTCATCGGGGCTTCCCACGCTCCGATTCAACTCCCGTAGAGCGGCACTCATATCTTTCTTACACTTCTTCCTAAATTCCTCCACCTCTCTTGGATCCATGGTGAGCTGCCATTCGTCAATTGGGATCGGTGGCCACACTCCACTCACAATCACACCAGTGCCACGCTTGTCGCAAACCAACATGGTGGTCGGCACGTTTATCACCGTGAGCTATGAAGGCTGGTTGCACAAATGCAAGGTGTGCAAGTGTGTGGTTGCACAACAACGTTGCGTTGACAAAAAGACGGCATATCCACAGCGAAAATTAAGGAATTTATGTGTGGGAGCCTAAATGGGGCATCCGATGCACAACCAACAAACAAAGAAATGCTTAATATCAGGCTCGTTGCACGATTGGCCGCTTACCCAGACCTCTTATAACCATTGACAGATGGAGCGTGTGCAACATGGCACTTGCACACAGTTGCACACCACTTGCACACCTTTTCAATAGGGGTGTAGGTCGGCGCCATCGCACCGAGAGGATTGGGTGTTTTTGGCGGTCCAACAACAGCTTGGCGTTGTGGCGCCGTTGCATTCGCGGTGCGCCTATTGCTTCCCGAAATTGGCGCACAGGCCCCCAATAATGACGCAGGTGACGCACTGTACGCCCCATTGTTGTGAATATCATATACCTCCTCCGAAATTCTTCCGACATCGTTAAAAAAAATTTGTGCGCCACGCCCATGTCTCTGGCCGCCCGCACGGGCTTTTGGGTTGCCACCGCTAACCCACCTGGCCGCAATGGCCTCTCCCAACCCAGCCCTTTGCCACCCCATGAATCCGGTAAACAAGGCGGCCTCGCTAAGCACCATGCATGCTTCAGCATAGCCTTGGAGGCCAATCCTCACCATTTTCCAATCACTCCATCGCGTGGCGCTGAGGGCGGAGCCTTGCCACGAATACGTGAGAATTCCCCATGGGTCGACTTGGCGGCAATTCTTGAGCCAGTGATACAACGAGGGCCTTTACAAATATTTTGGGGTCGCATCGCGGAGCCACCGCCATTCCAAAGTATCATCCGCGAGCAGGGCGTCCATATGACAACTATGTTGGACCAACAAGTCGCTTTTACACGGGCAGTTGGGTTGCAATCGAGGCGGGCTCGGTTGCTCAGTAGGTTGGTTGCTGGTTTGCTCATCGACTTGCAGCTTCCTAGCCGTTCTTACCCAACTACTACTTGACGCTTGACTCCCGCTATCACTTGCTTGTAGGGGTCCACTTGACGCTCCAGTGTATCCGCTCCCGCTTGCTTGTAGGAGTTGTAGGAGTTGTTGGAGTTGTTGGAGTTGTTGGTCCATGGTTGCCCATGCGCAACCGCTACGGAAGGAAAGATGGGAACGGAGTGCGCAACTTGTTGTTGCACAATGCAACAACCAACTTGCCCAAGTTGCACACCACTTGCACAAGACTTGCACACGCTCGGCGTACGGAACACATGCAAATGTCCAAACACACTTCGGTCAAATCGGCGACCGGATGACATGCACCATGAACACACACCTAATCAGCATCTGCGGGTTGCCATCGAGGCATCTCCTTGGCAAGGAAGAGACCTCCTAGCGCTTGTGTAACGAGGAGCGTGTCACCTTCCGTTGCAATGCCTTTCCCTCCTCCCCTTACCAAAGAGCACAAAAACAGTCCTTGAAGAGGTAGTTTAGCGACTCGACAATATCGCCGCTAAACATCCCGCAACTGCAAGGATGGAAAATTTTCAGAACCTTGGGAGCAACATATTGTAAGCATAACAAATATGCCGATCGAATGGTAGGACAGATTGTCCTTTTGAACTTCTCTCCGATGGATTTACAGTTGACGGCGTTTGAATTGAACTTCCAACTTTGCAGTGCCGTAAGTAAAGAAGCCATTTGTACTACCAGATATATGACATGGTTTGGAAGCTTCATGGCCTTGGCAATATGACGCGGGTGTGCAAACAAGAGCCATGTCTCTTCCCCAATCCTGAGAGGCATGGCCCTTGAGACTAATTTTGGTCTTGGCACAATCGAGGCGATCTTGAACACCATCCCTAGTGGCCGGTGGAAGGGCCTTACAGTTCTTCCTCATAACTTTGGTGAGGTAGTCACCAACCTGAAAAACAAGGTGCAATATGCACATAACCGAAAATTTGAACCCTTCCTCTATATGCAACAAGGGTTCAATCACATATCCTTTCGCGTTGGTACAATCCAACCCCTTCTTATAAAGTTTACATAATTTTTCGTCACTCTTGAGTGAACACCGCCACTTTTGGTCCACCCACTTTCCCTTGAGGTCGCACCACACCGCATAAGTATAAATACTCCAGATACCAAAAGTAGGCTGAGATTCCTAGCACGTTCCGGAGCAATGGGGAGTCACCACCTAACATGACTCCGGCACGACATCATTACCCACGAATGAGGATCCATGCGGTGTTTCTAACACTTTCGAATACCTCCAAAGTATTTCGAAAAATTTCACGTAGAGCATCGATGTCGTGCTCACTTGTGAGGACGACATCGATCGTCCAATTATTAGCTAGGGTGCGCGCCCTTTGACAATGATTGGCAAACCAAATGGCCAATTGCACCCAAGGGCGAGACCCAAAAGGGGATCCATCACCCCCAAAGATCAAAACATATGGACGTTCCTCGCTCAAAAGAGGGAACGTCATTGTATCAGGTATATCATCTTGTGTTGATATATACTTGAAGAGCTCATCAACATCCCAACGGATACCTACCTTCTCATTATAATCGCTTGGGACTAGGATTTGCTTGCTCTCAAGCTCCCTCCAAGCATTGTTGAAAGCCTCAAACGATTGAGAGGGGTGCACCCGATTTGCGGGGAGGCGTCCCTTCCCATCGTTGCGAAGATTGGATACCCAACACATAAGGTTCTTGTACCTAGAAGGCAAAAGGTATATATTTGCGGCTGCACAAGTGCAACCGTGTGCAAACGGTGCAATACACTACTTGCACACATGTTTGCACAAAGCGTAACATCGCCATTATCACACCATCTTTTTCAATCCAGTGTTAGAGGGTGTCCCATTGTGCAGGTGAGAGTATGTAGGTATGCCGAATGGAGTGAATGACCACATCAGACGATGTAGAAGAATGATATGGCTTCAAAAGTGTGCAAGTAGCCACTTGCCCACCACGAAGGGCGGTTGCAGAAAAGCATCAATAATGCAAAAAAGAGACAGAGCAATAAACTTTACCTTTTTTTAGCATTTGAATCCCCGAAACGAGGCGGACAGCCTCGTTTGCTGTATAAACCTGCCAAGTGACGTCCTTTGCACATTTCTTGTGTCGGTTTTACTTACTGATGTGTTCAGGCAGGCACTCAAATAGGGCGGTACCCGGTGCCGTTGAGGTAATTAGTCCCACAAGGTCATCCATCAAGTCCTCGCTGCTAATACTACCGTAAGTAGTTCTAATGAACTTGGAAACAGCATTTCCTTCAAAAAGCATTGCAAATCTGGCAATTGGCTAGTAAATTTCTCGTGGAATTTATGATGCTGCAGCAACAGCAGCAGACCCGACGACGGCGCCAGCGCGGTTGCAGGGGGACCGCACTGTGCAACTGTAGCGCAATTCTGTATAACTGTCAAAAATTTAGTGCAACAGCGTGCAAACGTCAATTTTCCTGTGGAGCGCTACCTGGGCAAAACGGGTTCCTAGAGTACCGCTTCCGCCAAAGTAGGTGGCAGTGTGGAGGCTGAACCCCAGGGCTGGAGAAGGGCTGTGCCCGGATGGGTATGAGGTTGAGGTCAACGACAACGAGTATACGCCCGGCCAGAGGATAAACATTTCCATATGGGACGTGATCGAAAAAGAGTTCTGCGAACCGGGACAAGAACGCAAATTGCGTAAGTCACCCGGGGGTAAGATGCGGTCATCCGGGGACAAGAAGCAGTACCAGAAATGGAAAGAGTTCCAAGAACTCCAAGCCTCCGAACCTAGAGCGCTACTTCCCATTGGAACGCCCGTGCTTCCCATCTACCCCGGGCAAAGATGCCATGGGTGATGTGCACATGGGCACTCTCGACGCTCAGCCAGCCCCTGCCACATCATCCTTTTCAGCCCTTGCCGCATCATCCTCATCAACAGCTGCCGCTTCGTCATCATCAGCGGCCCGTGCACCGACCAGCCGGAGCGCCCGAACGATTCCCGCTGTCGAGAAATGCGGGAAAAGGGCAGAAGAATGTGGGAGGTGCACTGGGCGTCCTTGCCATCTCGGCGAACAGCACCGCGTCCTCGTCGAACAACGAGAACAACGAAAAAGGTGGACCGTCAAAGAGATGACGGAACGCCGAAAGGGCGTGGAAGCTTGGTGATGTCGTATTGACGGGATCCTCACGCAACAAGTGGCGCAAAGAGCCGAGGCCCTCAACGCCGGGGTGGTGCCGGAGATTGAAGAGCAAGAAGCGGCGAAAGAATAAGCCCAACAAGCGGCAAAGATGGTTGCAGGCTGGCGTGCCCGAAGGGAGCAAGAGGCGGAAATGAGCTACCACTTGGACGTGGAATTGGTGAAGTGCCCACTTCGGGGTCTGGCTGAAGAATATGGGCGTCGATTCCATTCGCCTCAAATCTGGCTCCTGGGGAGAACATGACCCTCCACAACATTGAAGGCAAGCGTTGCAGTACCCTCAGGGAAGCAAGAAGCAAGGGGAAGAACAAAGGGAAGAACAAGACCAATATGCGTGCCAAGCCCAAGCAATCCGAGGAGGAGTTCTACACGACGTGTGAAGATCGGGACTTCTCCGACTTCCAGGGTCGAGCCGAGATCATCGTGAGCGCTGTTGCAGCGGGAGGCCAACCCCCAAGTGATCTGAGCTCAGATGGAAGTTCGTCTGAATCCACAGGTGGACGATCCGGAAGGTCGCCTCCAAGATGATCCTAAAGCCACTTCGACGACTCCATGGATATTCTGGGTATCTGAGTGCTTCCCAGAGACCCACGCGCAGGGCGACTAGATCGAGAACAATTACCCGATCTAAAGTCCGGGAACTTCATCCACCTATGGTCAGCCATCAATTCCCTCAAGGCAAGGGTGGAAGAGCTGGAGAACACGGTGGCCGAGTCCAAGGGAAAGGTCAAGGAGCTGAGGAAGATCACGGAGAAGCTCGAGAAAGCAGCGGCCATCACCCAGGACGAGGTGGTTCGACTCACTGGTGTGGTTGGTGAACCCCAAAAAGCAGCCACACAAGCAGTGGAAGAATCGAAGCACCACACACAAGTAGCCACCTCGGTAAAAGATCGCCTCGATGCGCTCACCTCCGAAAAGCTAGAGGAGGATGGCGAAGTGCGTGAAGCCCGCCCACAAGCCCCACCCCACCGCGGAGACTTTGAGCCAGCAGTGCAATCTCGGGATCCGTACCCACGGCGGGAGACATGGAAGTATCCGTCCCCAACTCCTCCCGATGACCAAGAGTCCGGGATCTCCCAGTCCAGTGCTGCCCCCTCGGCAAAGTCTGGAAGGGTATCGAGGACACCTCCAAGAGCACCACCCCCGAGAGGATACCAAGCTGTGCCGCCGGCCACTGGCTATAAATCGGTTCGCTCGCAAGGAAAGTGGCAGCAAGGGAGACTGCTGAGGGTACAAGAACGCCAAAAAAAATCACTGTCGGCAAACTGTTATGAAGAGTTGCACCGGTATGGACCAGAGGAAAAAAATGATGACATTGACGTCAGCCACTGCAGTGGGATAAGCTTGGAGGACATGTTGGACCAGAAATTTGAACGTCTTCCGCTTCCTTACAGCGAGCTCGAAGAGGAGCGCAACATTGCCCATGACATGGACATTCATGCCGTGGGAACCCAGGCCGCGTATGGAGGAGACCGTGAACGATACAGCCCCCAGGGAGATTGGGAGCCCCGAGGTCGAGTGCCGATATTGGCAAGCAGCCGACAGGGGGACACTGAATTAGGGGACACCCGTGATTTGGTTCCTCCTCATTACAGCGGTAATCCACTCACTCCCGACCAATTCTTCCGGGCATTGGACATTTGCAGCCTGCAACTATGCGTTGAGATGGCGGGGTCAGACGGAGGCGAATATCCTTTCAATCGATTTTGTTACCGCCTCCCAAAAGCCTTGCAGACGTTATACCTGCAAGATTTGGCCGATGGAAAGATCAAGGTCTACAAGCAGGCCAAGAAGTGGCTGGGGCGGGGAGAAAGAGTCCGCGCTCCGGAACAAGCGTCCAAGCTATGGAAGGCTGTCACTCTCGAACACAACGGGAATGATATCTTCTTATACGACTGGCGGGACTTCCAGCGAGAAGACAACCTCGAACGTTCAAAGCTAGAACACTGGAATGAAAACGATGAATGTTTTCGTATCATGAACCTCTTCCCTTCCTCGTGGCAGGAAAGAATTATTAATTGTGAAGGAAGAACACAAGCGGGCGAACAATTTGTATACTACAAAAATGATGGTACCAACTACGGCTCACAGGAAAATCAGGGAGTGGATGCTGAAGAAGGTAACCGCCAACGCAGTGTTCCAAAGCTTGCAGAACACAATGCTCGTCACGGTTGACATCGAGCGTGGGTTGAAACTCGTTCAGCGCTTGGATGATTTCTCAACGAATGACCACACTATCAACCCTCAACAGGTCCGTCGCTGCATGACGACCGACGAAGTATTTGCATTCGTTGGGGAAGAAGTGCGAAGAGAATACAAGGCGCATCATCGGAAACGTGGCATTGGCAGCTCGTCAAGTGGCGCACGTCAAAAGATGGGGCTACAGTGATGAGAGGCCATCCATTTCTGAAGGGTCTGCTTCGGGTTTTGACCCTGCCGCTGGTGCCAAGGACCCCTACACTAACGAGAAGGCAGCGCTTTATGCCTTTGTTGACCACAACCTCTCCAACCAAGGGAAAGATCCCAGCAAATGGCGACCTGTCAACCGCAAGCAGCAGGAGGAACCCCGGCGTGTAGGTTCCCCACCCCTTACCTTCGAGGAGTACATCACCAAGTACCCCAAGGGGTGCTTTGTGTGTTATTGGCGAAACCAAGTGCATGACAATGACAACAACACGTGCAAATGATACGCTGAAGACAAAGACGCCTTTGCAATAGCGAACCCTGACTGCAAGCTCAGTAGCGAGCGTCAGCGTCCCCAAGGGCTCCGTGAACTTCAAGCTGAACTCCAAAAATTGGTGGGTCTCAAGGAGTCGCTCGAGAAGATGCGGACATCGGAGAAGAGTCCGAAAGAGGGTATGCCTCAAGCGGCGTCGCCCTCAATAGCCTATCATTAGCGGGGCCCCTGCAGCCAAGGGCCCCAGGTGGCGACCCACCGCAGACGAGCCCGGCTGGAACGTCTGAAGGACGGTTGACGAGGCACCGTCCTCGGAAAACCGTCTCGTCTCCTTCACCATCACCAAGTCCTCAAGAGGAAGATGAGGAAGAATTACCCCCTCTTCAATCCAGAAGTGAAAGCGAAGGTAAAGACGAAAAAAAAACCTGCAGCAGAGTGACTCATGAGCGGGGAGCTGCAGACAGACCGCCACCCGTAACCTACACCCTATACGAGCACCTCATTGAATTGCTCGAGGCACCCCAGAAGCTAGAGCCATTAGCCGTCCGCTTGGTTGGCGGCGAGCAACAGCTCCATTTGCGATTCCGGGTTAGCTGCCAAGGGGTGGAGAGGTTCGTGAGTGTGCTGCTGGACTCGGGAGCCCAAGTCAGTCTCCTGAGGACTTGGCCTTTCCCGGCATCTTGTATCAAGATGAGCTCCAACCCGGTTCACTTGAAGATCGCCAATGGACAGTACATGGGTGAAGGCAGGTTTGAAGTTAACCTTGAAATCGAATTCCTGAGCCATGAAGAACTGTAGTGACCGGACAAGGGCAGGCGTGTTACCTTGGGTGGTACTTTTTACAAGGCGGACATGGACTGGGACGTTATCAGTGGCTATGACTCTATGGCAGCGACAGAAACGGGTGTACAACCGGCCGAAGGTTCCATGACCCTCTACAAGGACGACCGTTTGTCCTGGTTGTCCGCCCACCTTGCATTTGAGGAGAGCCATTGGGTACATGCGGAACGCAAGCAGCTTTGCCGCGCCGTACGGGGAGTCAAGCCATGCTAACGGGCCCTTGACGAATATTGTTTAACTCCCGAAGCCTTCCAAGAGGTAGTTGTTGAATTGGGAGCAGGCAAGCCATCGGTGGATGCCTTCCTCTCTTCATACTCTGAAGGCCTTCGATTATGCAAGACATATTGGCACACCAAGGACGCCGCATGGTTAAAGCGATGGGATGAGCATTTTTGGGGATTGCTATGGATTCACTGCAACCCAGGATGTGTGCCCCACGCCATTACAAAAATGGAGTCCATCCGAGCCAAGGTCCTGCTTGTGCTAACGGAGAGTGTGTGGGTAAATGACCAAATGGTGAGGCTCCAAGATGATTTGCAACGCATGACCCTAAACTCTTATGAGTTCCCGGCGGGACAGAGCATCTATCAGGTTGCTAGGGGCCAAAAATTAGGCAACACGCCCGGCCAAGCCACAGTGGTGTATGTCAACAGCTCACTCTTGGATGAAGTGGGTAGGGATACATGCACAACCCTACGCACGACATCATTCCTGCAAAAGGGAGCAAGGAGGAGACCAAGTGGTGGGAATATGAATCCATCGCCTCGGGCACCTTTGAATGCAATGCATTTGTCCGTAGAGTGCTTGACTATTGCGCCGAGCAAGATGAGCCGCGAGGAGGAAACCCCCCCCATATGGAGATATCTACCGAACGAAGTGTGGAATGCATCGCCCCTCCAGAGCCTCTAAGGACCCCCGCGCCTTGGACCCGGAACAAGACCAAGTCCACCTGGCCCAAGATACCCATATGAGGTCCATGGTGCAAGCGCCGAACAAGGCCAAAGCTTTCGCCGACTCCGACCCTCCTGTCCAAGCGCTAACCGAAAGAATCAAGGGAGATAATGCGAAGGACTACCTCAGTGGAAAGCCCACCAAAGATCCTCCAATTCGTGGCGCGCATAGCGAGGACGAAATCTGCCTCCCAAATCCACACAAGGTATTCAGGCAACGAGAGTTGACTTTGAAGGGGGACCGGCTTGAAGCCATGAAAGCCAAGCTGAAAGAATTCATGGAGCGTGGGTGGTTGGAACCATGCACCAGCGAGTGGGCCTCCCCCGCTTTCGTTGTTGCGAAGAAGGTGGCCGGGGATTGGCGGCTGGTCGTCGGCTACCAAAGGGTCAACGAGCAAATGGAGTTCGACTCCTACACCCTGCCCCTCATTGATGTTATGTTGCAGAGGCAGCACTGGTGACGGCTGTACACATTGATCGACCTGAAACACGGTTACCACCAAATGCCGTTGGGGCCGGAGTCTGGTACATGCACTGCCAGGTCTACCCCACTGGGTCCTCTCCAATGGAAGGTAATGCCCATGGGATGTAAGAACGGCAATGCATCCTTCCAACGACTGTTGGACGACATCCCCAAGGCCGTTGCTGGCTGCGCCGATGCTTTCGTCGATGATATCATCGTTGGGTCGGGCACGGAGGGTATGACCGATGAGGGACTGCTCGCTGCATTGAAGGTGACTTGGGGAGAGTCTTGGACCTCCTGGTCCCTTTGCATCTCACCGGAAGTGACGACAAAGCCACCATCGCAGTCAACGAAGTAGAGTCTGCTGGACACGTGGTTGGCATGGGGCAACGCAAGCCCATTCCCGGCAAGATTGCTGCGGTGGAAAATGAAAAGGGCCCCAGGACAGTCTCGGAGATGCGAGCCTCCCTCGGATTCTGCAACTACTACTCCGGTTATGTCCAGATGTATGCAGAGGTGGCCGCCCCAATGACGGCCTTGCTGAACAGCTACCGAGATGAGACCAAGAAGGGCGGCAAGAAGCCCGTCATATGGGAGGATGAAGCCAATGATGCCTTTCAGGCCATGAAGCGCGCTTTGCTTGAAAAGCTGAAGCTCTTGCTCATCAACCCAGAGAAAGTGTTCGTGCTCCGTACGGACGCTTCGGACTATGCAGTCGGAGCGGTCCTCGAGTAACTGGAGGATGATGCAACCCAGGTGCCTGTCGCCTTCTGGAGCGGAGTCCTTGCCCCTGGCCAGCGCCGGACCTGGACACCCAGAGAAAAAAAGACATACGCCCTTATTTGCGCTCTACGTCAGTGGGCAGGACACATCGGACTGCAGCCGGTAGTTGTCTGCACGGACGACCAGAGCTTGCAATCTTGGCACAAGGAGCATGTGGATACTCCCTCCGGCCGAGCATCTCGACTTGCCTGATGGCATGAGAACTTGGCCAAGTTCAAACTATCGGTTGGGTGGGTCACGGGAAAGGGCAACACTGTGGCGGACTACATGAGGCGTTCGGCGTATCCGGCAAGCAAGAGAATGGCAGATGTAAGTGCCCATCAGGACGAGGAAGAAACCACGGGGGCCAAGCGGGTCATCCAGATGGAGAGACTGATGGAGGAAGAAGGAGTCAAGTGCTTCGTCATAATGGCGTCAGAGACCTACACTGCCGATCACGGGGATCGGGCGGTGATGCAAAAGATGGCCGAGAAAATGAGCATCTGGCCACTCGCGCAAATGCAGGCCAATGACAAGCCGCGATCGAAGTCGAAGGCTACCTCCTCGACGGATGCAAAACCTTCAACACATCAGTCGTGCCTGATAGGAAGACTGGACTTCCGACTATGCCGACTCTGTGGTGCGGGCTCAGTATTACAAGGTGAACTTCAGCCGCGACGACCACGAAGAATGGCCCCAAGGACTTTCGGTCAAACGTGAAAAAATGTTCTTGAATGGGAAGCTGCTGGTCCCAGAGTCTCGTGCCAAAGACTTACTGGATGTGTGGCATCACAAATTGATACACCCCAGTGGAGTAAGGCAATGGAAGGACATGGAAACAAGGTTCTTGTTTCCTGACAGAGCCCGAGAGCTCCTCAATAAGGTGAAGAGCCACTACCAAGTGTGTGTTGCCTGCAAGCCGGCGAATTACTTGCTGGCCGGTGATCAACAATGAACAGGGATCCCCGATAGACCGCATGGAGTTCGTCAGCATGGATGCTTTCTACATGCATGAAGTTAAGGTGGGTAAGGACACATATGATTGTGTAGTTATTGTTGTCGACCGCCATTCAGGCTATCTTGTTGCCATTCCGGCCAAGAAAAAGGGTCCAACAGCCAAGGAAATGGCCGATAAGATGATCAAGCGTTGGTTGACTATATTCGACATCCCCGTGACGATTTGCAGCGACGACACCCCGCAGTTCACGGGTGGTTGTTCAAGGCCATGTGTGATTATATGGGTGTACGGCATGCCATTTCCGTAGCACAACTTGCCCGTTCAAATGGCCCAGCCAAAGTGGCCGGTCGCCAGGCTTTGGAGAGGCTGTGCAAGCTTCACCTGGAGATCCCAAAGAAGAACTGGTTTAGGGAAATGTGGAGAGCCATCCAAGCCTACCACGACTTGCCAACACCATCCGGGCTGTTTTCCCACCAAGCTCTCTTCACCAGGGACAGGTTGAGTCACTCCCTTCCCTGGTACACCACCGGTCTCCCCAAAGATGCCGTGGAGGCATTGAAAGAGGCTGAAGACACCGCCAAACTGGTGAAGGAGGCTCTTGAAAATGAGCATGCTAAGCGGCAAGACAAGACACCCAAGGGCCCCGTCACCTGTTTCAAGGTTAGAGGCCATGTCTCGGTTGAAAGACCCCGGTGCCTGAGCAGTCATCGGACAAAGACTTGGTGTACCCTGGATAAGATTGCCAAAAGGGTGGGTCCAAGCACCTTTCTCATCCAAACGGGTCCCTCTCAATTCAAAACCCGGTCAGAGACCCAATTGAAGGACCGTGTTCCGGATATCACGGGGAAACACGTGGACATCCAATACGCCCAACATGAGGACAACTCCAACGAGGATGAATACGTTGAGGAGGATAACTATGTTGTTGACAGGGCTTTGAGCCACCGACCAAAGCCTGCCGTCGCGGGTGGAATTGAGGTCAAGATGGAGTGGAAAGGATACGGGAAATCTCATGACGCCTGGGTACCTCCTTCATCATTTGTGCCCCGCATCAACAAAGTGTGGCAAGCCCATCTCGGTCAAAAAGGCGTCAACATTTCCGCCAAGGACTTGATGGCTGCCATCATCCAAAGAGGGGACAACATCTTGTCCCTCACTGATCCTTTCCAGGATGCATGCTGTACTATGGGAGGCTGATCACCCCCTTGTCCAGTGTTCTATATAATATTTTTACTGTATACGATTGGACTTGATTCACTCGTACTGTGGGATTGTTTCTTTGCATGAGACAACTTTGTTTGATAACATACCTTTGAACAATGCCTTTGTGTTTATATTTTTCGGACTTTAGCACATGCACAGGCGCAAGCCACACATCATATACATTCAGGTCCCCGAGATTCATACTTGGGGAACTTTGGCCCATATGCCGTTGCGCAACGGTTGCTGTTGCCATCAGCAAAGAGAATGAGTGAGTCTGTGTGATCAATTCATTGCACTTGTTGAATTGTCACTTTATTCGCGTTTCTAAGCTTCTCCACTTGTTTGACTCACTCTTTCTACCTGACTTGTGCTGTCTCTTGTTGCGTTGTCCTACATTTGAACCTTACGCTTCTTGACCAATGACCAGAAACAAATATGTGTATGCTCACTTCATATTTTGGTATGAATTTCGGTGGTACAAGGCTTCTAGAATTTCAGAGGTTTTGCTGCCTGTTATCGTTGACAGGATGCACTTGTATGCCTCTGGACATGAATCGTGATGTTGCAATGCCTTCAATTGCTGCAGAGATGTCTTTACTCATGCTCCAAGCCTCCAAGGTACCCCCTGAACCCGAATTCCTTGCCATGAGACGAGATTATGGAACCAAGATCACTCTTGGGCACTGTGTGGTACCTGCGTGCGCGGTCAGTCGCCGCTTTCTCAGTGGACTCCAAAACACTACTGCATGTCAAGACCAATGAATTTTTTTTTGCTGGAGCATGGGGTATCTACATCCGCAGAAGCGACACCCCCGCTATATGGGATCGTTCGTAGACTACTTGAAGTGAGAAGGAGTGTATTTCCCTGCCAAAAGATAAGCTTTAGTTGTTTTGGAGATGCTGAAAGGCATGATACATTTTTATCTTAGTATTGGCCTATCCAAAAAGGGGTGACAAAGCATTTTGACCTAAAAAACCAAGACTTGAACTTTCGATGTTGTCCGGACCCCTGACCCCCCAACTGATTGGACTTAAACAGCGTTTTCTGGACGGACTGAGGCGCTGACATTGATCCAGAGCCTATACATTTTTCTCCATTATCTCATGACCGTTTAGCTACCCAGGTGGTCTGCACCCTAGGGGGCTGGGGCGCCGCTTTTTGAGAGGTCCTGCTTCCAATGCCCAGTCAGCCTAGGGAAGTAGGAAGATCCAATGTGACATGGCAGTGACCTCAGCGCCGCAAGCCATGTCACTTCAGCACCTATGGGACCCAAAACAAAGAGTGCACATCTCTGGATGGCACTGTAAAAGGGAGAGTGCCCATGTGGGCAGTTTTCACATGATTGTAGGATATTTTCTAACTATATTTTCATATATCTGTAGTTATTGTGAGTACATTTGTTGATACACTATCTCCTTTAACTGTAGCCCTTCATGTTGTGGATTGAATCCTGTGGTTCCTTGCTTGGAGTGTCGGTACGTGGAGTTCTGGTTCATTTCATCAAAACATTTCTACTTGGAAAACCTGAGCTACACCAGGAAGGAACAGGAGCAAGCAGAGGCACAAGCAAAACAATATCATCAAAGCAATCAACAGTGAAAGCATGTTTTAACCTTCTGGTAGCAGATGTTTTCAGTCTTTGCGTACGTGCAACCCCGTGCAACCAGTACGTCGAGACTGACTACACTTCTGAAGGGCGAAAGAAATACAACATGGACACCAAGGACACTGCCGGGAAGACAGCGACCTCAGTGGCACCAGCCAAGCCAGCACCAGCACCCAAACCTGCTGGTGAACCTGAACCTGAGGAGCCTGTACCTTCAGTGCCCGTAAGTGGGCGTGGGGACGATTCCCTGGAGGGCTTGGGAGCGGCCTTCAGTGGACTTTCTGTTGGAGGACCTGAAGGCAAAGAGAAGGAGAAGGAGAAGAAAGCAGTGGAGTTGGGAGTCGAAGAGGAAGATCCTGGAGATGGACACGAACCATCCGATGAGGTACCCTTCAAGGGCTGACCTGTTGAGAGCGTGCCCAGCGCCTCTGATCACCCTGCAGTACAGTCTTCAACAACCACTACACTCCCAGCCACACATCCAGCGACATCCTCATCCACAACCACTCCAGCTATGGCTGGGGGTCTAGGCTTTACTGGTATGCCTTACCCCACCTATGGTGTGACCCCAGCCGCGACTGTGCCACCTATGGCGACTGCAGTCAGCGAACCAGTGGCATCTAGCTCCACCTACACCGGTATGCCTCAGTCTATGCCGCGCCGCTACGATGATGACGATCACAGACCCGCGGCTGGTGTGAGTATGACTGGTATACCTCGCTATGCAGCGCCTGAGACTGGCTATACCATGCCAGCACCTGGCTTCACCTCTTTGAGTGGCCTACGTGGCCCTGACTCGTGTGGGGGAAGGAGGAGAGGATTAGAGAGATTCTCAAACAAGTCCCTGATGCGGTCGGAGATACGAGAAGCTCTTTGAGGAACAACTGCGGGCATAGTGGGCGATCTGATTCAAGAAATTCGGGCCACGTTGGGGCCCCAGATTCCTCCCCGAGGGTCACCTACCACCATGGGAGCTTCGTCACGTCTTCTACAAGCCAATCATCTGGTGACTGGGACGCTTGAGGAGCCGACCTATGCCGACCCCTGCTGTGATACCAAGGAGCCCTTTCGTGCCAGGAACAGCCCAGCCACCCTACAGCCACGTGGAGAACTCCACGCGAGCCGAGCTGGACCAGTTGGGATTGACAGCCCCAAGGGCTATTGTCGATGTTGAGCCTTACGGCTCTAGCCACTTGGGCGGTGATCCTTCTGATGATGAGCCGCCATCTATGACGTCTGCGTCACCCTCTGAGCACGATGACCCTGAGGACCCCGAGAACCTGAGTGGCAAGAAGAAGAAGAAAGAGAGGAAGACCAAGTGCCACGAGAGACGAGGGTCTGAGGAGGCTAAGGCTGTCGCCACCTCCAAGGATGTGGTGAACTTGCCGGAGTTCAAGGGGAAGGACCTCACCAAGTTCGCTGAAAACATGGGCCGGTTCCTGACAATGACCGGCCAAACCCGTGCTAGTGGGCGTGTGAAGTGCAATCTGCTGCTGCAGTGCTGCGAGACCAAGTACCTGGAGAAGCACGTCAAGCAGATTGTGACGAAGTCCGCAACCTTTGTAGACGTCTTGGTTGCCTTAGACAGGCAGTACCCTTCCGACGAGACCGACCTCTCCATCCGGGCCCAGATCCAGAACCTGGCAGTGTTGCCCAACAACCCAAAGCCGGCCAGAATTTCCGAGCTGCTGGCCGACTTGGACGACTGGGTAGGGCGACTGACGCCCGGTACCTATGGCAGCAACGAGCTGCTATTCTGGTTGGTGGCCAAGCTCCCATGTGAAGTGTGGGATGAATGCCGGGCAGCGGGGGAGCGCAGGGCAAGGGCCCTCACCTATGAGAACCTTTCTGTCCTGCTTTTGGAGCTCGCGCTGGAAAATGAAAGCGACCAGCACCTGAATGCCTACCGCCCTCGAGGAGGCGGCTCTGAGAGCCATGGCCGGGGGTACCAGGGACCCCAACCTGGACAGGGGACTACCCCATAAAATGCTCGCATCATGAGCAGCGTCCACGAGCTCCTCTGGTGTGATGCCAGAGATGAGCAGGGTTGCCTGCTTCATGCCCCTGATTGCGACCAGCGGAGTTGTTTCGTGGTCCAGGGTAAGAAGCAGAATACCAACACCGGCGGCAAAGCCAAGATGCCGGACCACTACAGGTGCACAATGACCTGTACGTTCTGTGGTAAGAGAAAGCACTACGAGGACGAGTGCTACCACAAGCAACGCCTCTCGGCGAAGCTCAAGACCGAGAACGGCAGTGGCAAAGGCAGTGGCAAGGGCAACGCCCACCAGAACAGTGGCAAGGTCAAGTCCAAGGGTCGTAGCAAAGGCCAAGAGAAGGGCAAAAGTGGACAAGGAGGCTATGACCGCAAGCGGGACAAGGACAAGAACCCAGACCAGTCCGGAGGGAACCCCAATCCTACACCAAGGGGGAACTCTGAGCCCCCTGTTGGGCAGCCAAACACGGGGCCTACGACCCGTTCCCAGATGCAACCCCAACAAGAACAAGGGACTAACCGTGCCAACGAAGATGATGACCGGGCAAACTCCCGCAAACGTTCCTATCTCATGCGCATGGCGCAGAAACTGCAGAACAAGGGGTTTGAAGAGACCTGCCCCGCAGACTTCTGACAGGAACGCTCCGGGGGACCTACAGATCTGGTGTTCTGGGTACGTATCCGTCTTGGGAGACGAGAATACCTGGAGGTACTGGATACTCGGGCCATTATATCTATTGCGGCCCACAAAATGTTACCTCGTGGCTACCTGAAGAACATCATGCCTACCGCAGCCATCCGCATCGGGGAGGGCATGTGGTTCACAGTTGTGGGGACTGTGATGTTGACGTGCCTATCGGATCAAGGAGCATTGCCCATCTGTTCTACGTGATGGACTATGAAGCCTTCGACTTCGTACTACATGGGGACCGACTTCTTCGTCGAACACTCGCAGATTCCATCGCTCACGCTGCAAGCACCCTACGTCCTCCAAGTGGACGATGGTGACCAAGGGGAATCTGTACCACTGGAGCAGTGTGAACATACCTCAAGCTACCTGAGGGTATGCAAGAAGAAGCCGTCAACCATGATCGTCGCCTCCGAAACTGAGGCATATCAACACCTTGGGGATGTCCTGGACCAAGGTCTAAAGGAGTTGGGATACTCCCGGGAAGACCTGAACGTGGACGTATTCGCCAGCGACAAGCAACATGTCTAGGACCTCTACTGCAGCAAAGGGAAGAATTGCTGCTACAAATTTTACTGGCCCTCTTTTGGGATGGCCTACGCGAACCTGAGGTTCTGAGAACCGGGGAAGGTCCTGACCAAGGTGGCCCTGCAACGTTGCCGTATGATCCTGTGTTCCCCCGATTGGGGAGCCCATTGTGGAAATGAGTACTGGCGTACTCTATTGGAGAAGCTGACGCTCACCTCCATCCAGCTGCCAGACGATGCCATCTACGTACCTCTGGGTCACAAGTCGCCCATCGGGAAACCAGGTCGGGGGAGCATGCTAAGCGTGGTGGACGGGGGCCTCGCCGGAGGGCCCTGGGAAGTAAGGAACTGGGAAGATCTCGACCCTGCTTTGGTCCAGGAAATTCAACGTGAGAGTAGCAACTACACCCTGGATGTCCTGAAAAGCCAACTACGGCCTCGAGACTCCGTAGAAGCTACTCGTGGGGGTGACGAGTACGTCGTGTCTGACACTGTTGCCTCCAACTCTCCCTGCCATGTACCTACTCCTGATGTAGTCTCAGAGTGTGGGCTGTCCAGCTCAATACACTCTGATGACGAATCTGAGCATGACACCGTCCTTGTGCAGGCGTGCGTGGCGGAAATGGAGAACGCCACGTAGCTGCCGCACAGAAGCCCCTACTCTCCACGAGGGGAGAGGAGCCCTTGGACGAGGAGGTGGACCCCCGATCCATGCTGAGAGAGTACGTGGACTCCAAGAGGAGATGGGTGGCGAAGAGGCTATGCTACGCTAGGCCTACCTGCCGCTCATGGTAGTTGGGGCAAGGGTCTATGGGAGATATCACCCAACTGAAGGAGGACCCTGATCAGAAGATCACCAGCTGGCAACGAGAGGTGGATCTAAAGGTCATGAAGAGCGTGTGGGGTTCCCATGTGGGGACCCCAGAGGAGGATGAACTCTCACAGGAATGCATATGTGAACCCCCTCAAGCGCGCCTATGTTGTCACCGACCACCTGAGATTGTGGAACGGGACCTTCTGTACGCCTACCAAGGGCTGAAGGATACTACCAAGGACGATGAGCCGGTTGAGGACCACCTCGCCACTTCTATACACCATCAGGGGCAAGCAATCTACACTCTGATGAGGACCTGGAGGACAGGACCAAGCACTTGTACCCTAGAGTACAGAATCTGATCAGGACCTACCTGGAGGTTTTCGGAGAACTACCTCCTCCAGCTTCCTGTGACAAGCTAGTACAGATGGACGTCAAGCTGAAGCCCGAGTTCGTAGGTCAGAAGATACGTAGGAGACCCTACCCGGCTCCCAAAGACCAGGCCGATAAGAGGGAGCGACAGATACAAGAATGTATCGACACTCGCCTGGTTGTGGAGTACAAGGATGGGGACTACCCCCAAAATTGCAGCCCCTGTTTCCTGGTGGCTAAGCCTTGGTCCACAGCCAAACGGCTGGTAGAGATACCTCATCTCCTTTGATCCCGAATATCCTGGCCACCAAGGACACGCAGAGCACAACACTGATGGGCTCCTCAGCTCCAGGCCCACAGAGCTGAGGCAAATCCCCTGATCTGTGGGCCCTGGTTGACCCAATTACATGTCTGTGACAATGGAGGGAATAAATATGAACAATGCATACATACATGTAGAAGAAGCACGGAACCACTATTGCTACAATGCTATCATCCATAAATCATGGAACAGCCGAATGATCCCAAATTACATCGGAATCACAGGCGCTTGTGGGTTACCCCCCCTCCGACTAGGACAAAACCCAGGGGGGCACACCATGGGGCCGTGGCAGAAAAACCACAACAAGACAAGCGGGTGCCAAAAAAATAGAAATTGTGGGTTAAGAGCAACCCCAAGGGGGAAGTGAATGGGGTTACGCCACGACGGCATATTCCGGCCCAACCTACCAGGGTGATAGGGGGACTCCTGCAACCTAGGCCGTGTAGACTTAACTACTTCCCCAAGGCGAGAGGTACCAAGGGGTGAAGGCCGCCTAGGAGCTTCAGATGGCTTCTCTCCCAACTAAAAAAAAAGAACATGGAAAGAGAAGCCCAGAGGTAGTGGCTCCACTATCCATATATAGGCGAAAAGCTCAGAACTGATGTCTGAAAATCAGAGCTGCCCCAAATGGGCATGCGCAGATGCGGCTGATTACCAGCCAAAATGACTCCAATCTGTAGGGATGGAGACAATCGACAAGGCAAATAAAACACTTGGCACACACAAACCCACGCAGCAGCCAACAATAAGGCGAAAAGCCAAATCACCTACCCTGGCAGGCAGCTCCGTTGCAGGACAGGCAGTGGGTTCAGCCTGCATTAGACCGGCAGCAGTATGTACAGGCAAATGCACCCTGAATGGCTATCAAGAACAGCCAAAACGTTCACACAACAGTGGCACAAACACCCAGAACACCTGTCAGCTGGCAGGGATGTAGTCTATGTGACTGCAACCTTGACCGAAGAAAGTCGATTGTGTTCATTCCTGCTCAAAACTGTCCAAAGTGATCAAACAGGGCCCTGACAGCCAGAAACCCTGAATGGGACCCCAAATCAAGGGAATCTAAAAGATGGGCAACGGGGACGCGTCTCTGCCTGGCCGGCGACAATGCCCACATATCTATCATCAGTTGAGGGCGCTCGGCGCCGCGCAATGGGTCAAAATCGGCCAATTTAGTGAAAAAAAACACACACAAGCCAAATTACTCTTATATTCCCTGGAACACCTTTAATGTGGTAGATGATCGCGGGGACTGCGTTCGCTGACGCCCGCCGGCGCCAGACAACGCTACGAACGCGTCGGTGCTGCTCCCAGGTCGTGAACAGCGCGTATAACTCACCAATAAGTGGGAAACCCTACTGCAGGTACCTCCTTGGGCCCCAAGGGGTGATTTGTATTGATGAAGGCCTCCGCGGACAAATAGGTGCATTCCCACATCCCCGCATCTACTGCCACGGAGCTACCTCTGGCGTGCCAAGAGAGCAGAGGCACAGCGGTGCAGATCATTGATGTGACTCTGCTACCATGAAACGAGAACGGGTGGTCAGGAGCAGAGGTCCCAGTGGTACGGGCAGCATCATTGCTTGGCACAGAAGACATTAGGGTAGTGTTGACTGAATAGTATACTGCAGAAATGATACACATAGCCAATGAAATACGTGATATGCACATATGAGAAATCCACCCTATCATCCACTAATTGATATACCTACTAAGCATCCAAGATTGCCTTATCTATCCCACATCCTATGTTCCTAACAAGGGAATGGAATATAATATACACAATGCCATATATATCCCATGTATAGGGCCAGATAATGATTCCTTAGGGGTAATATGCCAGGGTAGAGCTGTGACCTGCTTCACCCCCCAACTTGGAACGACTGCCACGGGCAGGAGGTATATGCCCAACAGGAATGTAGCAGTCACAAACAGCAGCAAATGGTAGGTTAGCAGGATTCTCTCCTACAGGAAATCGAACCTACGCAGGCGATCTCGGAGCCGGCCGCACGGCCACTGGAGTAGCTCCAATGGGTGGGAATGGAACCACTGCCAAAATCGGGAAATTCGACAACAGGATCCGGCTGATCCCGCAAAGTAGTAGGCCAAGTCGCGAGCTGTTGTGCGCAGAGTCTGGTCCCCGCGTGTTGCATAAGGCATTGTGGGGTCGAGCAGGTAAAATTGGTTTTTTTCTTCCGAATTAAAACTAAAGGCAAAGTGAAATCACACTTTTAACCAAATCTGAAGGTAATGGTACCTGCAAATCGGCGCAACGCGACAGTGCCAAAATTCTACTTTTGGGAAAGAAAAGACAGCAACAGTGACGGGAGAGCCTGACAGTAACGTGGGACTGTGCCTGCAACAGGGAGCACGTGGGAAAGTAGAGTCGGAGGTCAGGGAAAAAATGATGCCTGGATGTTGCATTCTGCCTTGTGCCTGCCTCTCTCTTGTGCATGCTTAGGCCACTAACAAACACGGCCACGATGGCCCCACCGTGTGCGCGGTAGCCCATTAAATAGAGGAAAGGGGCCACGATGGCTTCAGGGTAAACCGCCGCAAACACTAGGCACAAATGAAAATACGGGTACGATGCCCAACCACTCTACCTCCGTGCCCCAGACCATTTATGAGGGCTGGTATGTGCTTGATGTGCTTGATGCGCTTGTCTAACGCTTGTAGTAACAAGTGAGCTCTTGCTGTAAGATGTAAGCTTGCTTGCTCACTTGCTTGAAAATCTCCAGACAAGGCCTAGCCAAGTGCCCACTTGCCAACACAATCGACACACAGGAAACCAAGGCCGTCGTGCCTTTTGGAATTTGGGAGAGCCACGGTTGTGGCTCCATGATTCTGCTCACGGGCACGGCTCAGCCAAGGGCCGTGTCCTTGTGGATGTGTAATGTTAGCATGTCTGTCACACTTGATGCACCACGTAGAGGGTAAAGGAGGAGGTATGGAGATGGGATGAGGGTGTGAGTTGATACACTTAATTAGACAAACCTCTTAACCATATAATAATACCCTGACCTCACGCCTAACCCTCCACCTAGGAGCCATATTACGCATATATATCATATATACACATAATAGAGCGATGCACGCCAACAAACACAAGACACACTTGTGCGCGCACATCCATTGGCAGGGCCCGGAGGTACACACTCGCCCGGAAGGGCATCACAGGGTGTGGGCCTCGGGTGGTGCTACAAGCCTACACAAACCAAAACTCGCACAAACCACTCACGTACATACAACAAACGGTAAACATACCCACAATAGAACACGTGTATAGATATGCCACCTTGTTGCTTGGTTTTTCTTCTGTGTCTTGGGGGCCTGCATATGGACACTTAGGTTAGCTTGAGCGTTACCTTTGACGGTGGGTGTGTCACCGGTGGGCAGTAAGGCAGGGGGTCACCTCCAAGCGCCAACCTGGGGAGGTCTTGCTTGATCTGGGGGCGGGTGATAACCCACTTAATAGTCAACCATATACTCCCGTAATTAGAATAAGCGCATGCACACACACGCACGCGATCAAACGGAAACGGGGCACACCCGGTTTTGGTGTGTCACGGAGAGAGTGGTCCGTGTGTGTTGTGGAAACCCAAGTCCACGCACGGGCCCCTACAAAAACATGCCACGCCAATATCCCAACCCTTTGGTTGGGCGTTGCGAAAGAGGACCCCTCGGGTGTTGTGGAAATCCAAGTCCACTCGTGGGGAACTCTAGAGAAAATATCAACATATATACTCTCTCATAATCATATGCATGTTCACACTCGCCCTTTTCTTCATGTTGTTTGTTGCCCTCTCGTTGCAGGCAGAAATATCCCCCGTGACACTCGCCAAGGACATGAATAAAACACCCAGCCAGCATGCTGCCCCATGCAATGGCAATGGAGGGTACCCACTCCCAACCCGGGCACGCATAGCGACCGGGGATAGATACCCAGGCGGCGGAGAATGCAAAATCCACAACGCCATTGACTTTGAAGACCCCACCGACTCACGGAGTGACGGGGCAAAGGCACCCATGGCAATTCATATTAGAATACTTGTACGTAGAGGACAACCCCTCCCTCTAGGCTTAAGTCCTCGCCGTATGTACTGGTAAATATGCACACCACGAAGTTTTTTCCCATGTAATGTGAGCCACAAGAGTGCTTCGTACCTTATATACTTTACCCTCCTGCGGACGAGGGCAAATCGGTAAAAAACCATCACGCCCATTACAAGAAGGGAAAATGGGTTTTACCCGCCAACTCAACGAAGTTTTCAAGCCTTCCTCGTTTTTGTAACCGAGAGGCGCGCCGTGCATGCACGTTATCTTCACATCTTCTTCCTGTCTCCCACCGCTTCTTGCTCTCTCCTTCCTTCCCCAAACAGCAATATATCCCCATATTGGTTAGGGTTTTCTTTTCGTGGTACGCTCATGAGAGCGGTCCACCAAGGTGGGCGAGGAGGTGAACGGTTTGGACGAGATTCTGTTTCTGCAAGTAATCTGTCCAAGCCTTATTGTAGGACGGTAAGAAGGTTTGAACGGGCTCCTGGGTATCCCAATCATTGGTATAACCCTTTCAACGCACCTTGAAGAGAAGTTTCTTGCGGTGAGTACGGTGGCGCACTATTTTCTTCACGTTATAAGTGTCCTCCTCAAATTTGGAGGGCACTCTAGCACCCTCCTCCGTGTCGTCTAGAGGCACGGGGGAGGGAGAGGAGTTGACTGTCTTCATTAGTCAATCAAGGTGGACGTCAGCTAACCTCCGTTGGTCCACTTGAATAGCATAGAAGTCGTGAGCCTTCTTGGCCACAACCTCATAGGGCCCATCCCAATAGGGGCACGTCTTATCCCCAAGATTTTTACGTTGGCGACAGACCCATACGCGGTCCCCGTTTGAGAAATTAAGGGACATCCTCCTCCTCTTAGTATATTTATGAGCCATTGTCTCTTGCACGTAAATCATAGCCCTACGTGCAAGAGCAATAAGCTCCTCACGCTGCTGGAAGTAGTGAGCGGCGTCTTGGGCAACCCCCTTAGGCTCAGCAGGAGGGGGCCCCTTAGTACGGTTGTGCTTACCAAACACAATCCCGTTAGGCGTATCACCTGAAGGACCTGTAGACTCATGCCACGCTCGTACAACGGCGGGCAAAACCTCTTCCCAATTAGTGCCCTTCTTTAACATAAGGGCTTTAGCAACGGCACGCCTTAGCTGCTTGCCAGTATTTTCGGCTTTGCCATTACCTTAGGTCTTACCCACGAGACACATAGTGGAGCGGTAACCAATCTTAGAACAAAGGGTTTGGAAATATTGGCTCACAAATTGTCGCCCACGGTCGGAGTATATTTCACGAGGGGCTTCGAACCTATCTACGCAGAAGTCCATTACCAAATGGGCCGTTCTTTTCCCCGTCAGCAGTTCATCCTTGTCTTCATGACGAGATTTGGGGGTATGGATCGCGATGAGGTAGCCGGAAGACCGGCAAACACATAGGAGCATTCGGTCAGACACCTCTCCATCATGGGTGCAGGGTGGGTAGTGAAACACATCAAGCGCAATGGAGTCCATGGGCTCCATAGGTATATGCACATATGTCATGTACGCTTGCTTGCGCTTGCTGTTCTGCGTGTGAATGGCACATGACGGACACGTTTGACATTGCATTTCCACTTCTTTTCACAATCCCTCAACTTCCACGCCATGGTCAATTTCTTTTAAGTGTTTACCCACACTGGAGGTAGTTGAGTGAAGTGCATCGTGGTATTCGGCCACCAAATGATGCACTAGCGACCTAGGAATACACTACCGTCCATTACGGACGAGCTTGTTATCCACCAACCTCCCCCCATCTTGGAAGCTCCCATTCAAGGCATCATGCCACATTTTTCTATAGCGTTCACAGTTTGGGTAGTGTTTAGCCCAGTTTATCTCGAAAACATTGGGAGCATCCTCCCCTCGTATAGGTGTTGCCTGCTTGTGGAACTTCCAAGATTTTTTTCTCTTGGCAAATTGCTCCAGTCTCCGAAGTTTTTTTTTATGGTTCGTCCCCCCCCCCACTGGAGCCGAACCCAGAGGAGGTGGATCACACGCGCGCGCCCGAAAAGCCCGAGGCGCTGTTTTAGACCTAGTAACAACGGGCGCCACAACCGGCCGAAATACAAGGGGGCGAGAGAGAAGTTCCTCGTTCTCGGCCGCCATCATGTCCTGCACATCCCCGGCCCCTTGGGCCGTCCCATGTATGGACACATCGCCCCAGGTTCACGGGCCCCGGGGTGTAAACCACATGGAGGTCAAACTTAGAGAATAACTCATGCCAACGCGCTTGGCGTGGAGAGGGACCCCTTACGGCTTTCAGGTCCTCCGTTGCCCAATTTACAAGGCTACGGTGGTCCGTACGGACCTCCACTCGCTTGTTCCCCACCCGACCATGCCACTTTAGAAGTACCGCCACTATGGCATAGCATTCTTTTTCCCGCGGGCTCCAGTTCAATTGGCTGCCTGACAATTCACAGGAGAAAAAGGCAAGGGGGCGAAGAGCACCATCGGGACTTTCCTGTTGTGGGGCCGCCCCGACTACTCAATTACTAGTGTCCGGGGTGAGGACAAAGTCCTTATCCTAATCGGCTAGTTGGAGGGGAACAATATCGGTGATAGCACGCTTGAGCTTCAAAAAGGCCTCGTTAGCCGAAGCATTCCACGTTAGGCCTATCTTTTTGCCGTTCTTATGCTTAGGCAAATTCTTCAACATTTCAATCAAGGGGGTAGCTATGGAGGCGTAGTTTTGGACATAACCCGAATAATAGTTGGCGAGCCCCAATAACCCTGGGAACTCCCGAACATTATCCGGTTCCTCCCCACGTTCAAGCGCCAACATTTTCCCTGGCGTCGGCAGGTGTGTGCCATTTTCCAACACATGGCCACAAAATTCAACCGAGCGTACAAAGAAATCGGTTTTGCTAACCAAAGCAACCAGCTCCTCTTTTCTTAGCCTATCCAACACAGCACGCATGTCGCGGTCGTGAGTGGCCAATAGCTCCTCCTCCGTCTCACCGGAGGAACCAATAATAATATCATCAATATAGACGTCCGCACAATCCAAACCCTGCAAGACGTGGTCCATGACCAGTTGAAAAATAGCGCGCCCATTCTTGATACCCGTAGGCATAACACGCCATTGGTATCGCTTACCAGCCAAATTGCTGGCGGTCTTAGCCCGGGACTCAGACTGCAGGGGAATTCGACGGAACTCTTTACTCAAGTCCACAATAGTGAAAATCTTGTGTTTGGATTGATCCTCGAACATATTTTCAATGAGGGGGAGGGGGTGCGCGTCGGGCAAAGTAGCCTCATTAACTAGTCGACAACGAGGCGCCAGTTTCCTTTCTTTTTCTTGGGCACAACGAAACCGTTGGACGCCCACTCGGAGGCAGGACACGGCTCAATCCAGCCAGGGGCCGAAAAATCCTCCACTCTCTCTTGCTCCGCCGCGGCACGCTCCCCCACCAACCTTATAGGCTTCACAGACTTGGGTTTAGCGTTCCGGTATAGGTCAAGCTTAGCAAACCCCAACCGCTCTGTACCACGGACCTTAGGATGTTCCTGGCCCGGATGGAGACGAACCTCCCCGCTAAAAACATCCCGCTCATAGTCCGCGAGGATACGTTTCCTCATGAGCTCCACCTCCGGAGACAACATAGGTTCTTCGATGGTGACAACGCCACCGACACGAGAAGCCGCAAATGATCGTTTGGTGCCATTACTTTTTCAGTAGCGCTTAACGGTAGTGGCTCGCCGACGCAATAACTCTTTCTCAATTTTTGCAATGTGTGAACGCACGCATTGTTGCGCCTCCAAATCCTCTGGGGTAGGGTCAAGAGTAACGGGAGCGAGGAGTTTTTTGTGGGTCGCTTGATATGTGAGGGTGCGCCAGGAACCAAATGGTTCGGCACTCTTTCAGCCTCGGACTCCTCCTCCGAGGTCATGCCCGGCTCGTCATCCGTATCGGAGGGAGTGACGGCCGGTGCCAAGACGGAGGCAACATGACATTTAGTGGGCACCAAATTTTCCTCCGCAATACCATCGTCCACGTATAGCGCCACCGTGGACCAACCCCGTTGACGTAGGGGTGTGAGGTGGTCATTTTGATACAGACGGGCCTTAGTCTCCGGCCTAGGAAGGTGGTACCCTTGCAAAGTAATTTCCATAAGGGGCTTCCACCACTTCCTATGTGTCCACTGCGGCCCTACAACGATGGCTCGTAGTTTCTCTTGCCAAATTTTACGTACACACTCGGAAAACTGATGATAGGGAGGGCACATCCAATACAAATGGGAGGGGCTTGCGGGGTTGGAAAAGAAATCTTTAAGCGGCGAAAGCGAACGGGCAGCCTAGGCGATACCCCGGCGCCTATTGAAGGCGTCCACGTCGGGGCTTTTGCCAAATTGTTTTTTGACGCGTGCGGCCCAATATGGCGTGACGCCATAGTCATACTGTGTCCACACGGACCCATCATGCCGTGTGGCTAGACCATCACGGGCAAGGGTCTCGGGAGCAAATGCAACGAGCTCCAACGCACAAGCCCGATCCTGTACGTGGGCCACGGAGGAAGCGGTCAAGGCATAGGATATGTGTTTCTCGGCCCCAACACGGTTAGGCAAGTTTGCCACCAGGGGGCGTAACCACAATTGCCGGGGCTGGGTGCATAGGAGGGACCGCCCCAATGATTGGAACGGTTATGCCCCACACGGACTGACGTGACACTTTACTCTGAATGGGTTGGACCAAAAAGGGTTTGCCGGTTGGTGGAGCTTCACGGAAGTCCTGAATCCGACCCCGGGCTTGCACTAGATGGTGAGAGTACAAACAATTGAAACAGGCAAAATGGCTCACACAATGTTCGCAACCCCATGGGTGCCCCAAAACCATATCCCCAGGTAAGTTCGGGACAAGGTACGGGGACAAGCCATATTGGGCAACACGAGGAAGTGGATCACTACCATCCACAACCCCCATAAATTGACTTTTGACGTCTATTTGCTCGTCCCCCCCCCGGCAAAGGCGTCTCGTTATCAGCTTGGAGTAGGCGCCTCTGTTGGGGGGATTCATAATTTTCGGAGATTTGGTCTCCGAAAACATTGGGGTTGGCCAAAGCGACCGCTTGGCACCCAAAGGCCACAGGAACACGGAGAGCCTTAAATTCCCCATTGGGCAGAACAACCTGAACAGAAAGTTCGGTTTGAACCTCACTAGTCACTATATGCCCCTTCATGACTCTAGATGGAACGAAAGCCACTGTAGTGTCACAGGGGTGCCCATGGGTTCGTTCTTTCGAAGGGGGCGCCTCTGGGCACCCCTACCAACGTCCGCGCCCATACGGCGCTCTCCACCCTCCCTTATCGCCCTTGCCGCCGCCACCCCTACCACCACCGCCACCCTTATCACCACCGCCACCCTTATCGCCCCCACCACCCTTACCTGCAACGCCCCAATGAGTGTCAATGCATGGAGAATTAGGTTTACACATCCAGGGGGTAGTATTGGTGGCACCCCAATCAATCCAAGACATGTCCATCTCCGTTTGTTTACGTGTTTTTCAATGTTCGGAACACGGGACCAAAAAGGTAGGTGGCGGTTTAGGCCCGGAGGTTTAGGGTGACCCACGGCGTTGACGGAGGTGTCAGCGCGTTCGGAGGTGTTAGGGTCCGTCGTAGCATCCGCATTAACCGCATTCACCACGGTTTATTTGTGAGAAGGGCGATGAGTGTATATCACCGTCGTCTTGTCTCCCTTATGGAGGCGTTTGAGAGCTCGTTGCTCCACTTTCATAGTGTAGCCGCGTGTGTGAGGTGTGTTGTTGAGTTGCAAGATCCACTCCTCTAGAGACGGGTCTTTGCAATCAGCTATCAGCCCCGGCCCAGAATAGGAAGCAAATTCAGGAACCGTAGTGCAACGTTGACCGCTATATTTCCTGAGTTCTTTTTCGAATCGGGCGCGACCTGGCGAAGGGTCAAGGCCACTAAAATCTACCACAGAACTGTCCGGGCTATTATTGGCCTCTTGCTTGACAACCTTCTCTTTGATCCACGGGAGCTTGCTTAGGAGCTGCTCCCAGATCACGTGAGGGCGAGTCTCTTTGCTCAAAGGCAACAACCATTGCCAACAGGCATAGATATCTTCCAGGTCAATGAGGGTCACTTGCCCTTTAACCACCGTGCGAGTGAGGGCTCGCCACCTGTCATCGGCCCTTGAGGGGTCATACTCGTGGAAACGTTGTCCCAAAAAGTCCCACAATTCATTGAGGGTGGGGGCCGTTCGTGTGTGGTGGTTGGCCTCGGCAACTCGTGCGTTGATGTTCCCTTTTAGCCATGGAAGCAAGGTACTCGAAATCATTTTTGCCTCATTGGCCTTTCGGTATATGGGATCACACACCCCCAATCATTGTTGAAGCTTCTCTAACCACACGCGCAACTCTCTTACTGCCCATTAAATTGCGGTTTAGGCATCTCACTATCCTCCACAGCATTGGTGTAACTATTTTGCACCATAGGCATTTGGTACGGCTGGTAACCAGGGGGAGCCATTGTTGGAGGTACACCTCCACTTGCACTTGGTGCAACCTTCACTGGAGAAACTGCACACGTGTCCGTAGGATGAGAGGGCGTGTACGAAGGTTTCGCGGGGGAGATGAAAACATTTTTTGTGAGGGGATTGATCTTCCCCAACGAAGAGGTGTTCTCCTCCGCACGGGTCCACGGGGCCGTAGGCTCCGTGGGGTGTTCTTCGCCCTTAGGCACCGCTCTCCACTCGGGGATAGCAGGCTCTTTCTGGTTTTCGGCGGTTCCCCTCCATGAAGTAGGTTCTTGGTGATGGGGGTGTTCGTGGTGTTCCTCCCCCCCCCTCGGCCACCCCGAATCCGGACAAGCGTTAGGATGGTAGACGCAATCGTGGGATGGGTGGACGGAGAAAGAAAGGACACAGCCACCACCAGATGGACCGGATGGCGCGCCCATGGGCGCCGTAGGCACCGCCGGTTCAGGATCAGCAACAGGTGGGGGCGCTGATGGCGGGGGCGGGGCCACTGTATCGGGTGCTACAGGCGTGGAGTACCAGAGTACCAATTTTCGGCTCTGCTACCATGATATAAGGTTAATCATCTCCTTTGATCCTAAATAACCTCGCCACCAAGGACACGAAGAGCACTACACTGATGGGCTCCTCAGCTCCAGGCCCACAGCTGCTGAGGCAAATCTCCTCATCTTTGGGCCCTGGTTGACCCAATTACATGTCTGTGACAATGGAGGGAACAAATATGAACAATGCATGAATACATGTAGAATAAGCATAGAAACACTATTGCTACAATGCTATCATCCATAAATCATGGAACGGCCGAACGACCTGAAATTACTGAGACATGGCTGCAGTCGGGCCCGACATCAGAATCGCAGGCGCTTGTCTGGTTACAGTAGTGGACTATGGAGAGCTGAACAAGAAGACGCTGAGCCACTCAGGGTCCATTCCTAACGTGGAGTCAGCCCTCGACAAGATAGCCCCCTGCCGCTACAAGGCTAAGATGGACAAGCGGAGTGGATTCTGGCAGGTGGACCTGACACCCAATGCTCAGGAGCTCCTAGCCTTCATCAGCCGTCAGGGGGGGGTGTTCAAGTGGAAGGTTATGCCCTATGGCGTGGCCCATGCACCTGCTCTTTTTCAAGAGCTGATGAACAAGATCCTGTCCATCCTACGTCGGAGGCCTGTGGTGCAAGAACTCATATCCCGATGCGCCCAGATGGGAAACACACATCGAGGACGTATGCCTGGGAAGGAATACTCAGGAGGACCACCTAATCCTCTTGGGTGAGTTCGTTGCGGTCTGCCAGGAGAACCACAAGAGACTCAAGCTGGAGACGTGTAAGTTCATGCAGCTGGGGTTCGATATTGGCCATGGGTGAAGGACCCCTGCGGCCTCTAAGGCCAATTTCCTGATGTATGCTAAGGTACGACATGAAGACTCCAAGATAGGACTCCATGATGTACGCAGTTTCATTGGGGCCTGCAACTTCTACCGCCGCCACATCAAGAATTTCACCTACACCAGCGCCATTCTGACGGACCTCATCAAGGAGAGTACTACCTGGCGCTGCGGGCCTCAAGAACACCAAGCGTTCGACGAACTCAATGACAAAGTAGCTAACGCTAAATGCCTGGGCGTGCCCACAGCCCAAGGAGAAATTATCCTGGTGACTGACGCCACCAATGTCGGCGGAGATGGAACATTGTTCCAATGGCAAGCACTAGAGAAGGAGCAGTTCGACTTGGCCATTTCCGAATGGGGCACTGATGGACTGAACCAAGACGGCACCCTCAAGCACAGCTACCCGGACGACAAATGGGTTCTGGTTCCCCTGGGCCATTGGAACTGGAAATGGAACCAGGCCAGGGGTAACTACTCTACATATGAGCAGGAACTGCTCGCGGGTATGCTTGTGCTATCCTCTCAGTCCCGCTTGTTGGGGAGCAACCCAGTGGTTTGCTTGTGTGACCCAGAAGGGACCTCCACCTGAGGAGGCTAAGCTCAGACGCTGGTGGACCTAGCTGAGGCAGCTACGGCTCTCAGTACATCATATCCAGAGCGTCAAGAACGAGTGTGCGGACTACATCAGCCGCAACACCTTTGACGACATGATTGGTGCCAGGTCCGAAGAGCTAGCCAAGGCGGCGTTCAGCCGTAATGATGTACACCTAGAACTCAACATGACCATGATCAGACCTCTACATGGACTCCAACAGGTGGAGTGCCTGAAAGAGTTTGTAGACATCTACAAAGGCCTGGAGAAGCGTCTGGAACCCGTCCTGGTCAACCAGGAGCAGTGGAAGCAGGACAAGACGTACCTCTTCAATAAGGACCGGATAGTCGTGCCTAGCGACCGTACTCCTGCACTCCTCAAGGGGACCCATGAGTCCATTGGTCATGTTGGTGCAGACCGTACCTTGAAGCTGTTCAAGAAGTGGTTGCACTCTACGTGGAGTGACGATCAGCTGCGGAAAGCCCTCTGGCCCATTGTGGACAAGTGCCCCTTGTCGGTCCTGCAAACCTGGGAATATCAGGGATAGAGGTCTCTATTCGACCCTTTCACTTCCGCACTGTACAAACAGTGTTCTCTACGTGGACTACACGGAGATGCCTAAGGTTGGAGGCTGTGATTTTGCCCTAGTGGTAACCTGTTGCGCTGACCAGGTTTACCAGGGTGTTCCCATGTACTAAACACATCACCATCGAGGAGACCATCAAGATACTCCTGGAAAATCAGTTCTCTGTCTATGGGGCAGCTCAAAAAATTAACTTGGACGAGGATGTCCGAGTACGCTCCGACACTGGCTGGTACAAGTGTGTCCTGAGGTCCCTAAATGTCCAGGTGTCCAGGGGGATTCCCTACACTCAGACGAGTAACCCCCGATGTGAGCGACAGGTTGTATTTCTCAAAGAGAACGTTACGATACGGTGCAAGACTGAGCGCACCAAAGACTGGGTGAGACTACTCCCCTTCATATGCTTGATGATGAACGCCCAAGAGAGTTCGGCTACTGGCTATTCGCCCCATGAGATGTGTTTCCCACACGCTCCCTATCCTGAGGATTGCTACTCCACTGTGGGTAACTGGGTGAAGGAGCAGCAAGATAAGGTGGACAAGGCCAAGGCTATACTCCAGAGAGTGAGGGAGCGCCAGTGGAACAAGAAGAAGAAGCACGGGCTGCCTGCCTCCTATCAAAAGGGAGACTGGGTGCTGGTGCACCACAGTCGGCTACCCGCCTGGCCTTGCTCCACCAGCGATGACCCCTACTTTGAGCGCTACAAGATCCTGTCTGTGGATTGTCACCGCATCACAGTGCGGTGTTTCCCCTAGGACTAGGGGGGACCCTGGTGTGCGCTGCTCAACAGCTCAAGCGCTACCATGACCCAGAGGACCTCTGTGGGGAAGAATGGGAACCAAACGACGAGGAGATTGCCGCTCTGGACCTACAGGGCGGTGCCAGCCCTATGGAGGTTGAAGGAAAACTCCCTGACATGAATGCCGAGGAGATGGCTAAGGAAGGCTTCTACCTTGTGAAGTCGGTTATCCGACACCGCTACCGCCATGGGTGGCATTTTCTCACCCTCTGAGAAAGCTTTGGAGTTAAAGAAGCTACCTGGGAACCCTTTTCTGCCTTCGTGCCTCCTGAGGGACGTCGGAATTCTTTTCTGGTAGACTAATTGTCCTAGAACAATGTAGCAGATTTGCTGAGGCTTGCTGAAACGCTTGCCTCGCAGAGAGAGCCGAGAGACTGAACCCTTCCAATGCCTGCCTATCTTTGTGTGAGTGTTCTGAGCTCGAGGACCTATGAGCAAGCTGCAGAAATGGTGTCCGCATTGTAGCAAAGTCTGCACCCTTGCGCATGTGTTTACACGGTGCCACGGGGTACGCTTCAGGTCTCCCGGCCCCTAGGTACCCAATTTCTATGCTGGCACCAGACTTCCTAACGCCAAGGTATTGGATTGCCTACCTACCTGCCCAGTACAGGAGAGGGGTGGCCAAAAGCTACGAGGCATGAAAACGCTTGTTTGCTACGCAGCCAAGACCTAGACTACAACTGCCACTGTCCACCAAAAAACCTGATAAAATGTCAGCAAACAGGCGGGACAGTGACAAACCCACTACAGGTCCTACACTCACTACAGTGGCACCAGGCTTCGAAGGGTGAGCGAACACGACTGTGCTCAAGCCTCCATCCAGGCTTACCACTCCGACACTCACACGCTAGTTGGTGCTGTTCATGAAGAGGTCTCAGGCCCTAGTGGCCCACCTGTGGAAGTACAAGAGAACACAGCGCTACTAAGCGACTGTGGCCTAACAGGGACGTCACTACACGTTACCCTGTCAGGGCTTGGAGGGAAGGGGTGCTCTATCTGCGTGCACGGCGTGGATGATGGTGAAGTCGGACTGTCCCCGCCACTTCTGGCTGAGGTATAGTTTGTTGTTTGCGGGAGCAGCGCCCTGTTTAGCTGGGCGAGGAACTGGACCAATCAACCTGACCTTTCCCACCTGAGAACAGAGGCAAATGCAGGACGGCTTTTAGCTGAGGAACCTAATCAGCCTCCCCGTATTATACAGATCTCCGGCTGGAAAAAAATACCCTGTCTAAAAGCCGCCCTATCGAGCCAGGAAGCTTAAGGACCTCCACCCGTTCTCTTATAGAACGTAGGATGGAGCCCCTGGGTAACCTAAACAAGTGTTATACCATGCGCAATTCGCGTGGCCTACCCTTTATTGCATCATGTGCGTGCAGAAATATGCACGAGGGACGGGCCTTGGTTGGCCGGTAAATCCAATCTCAAACACTCCATACCCATCACAATCACGAACTCAACCAGGGGGTGGCTCTCCCTCGCCTAAATCACCTTACCTACCGCTGGAGAACGTGAACAAGTGGGAGTTTGAAACGAGACACAAACGAGGCGGAGCGTATTTTACCCTAATCTTACCTGTAATCATCGTGCGATCTTCTAATCAATCCCTCTACTCTATGTTTGCGCTGCTACACGGCTAATTGTCCGTAACACGAGACAAACAATGTGCATGCTGCATACGAAGCAACAAAAACCTGTATGTTTATACCTTGTTCTGCGAATCCTTTTTCGAATTCTTGAATTCTTTCATGTTGAGTTCTCGTAGAAGCATGCGTGGAATCTCTACATTTTTTTTTTCATGTTTGTTTCGTCATTTCTTTATTATTACGTGACATACTGTTATAATCTTATTTTCTCTGTTCTTTCGGGCGCCAAATTAGGACGCGCTCCGGCGCGCTGTATTTCTCTGCGTGTGAATCCAGGGATTCATAAATTCCTGTGATGAAATAAAAATGCGTGAAAATGTGTATTTAATGCATATGGAGATTCTCGACAGGTGTGTGGCCTCAGAAAAACTCTAGGCAGTCATTTGACGGATTTTGGTGTTTTGTCGATCGTTGTGCGTATATCAGGCCCTGAACCCTTGCATTCTTTCTCTGCAGATATTCCACAGCGAAGACAGCGAAGTAGGCCGCATTCTGGCGGAAGCGCTGACTCCTGGACCACTGTCCAGAATCCCCAGACCCCATTAAGGGGCATTAAAGGGCATTAAGGGGCTCCCTCGCCCTAAGAACAGGTCAGGACAGGCAGCAGGTTCCAGGAGACCCCAGACAGCATGCCCTGACTGTATCCTGCACTAAGTTTTGCGTACTGCGTTGCCTTTTGCTTTTGGAGGGAGGGGTGCATGCACACATGAATTCGCAGGCCCATTCTAGCCTCCAACCAAGCCACAGCTGCCTCGGCGACGCCAATGAGCGCAGTGGGAGCTGTAGGTGTCTGTAACAACAAAGCTAAAACTGGCAACTGCCCTGGCGCAGCGCCTTCTTTCCAATGTTAGGGATGTTATAGGTAATTTTAGAAAGAGGTTGAAACCATGGGGAGGTCAAGAATAATTCCCTTTTTTCTTTTGAAATGCGACCCTGCTGGCCACCACAGCACAAGGGGGGAGTAAGCAAAAGTGTATTTCCCTGCCAAAAGGTAAGCTTCAGTTGTGTTAGAGATGCCTAAAGGCATACTACATTTTTATCTTCGTATTGGCCTATCCAAAGAGGGGTGACAAGGTATTTTGACCCATAAACCCAAGCATTGAACTTTGGATGTCGTGTGGACCCCTGACCCCCCAACTGATTGGACTTAAACACGGTTTTCTGGACGGACTGAGGCGCTGACATTCATCCAGAGCCTATACATTTTTCTATATTGAAGCGGTACCCAGAACCCCATGGCCAGGTTACGGCATACAACCGGTCTCCGGTCCACTAACCCCATGTACGGAAGTGTTCCGTGCCGTGAAGCCCCGCATCGGCAACCGATGCACCGCCAGCGGAGATTTGTGTATCAGAATATCAGGAATCAACAGGGTTTTATTTTCATATTGTTTCCGTCAATTTTTACGCTTCCGTTCTGATACTCACTGTTTTGACTGCTGGCGGTTGGATCGCGACTTTACCGTAACGGGCAGTTTAACTGTAATTAATGGAAATTTTAACGCTATCCGTCACGAAGGCTCCAAAGTCGTCAGGAACTGCATGGATGCTTCCACAATTTTCACATCTTACACTCGCAACCTTAATCCGAATTTTTCAGGATGACGAAATCAGATTTTCGACTTCGACATCCCCGCACTTGATTTGACCTCTTTCGAGTGGACCTACGTGCTTCCTTATGCACGAATCAACTTTCCCTTTATCCTGCCCCCCATTTGTCTTAAAGCTATGGGCAAAACAAAGTTGATTCGTGAGGCCACTTGTGACGGTCATATCTCGTGCCGCTTGCGAGTATTGACGATAAGGAAACGTGGGATGTATTCACAATACTCCCGACGTAATTGAGGAAGCATTATATGCCTTGCGTTTCCACACGTGCGCGCTAGTGTAATGGATCATGGTCAAGAGGGTAGAGTTTGCGTTATAACTCTTTGGCCATGACATTGCGTGCGTTAAGATAACTTTCGAGTGTAGCGCGCAAGTGTTGGTGTTGCATAGGAACTCTCCTTGAGTTCCTATGAGCAATTGGCACAAAGTTATGCCCTTGGAGGGGCATGACATATCGTGGTGGGAGCCACCTTTTTGGGCAATATGTGGTATGTGCCATGTGATGTGTTGCGTGCCCATTTGGCGGGTCCATTGCTCCAAGCCGAACCCGCCAATGGACCTCATATTGTGCAAGCCTCTTCTCCATACTCCCTACAGTCAATCGCGAGCCTAACCTTCGTGAAGGGAAGCTTGTGTGGTGAACCCGAAGCGATGCGTTGGGAGCAAGGTGTCTATTTTGCAATTTTCCATACTTTCATGTGCCCACTTGGGAAGCAGCGCTCGTAACCTTTTAAGGCGCCCGAAGTGGAGCACATATGTGGGATCAAAGGTCATTGGTGTCAAGTCATTGTGTTTAGAAGGATTAAGTGATTGCACGATCCAAGCCGAAGATATTATAATATAATTATGCACCTTTCAGTGCACTTTTGTGTGTGCTTGTGCCAATTTTGCCATTTTTGGCCTGTCATGATGTCAAGTGGCGACCGTGTATCTCAACGTTGCGCTCAATTGACATCATGACCCAAGTATGATATGAGGGTACATACTTCGGGGCCCAACATATCTTGGACCCGGCGAATAACTCCTCTTAGGCTTGGCATACCGTGGCCGCCATGTTGGCGATTTGGGACTATCCCAAATCATGGGCTCCCTTGGCGACCCTGCCATTCCCAATATCGGAGGAGTTGGGCGATGCCCAAATTATATATTGGACCAATATGACTTGATACCAATCCTATGGCACACTCCGGTCCGAGTCGGGCATGTGCCTCATTTGCCCCAACCATGAGTGTGCGCATTTTTGGCCATTTTGAGCAATTTTCCACTTTTGCTGCCCGCCGTGCACTATGTTCTAACCCTCGTGCACGCCGGATGCATGGACCAATGGACCATATATGACATGGGTGTTATGGGTAATGGTCCCCATGGTCCACACACCACGTGGGCGAAGCAGAGCCACCTTCGTTAAGGCGCTAGCCCAAAGTGAGTGTGGGCAAGTTTGCAATTTTGGCATTTGTGGACCCAATTGGGATCGTTACCACGCCAAATGGCATGGAGATCTTTGAGCGCCAAGGGCATGGGAGTCTCCATTGGACTCCCGGTGGATCGCGTATGGGAAGGCGGATCCGATCTCCAAGCCGGCGTGGAGATATACTATTGGGAGCACACCGATTTTTGGCTCATTTCAAGCAGCCAAAATGACCCCATTTTGGGACCCCAATTTCCCCCTTCCGTGTGGTCAATTGGCTGCCCCATATCTCTCAGCCCATAGAGAGCCCGGACCCAATTCCAAGTTGTACACTCAGATATAAGTCCTAGGTCCCGCCTCCTACCCCGTGAGCCATTGGCCTTACCTTGGCCGGGCGAGCCACGCGTGGGAATGACGCTAATTTTGGTAATTTTGGCATCATGACCCCACTTGACTCATCCGTGTTGCCCTGATGCCGGAACCTCAGAGGGAACCAGGTTGGGTGAGGGCTCCAGGGAGTTCATACTCGAAGGGCATAGGGTCGGTTGCTTCGTTCCTACCTCTGGCGGGTCCGGACGAGGGGTCAATTTTGGGGATTTTTGAGTTAATTTCAGTTTGGGCTGAAACAGCCCATTTTCAGCTACCAACTCCTGGGTGATAATGGCGGGGCCATATCTCTGTCTCAGAGAGGAGTTGGACCTGCCGCTAAGGGAGCATAGGGAGCCACTGTCAGTTGTCCTTGGAGCCCCTTGGTTCCCAGGAACTCGCCTGTGGCTAGGCGAGACACCTCTCCCATTGGCAGGGTTTCAGGGTCCGGACTGAGCAGGGCATGGGTTGTGTTTGAGCCCCCGCCCCCACCAGCCACTGAGAGGGTCGGACCCGGGATTGGGATATGAGTTGGGATAGAGTGTCTATTGTCCTGTAATGCCCTTAGGCCACTCCAGTCTTAACCCCATGTGTACATATCCTGATGTGTTGCTGTACATACTTTCGTTCCCTCATTTCAGAGTGGCAAGGTTTCTGAAACGCTTTGTCACATGACACGAGCGTATTGATGCCCTTGTGAGCGTAGTGCCTTGCCTGCCTGCTCACCTGTGCGTGTCACCGCAGCGTCCCGTGGCCGGCCCCCCACGGGAACGCGTCAAAAGCGTTTCACCGCCGCGGGGTTACCCAACCCTCGCGTGCCACTCGGGGCACCAACCCCGAGCAGCGCGTCGCAGCAGCGCGGCGCAGCTCGCAGCTCGCAGCGCAGCGCAGCGTCTCGCAGCGCAGCGCAGCGGCTCGCAGCGCCACTCAGCGACAGCGCCGAGTTCGTCACGGAGCCCGCAGCGCCGTCCAGTGCATCGCCCTGACCGCGCAGCAACCGTGAAAGAGGTGCACAGACCAGGACTCCTGCATCAGCCCCATCGGCCGACCCGGAGTCCCATCGGCCGACCAGCAAGGCCGCGTCAACCACCTCCACAACCACCGGCTGACCAGCACCAGCCGCACATCCAGCCCAGTGCTGCAGCACCCGCCTCAACAACCACCACCAGTTCGTTGAGTTGAACGAGTGCATACCAAGGACCTCAAGACCAACTACGCCCCCGCTGCCATGGTGAATTGGCAGGAAGCGGGCAGGACGTGGCCGCGGCCCCACCCCCATGCAGCACGCCTGCTGCGTGGGTTGGTTTGGGACCAGCACTACCGCCACAGCCACCCCCAGTGCGAAGGCGGCATGCCCAGGAGCTTCGAGCTCCGCACGGACATCGCCCCCGACCGCCTGCAGGCCGTGGAGGACTGGCTGCGGGCGGAAGGGTACGAGTACCGCCACCAGCAGAGGCGCTGGAGGACGTGGACCCGGCCGGACAGGCCCGGCGAAGGCATGCGTCCCGACGGGATTGAGGAGGACGAGGAGCCCAACATGTACCCGTCGGGCGCCTCGATCAACGTCTCCTTGTGGGACGTGATCGAGAAGAACTTCCCGGAACCGGGGAGCGAGCGCAGGCTGCAGGGCGGCAGCAGCGCGTCTCCGGGGAAGGAGAAGCGGTCCGCCGGGGACAAGAAGAGGGACCGGAGGTGGCGGGAGTACCAGGAGTCCCTGGCCGCCGAAGCCGCCCAAGGCGTCAAGGGCGGAACCCCAGCCGCCAGTCCCCAACGGGCCAATGGTGGTCACCACCCCGGCTCCACCACCCTTGGCGACTACATCCGAGTCGCCAAGCAGACCCAGGCCAAGCCCCGTCCGCTGCTCCTGAGGGCCCGGCAGGCCCCAGCAGGCCCCAGCAGCGACGTGGAGTCGGCCCACCGCGGGAGGATGCCGGCCGACCAGGCCAGCTCCAGCAGCAGCGTCGCTCCCGAAAGGGACGTGGCGCGCGCCTGTGAGCGCGCCTGTGGGGTGCCCTGCAACCGTCGGGTTGCCCGGCAACGGGCCGGGCAGTACAGCGCTGCCGTGGAGAGCGCCGCCGGCATCGCCCAGGAGGAGGCTGCGGAGTGGGCGCATGGCATGGCCATCCACGCCCAGACCGTGGCGGCCATTGCGGCCGGACTCACGGCCGTAGCCGCCCATGGGGCAGCGACTGCCCAGGTCAACGGTGAGTTGGCGGCAGCCGACGAGGAAGCCCGCCTCACGCAGGAGGCCATTGCCTGCAAGGAGGCCGAGGTGAAGGCGCTGGAAGAGGCGCTTGCCCAAGAGAGGGCAAAGAAGGAGGCGGAGGAAAGGGCCCACGCCGAAGCGACGGCTAAGGCCCAGGAGGACGCCGCCAAGAAGGAAGCAATCGAGGCCGCGCGACGGAAGGTCGCTGAGGAGAAGGCCAAGACAGAGGCGGGACTGGCAGCGTTGGAAGCGCAGAAGGCGCGGCTGCAGCAGGCCCGGGAAGCCGAGGCGGCTCGTGCTCGGGAGGAAGCCGAGGCGCGAGCTGCTGCAGCCACCGCCGCCGCAATGGAGGAGGCAGAGGCCAAACTCCGCCGCGAGACTCCCTCGGGAGCATCACGAGTGGAGACCCTTCGAAAGCTGTTCGAAGGGGACGCCTCCTCCAGGATGGCGCTGGATGAGGCCGACACGGGCAGCAGTGGGAGCAGTGGCACCACCGCCCGTCGACGGAGGAAGGGCAAGGGGAAGACCCCCGAGAGGCCGCGAAGGCCAGCGGGTGGGCACCCCCACCACAGTGACCCCTTCTTCACCGCCAGTGACGGGGATGAACGAGGCCGTCGACATCGCCAAGTGGTGGCTTGGACGGGCGGAGGCGGCGGAGACGTCCCCATGGAACCGGAAGGTGAGGATGAGGATCTCCCTCCTCCCTACCGGAGCTCGGAGTCCTCCGAGACCGAGACGCCCAGGTGGGGCGACATGGGCGAGGATGACGACATGGACTTCGGCATTACGAGGAAGCGCCCATCCTCGGACCCACCGAGGCGACCCGGCGGAGACCCACCAGGACCCCCTGGCGGAGGACCTTCAGGACCCCCTGGAGGACGCCCACCGAGTGGACCCCCTGGAGGCGGACCACCGGGCGGGGGAGCACCCCCTGGACCGGGCGGACCCGGCGGAGGCCCTCCTGGAGGACCCCCTGGGGACCCCGACGACCCACCAGGGAACGGCGACCCGGATACCACCTGGCGGTGGATTGTCTACCTCCGCAGGAGGGTCTTTTCCCTCGAGTGCGAGGTAGACACGGGCAAGGTCGAGATGGCTCGCATCTCCGGGGTCGCCGCGCGCGCGCAGAAGGAGCTGGACATCGCCAGGGCCGAGACCAAGTCGCTGACCAACGTCGTCAGCGGCCTGCAGGAGAGGCTGGATGCGCTGGAAGCCCGTGGGAGCGTCGGCAGCGACCACCCACCCCTGGAGTCTGGCTCGTCAAACGACGGCTGGGGACCCGGACCAGGTCCAGGCAGACCCCACGCCCCCGGCGGAGCCCCCAGGAGTCGCCCCAGCGCCAGTGCCCCCTCTCTCACCGCCCCCTCTCACCACAGCGCGGGCCGCCGCAACGAGCGCGTGCCGCCCGGCAGTGGCAGTGAGGGATGGCGCGATGAGTGGCTCAGCGCGGACTACCACAACCGCCGTGCCCCACCGCGGACGCCTGTACGCCCCTGACGCCCGGCACCAGCCCCGGCGCCAATCCCCAGGGCTGGAGGACGTTATGGTGGACTCAGGGATGAGGTCCCCAGAGGAGACGCGGAGTGGGATGTCGGCGAAGGTGAGGACCTGGACCTGGACCTGGAGGAGTTCGACATCAGCCCGCCGCGTGGTGTACGACGGGAGGCCGCTGAACGCAGCTGCTGGCGCCGTGATGAGGATGCGTACATGGATGCAGTACGGCGTGAACATTTTGGTTCAGCGTACGTGGAGGAACCGCGGCGTAGCCACAGGGATTCCATGGAGGAGATGGACGTGGCGGCCGTGGGAGTCCGTGGGCGAGGCCGATGGGAACCTCGGTCGACCTCGCGGCCGGCGTTCATGGTCTCTAAGGCCGCGGATGCCGCCGTGTGGGAAGACTTGAAGGACATCAAGCCCCCCATGTACGACGGCAACCCCCTCAACCTCGACCGCTTCTTGGAGAAGCTGGACGATTGGGGGCTGACCGTCACTGAAGACCTGCCTCCCGCTGATGCGGAGAAGTATGTCTTCAAACGGTTCAGGTACCGCCTGCCGGAAGTGCTCGGAGAGCTATACTTCTTGGCGACCAAGGAGGGGAAAATCAAGACCCTCAAGGAAGCCAAGAAGTGGCTCAACGAGCAGGAGCGGGTGGACGCTCCGCAGGTGGCGGCCAAGCGCTGGAAGTCCATCAAGCTTGAGCATGATGGACGGGAGATCCGCCTACGGGAATGGCGTGACTTCCGAGGGAAATACACCCTCTTCCGCCGCAACGTGGAGGATTGGAACGAGGGTGACGAGCAGGCTCGCCTGCTCTCCATGCTACCGGAAGCATGGATCAAGAGGGTCACCAAGGAGGAATCCAAGAGGGCCAAGTCCAACCACACGGTCAAGATGATGCTCCCCAAGGAGTATCATACGAACGTGGTGGCTTGGGCGAAGAAGAACGTGGCCCGGGATGTCAAACGGCACTCCCTGCGGAATCCGTCTGCAGCCCATCCCGGCGCGGATGAGCTGCGACGAGATCCTGGAGTGGGTTGGCGAGGAAGTACTCAAGGAGTACCGGCGACCGCGACGTCAACTACGTTGGCGAGGGACCTGGCGGGGAAGATGCCATGGACCCAGCGGGAGCCGGCGGCGATGAGACTCTCGTCGACGATGACGACGACGATGATCCCGCCGAAGTGGCCGTTTGCGCCTTCAAGGCCAAGAACCTGAACGCGGGGAGCAAACCAGGAAACTGGAAGCCCCTGCAGCAGGGTTGGAGGAAGCAGGAGAAGAGGGACCCTCGCCGTATTGGCGACCCTCCGCTGTCCTTTGGGGAGTTCATACGAGCTCACCCTCAGGGCTGTTTCGTGTGTTATGGGAGGAAGCGAGGCTTCAACCATGACCACCGAACATGCCCCATCCACAAGGCCGACACGGACGCTTACAAGAAGGCGCACGGGTCGAAGAAGCGTGCGCCTGCGGGTATCCGGGAAGCCAAGATGGAGGTGGACAAGGACGAGCTGGCCAAGCTGATGTCGTCGGTGGGGACCGAATTGGCCAAGGAGATCCAGGAGATCAAGCGGAACTGGGTCCCCAGATCGGACAACAAGAACAAGGAGAACAACCAGAATGACCAGAACAAGGACAAGGACAAGAACAAGGGCAAGAAAGGGGGAAGGAAGAAGGGCATCAACGACGTTGAGGCCGAGGAGAACACCCCCTCTTCCACAACCGACGCCCCCTAGCGGAGCCCCTGCAGCCAAGGGCCCCAGCTAGGGCGGTCGCAGGATGGTGACGTGGGAAGCGCCGAACCCTCCCAGTCGGAAGTCGATAAGCACAAGGGGACTGCCGCGGGCGGAAGGTCCGGTCCGGCGCCCAGTCGCGGAGGCGGGGTGAGGGCAAGTGAAGGCACGAACCCTTGCACCCGTCCGTCCTTCGCGACCAAGAATGTGTTTGATGTACTACAGGATCTATCCGAGAGTATCGGAGGATCACCCGGACCGCAGCTGGATGCTGCAGATGGGCAGCCTGAGCCCATTGTCCACGACCTGCACCAGTCGCTTGTGGAGCTTCTGGAACGGCCGGAGATCCTGAGTTTGCACGCCGTGCGCCGTGTCGGTCGCGAGCGGCAGTTGCATCTTAAGGTCCGTGCCCTATGCGGGGAAGTGGAAAACGTTTTCGACGTGTTGGTCGACACGGGAGCTCAAGTCAGCTTGGTCAAGGCTGGCCTACTTCCACCAGAGTGTCTGACCGACAGTCGGAAACCTGTCAGGCTGAAGGTGGCGAACGGCCAGTACATGGTGGGAGGCACGAAGGAAGCGGCCATTGGGCTGCAGTTCGTGAACCATCGTGAGCTGAGCCGCCCAGACCTCGGCAAGGAAATCCTCCTGCACGGTAGCTTCTACGAGGCCGAGATGGACTGGGACATGATCGTCGGGTACGACTTCATGATGGAGACGGACTCCGGCGTTCTCCCGGCCCAGGCCTCCATGACCCTGTACCAGGACGACCAGCTCTCGTGGCTTTCGTCACCTGAGCATCATGTGGAATGCCAATGGATCCACCCCGAACGCAATCAGCTCGAAGTGGCCGCGCTGGACACTGAGCCAACTGGTCCTGCAAACCAGGAGTACGGCGTAAGGCCGGAAGTGGCGAGCCGAGTTGTCGCGGACTTGGGAGCTTCGGATCTGGCCCTGGATGCGTTCTCTTCAGGAACCTCCGCCCATCTGCGGGTGTGTGAGACGTACTGGAGCGCCCAGGACTCCGCGTGGAAGAAGCACTGGGGTCCGCATCAAGGATTGATGTGGATCCATTGCCCCCGTTGGGACATTCCAAGAGCGATAGCGAAGATTCGCAAGGACCGCTCCAAGGCAGTGCTGGTGGTTCCTATGGGATGCACCGAGGAGGAGAGTACCCGACATTGGGTAGCCTCATTGACCAACATGACCTTAAACAAGGTCGTTCTACCGGCTGGTGAGAGTGTCTATCAGGACGCTAAGGGACAGCCCATGCCACCCCAGAGATGGCCAACAGAATTCGACTATGTGGATGGGGGCCTTGATCAGGCCGACACCACGGACTTCGTGTGTGTCAACCGTATCATAGCAGAGCCTTGGAGGCAATGCTTTGCGGTTCCCCCTGTTGACATCGAAGAATCGGACTCCGAAGACCCCCTCACTGAAGAGGAGTGGGATATGGATCAGCCCTTTCACGACTGGGGAAACCAGCGTGAGGGCAAAGGCCAGGACAAAGCCTGGTGGGAAGTGGACTCGATCGTCTCTGGTTCCTATGACGGGAACACCTTCGTGCAGAGGGTGCTGGACCACCTATCCAGCCAGGACGAGCCAATCGGGGGTAACCCACCCACCTACGGCGATCTATTCCGAGGCAAGACCAGAGATGGCCCTTTGGGCCACCTGGGAAGACCACCTGAGCCGACGGCGAGCGGAATAGCTACCCCTCAAGTAAGCTCCGTGGTTCAAGTGCCCGGAAAAGCCAAGGCGGAGTCCGATGACTGCCTCAAGATCCAGGCGTTGAGGGCCAGGCTGAGGCAGAAGTATGGCGAGACCTTATTCAGCGGAAAACCTGTGTTCCCCCCACCGGTGCGTGGACCGTATGGCGAGGCCAAGATACGACTGAAGCAGGACCCCCGTGTGTATCGACACCGGGAGTTTGCCCTGAGGGGCGAGAGGAAAGAGGCCATGGAGAAGATCCTCCGTGACTTCATCCAGAGAGGCTGGCTTGAGCCGTGCCACTCCGAGTGGGCCTCTCCCTGCTTCGTTGTCCCCAAGAAGGTTGCCGGTGAGTGGCGGCTCGTGGTCGACTACCGCGGCCTGAACGCCCAAACGCAGCACGACAGCTATACGCTGCCCCTCATTGAGGACATGCTGCAAAAGCAACACCGGCGGAGGATCTTCACGGTGATTGACCTGAAACATGGTTATCATCAGATGCCTCTCGCCGAGGAGTCCCGTGCCTGCACAGCCATGAGCACCCCACTTGGACCTCTCCAGTGGAAGGTGATGCCCATGGGCGTTACCAACGGCAATGCTGCTTTTCAGCGGATGCTGGAGAACCTGCTTGAGCCGGTGCGCGGCTGTGCGGACCCCTTCGTGGACGACGTGATCATCGCGTCCGGGGACCCCAGTATGAGCTACGAGGAGCTACTGGAGGCACACGAGAGGGACGTCACTCGAGTGCTGGACCTTCAGGTTCGGCACAAACTCACGGGCAGCAGTGACAAGGCCACCATTGCGGTAAGCGAGGTGGTCTTCGCTGGCCACGTAGTCGGGAACGGGCAGCGAAAGCCCATACCTGGCAAGGTGGCTGCGATTGAGCACTGGGAAAAGCCCAAAACGGTCTCTGAGCTACGGGCGTATCTGGGGTTCTGCAATTACTACTCGGGGTATATCAAAATGTATGCCGAGTATGCAGCCCCCATGACGACCATGCTCATTGGCAACCGAGAGGAGACCAAGAAGGGGTCCAAGAAGGCTCTGGTCTGGACACCTGAGTCCGACCGTGCCTTTGAGGGGATGAAGCAGGCGCTGCTATCCGCAGTGGGTCTGCACCTCGTGGATCCCGACCGAGGGTTCGTCCTGCGCACCGACGCTTCCGACTACGCCATTGGGGCTGTGTTGGAGCAAGTGCTTGACGACAGGAGGCACGTGCCCGTGGCCTTCTGGAGCCGAGTCCTGGCGGAAGGCCAGAGACGGACGTGGACGCCCCGTGAAAAGGAGGCGTATGCCATCGTCATGGCTCTCAGGAAATGGGCTGGGTACATAGCCCTCCATCCCGTCACCGACTGCACCGACCATCAGAGTCTGCAGTCGTGGCACAAGGAGCACGTGGACACCCCCTCAGGTCCCGCCTCCCGACGGGCAAGATGGCATGAGACCTTGGCCAAGTTCGACCTTACGGTTGTTTATATTCCTGGAAAGGATAACACCGTGGCGGACTGTCTCAGTAGGTGGGCCTATCCCCCCAGCAAGGGCATGCAGGATATCTCTGCCCATGGCGATGAGGCTGAGACCGCTGAAGCCAAGAAGATCATTGAAATGGAGCGCCTGATGGAGGAGGAGGATGTTAAGTGCTTCGTCGTCATGGCTGCGGATGCCCCCCCCGCAACGAGGGTGAGCAGAGCGGTCAGGGTACTCGCCCCTGAGGGGTCTGAGTCCGACAAGCACCTCTTCCCGGAGTCTTGCCTCCAGGACGACTGGACCGACGATTACGCCAAGTCTGAGGCCCTTGCGGCCGAATATAGGGCTGTGACCGACCCTGACGACGGGCAGAAGTGGCCAAAGGGGCTGACTGAGGAAGATGGCAAGCTCTACCGGAATGGTAAGCTGCTAGTACCAGAGTCCCGGGTGCTCGAGCTGTGTGAAGCTTGGCACCACCACATGCTGCACCCAGGGGTCAAGAAGCAAGCCCTTGACATGCAGCGTCGGTTCGAGATCGACCATATCGTTCTCTACACCGCCATCAAGAAGGTCAGGAAGGGTTGCTCGGTCTGTCAGGCCTGCAATCCCGATAACCGGAACGTCAAGGGGGAACCCAAATGGACCCCGGTTCCTGACCAGCCCATGGTGAGCGTGGCGATGGACGTCTTCTCCATGCCCGAAGTGCACATTGGCAAGGAGACCTTTGACTGTGTGGTTCTCTGTGTGGACCGCCACAGCGGCTACGTTGTAGCCGTTCCGGCACGCAAAAAGGGGTTGCTTGCCAGAGAAGTGGCAGTCATGATGATTCGTCATTGGCTGACCGTCTTTGACATCCCCCGCACCATTTGCAGTGACCGAGGGCCCCAGTTTACTGGTGGCTGGTTCAAGGCTATGTGTTCCCTCATGGGAATACGACATGCCAAGAGCGTCGCCTATCTCAGCCGGTCTAACGGCCGTGCTGAAGTGGCTGGACGGCAGCTGTTCGAGAAGCTGCGGAAGATCCACATCACCAATCCACGGCGGAACTGGTTTGAGGAGATTTCGCCTGCTCTGAAGGCACATCATGACACCCCCACGCCGGGCGGTTTGTCCCCTCACCAGATTCTGTTTGGCAGGGACCCCCTGGGTAGGGGACTTCCCCTGTCTGGTGATGGCATGGCTATGGATGCCAAGGAGTTCTTCGCGCGGCAAGAGCAAACGGCGCGGGACATCCGCCAGCAGCTTGAGAAGGAGCATGCTGAGCGTCAGAAGTCCGCCCCGAGCTCGACAGCGCAGAAGTTCAGGGTGGGAGACCCGGTGTGGGTGATCAGACCCCGCCCTATGGGCACCCACCGCACCAAGACCTGGTTCACACCCGGCGAGGTGGTCTGCAGGATTGGTGAGGACACCTACCGCATCAAGGTGGGTCACGGACAGTTCCGGGAGCGCCACGAGAGTCAACTCCGTGTGCGGGAACCCGACCTCCGTGGCCGACATGTGTCCCTTGACTACGCCAAACATGAGGCCGATTCGGACGACGACTATGCTGAGCAGGACGACTATACTGTCGAGAAGATCCTGGCTCAGCGTCCGAAGGCCTCGGCACCCGGAGGTCTGGAGTTCAAGGTTCGTTGGCGAGGCTATGGGCCGTCCCACGACACCTGGGAACCCGTCTCCTCGTTTGTGCCGCGAGTCAATACTCCCTTCATGGAGTACATCCGCAAGCACAAGACCAAGATCCACGTTTCGGACTTGGCAGCACTCACCCGGGCGATTGCAGCCAGGGGTGCCTGATCAGCGCCCTGACCTCTCCCCTGATGCGTTTTGAGCGCTTGTGAGGCCGACGAATCGTCCCTTACTTGCTTGCTCTCTTCCATCTTTCGGTGACAGAGTGGCCATATACCCCCCCCTGCTGAATCCAGAGGAGGATGGCCCCTCTCTTTCAATTCTATTCGTCACTCCTCCCCCTGCTGAATGCTTGGGAAACCAGGTAGGGCGACTGACCTTCATTTTTCTGAGCTCTTGGGGCCTTGAAGCCCATACGACGTTGCGCAACGGATGCCGCTGTCATCGGCATTGCGATTTTTGAGTGTGTGGTCTGGTTCCATGGCATTTGCGGAATCCAGACCAGTCGACGTGTGTCTCGAGACTATATATGGCCTGGACTCAGGCGTTTTCCTGTCCATCCTCCTGCATTGCCTTATCCTGACCGTGGCGTGGTTTGGCGCTCTGTCCAGAGCGTGTTTACACGCCTATTTACCCACATTATTGCTTGTTCTTCTGCCTTCCAGGATATGTGCATCTGTATGTTAAGTGTCATCAGCCCATCGCTGAGGGATGGACTGCTTTTCACCACGAATCGGGATACAGAGGCGCCTTGAGTCGCCGTGTACATATTCTTACAGCCTGGTCCAGCCTGGACCAGTACTTGATTACTTGTCCTTCTGTTTGAGTGCCTGTGATACCGTGTTGCCCTATTCGCTGTGATGTGTGGAGATCCTGATGGCGCCAGGCGGGAAGCCCAGTTGCCTGACTACACTCCCAGCGGTCCGCCACTGTCAGTCCCAGTGTGAGCCTACCGATTCGCAGACGCACTTGCATTCGGATGGCGGCCTCCGGTGCTCCTGACCTCGGTCAGTCTGCCTGGGAAACTGGTGGTTTGAGGAGTCGACGCCTCCGCCCACACTGCATGAGGACTCCCTCATGTATGGCCTTCGTGGCAGTATGGCGGGGGAAAAGACGGCCTTGATGCCCGATCCCTTCAGGAGGAGTTCCCTTAAGATCTGGGGTTCTTAAGGAGTTCGACTATGGGACTCTGGACTCGCGTCGTATGGATATGGACATGGTGCGCCCGAGGAAGGACCCGTGGGGACTCTCCCCAGTCGGCGGGCCTTGGGAAGCTTGGGGTAGCCTGATGGATCTTTGTGGTCGCTCTCGACTTGTGGGACCACCTCGGTCGTCGTGTGTCGCCTATGTTGGCCGTGTATAGCACTGCCACTGTGGTGGTGACCGTAGCAGCCGGCACCCGGTGCGCCTGGTATGGGTTAACGGGTCCTTTGGATGCCGAACAATCGCCGCCAGGACCCGGGACTTGATACTTGATACTTGATACCATACATGTGCTACGAGATTATACAACTCATACCTATTCTACTGTGACTTACTGAGGTGAGGATGTGACACCCCCCCCCCCTTCAGGATATGGTCCTGGGTACCCGCTGCCATGCTTGGGTGTTATCGAGCCCCCCCCAGGGTTTGCTCTAAGGAGGGGGGTGAAGCGGTACCCAGAACCCCATGGCCAGGTTACGGCATACAACCGGTCTCCGGTCCACTAACCCCATGTACGGAAGTGTTCCGTGCCGTGAAGCCCCGCATCGGCAACCGATGCACCGCCAGCGGAGATTTGTGTATCAGAATATCAGGAATCAACAGGGTTTTATTTTCATATTGTTTCCGTCAATTTTTACGCTTCCGTTCTGATACTCACTGTTTTGACTGCTGGCGGTTGGATCGCGACTTTACCGTAACCGCCAGTTTAACTGTAATTAATGGAAATTTTAACGCTATCCGTCACGAAGGCTCCAAAGTCGTCAGGAACTGCATGGATGCTTCCGCAATTTTCACATCTTACACTCGCAACCTTAATCCGAATTTTTCAGGATGTCGAAATCGGATTTTCGACTTCGACATCCCCGCACTTGATTTGACCTCTTTCGAGTGGACCTACGTGCTTCCCTATGCACGAATCAACTTTCCCTTTATCCTGCCCTCCATTTGTCTTAAAGCTATGGGCAAAACAAAGTTGATTCGTGAGGCCACTTGTGAGGGTCATATCTCGTGCCGCTTGCGAGTATTGACGATAAGGAAACGTGGGATGTATTCACAATACTCCCGACGTAATTTAGGAAGCATTATATGCCTTGCGTTTCCACACGTGCGCGCTAGTGTAATGGATCATGGTCAAGAGGGTAGAGTTTGCGTTATAACTCTTTGGCCATGACATTGCGTGCGTTAAGATAACTTTCGAGTGTAGCGCGCAAGTGTTGGTGTTGCATAGGAACTCTCCCTGAGTTCCTATGAGCGATTGGCACAAAGTTATGCCCTTGGAGGGGCATGACATATCGTGGTGGGAGCCACCTTTTTGGGCAATATGTGGTATGTGCCATGTGATGTGTTGCGTGCCCATTTGGCGGGTCCATTGCTCCAAGCCGAACCCGCCAATGGACCTCATATTGTGCAAGCCCCTTCTCCATACTCCCTACGATCAATTGCAAGCCTAACCTTCGTGAAGGGAAGCTTGTGTGGTGAACCCGAAGCGATGCGTTGGGAGCAAGGTGTGTATTTTGCAATTTTCCATACTTTCATGTGCCCACTTGGGAAGCAGCGCTCGTAACCTTTCAAGGCGCCCCAAGTGGAGCACATATGTGGGATCAGAGGTCATTGGTGTCAAGTCATTGTGTTTAGAAGGATTAGGTGATTGCACGATCCAAGCCGAAGATATTATAATATAATTATGCACCTTTCAAGGCACTTTTGTGTGTGCTTGTGCCAATTTTGCCATTTTTGGCCTGTCATGATGTCAAGTGGCGACTGTGTATCTCAACGTTGCGCTCAATTGACATCATGACATAAGTATGATATGAGGGTACATACTTCGGTGCCCAACATATCTTGGACCCGGCGAATAACTCCTCTGAGGCTTGGCATACCGTGGCCGCCATGTTGGCGATTTGGGACTATCCCAAATCATGGGCTCACTTGGCGACCCTGCCATTCCCAATATCGGAGGAGTTGGGCGATGCCCAAAAGATATGTTGGACCAATATGACTTGATACCAATCCTATGGCACACTCTGGTCCGAGTCGGGCATGTGCCTCATTTGCCCCAACCATGAGTGTGCGCATTTTTGGCCATTTTGAGCAATTTTCCACTTTTGCTGCCCGCCGTGCACTATGTTCTAACCCTCGTGCACGCCGGACGCATGGACCGATGGACCATATATGACATGGGTAATATGGGTAATGGTCCCCATGGTCCACACACCACGTGGGCGAAGCAGAGCCACCTTCGTTAAGGCGCTAGCCCCAAGTGAGTGTGGGCAAGTTTGCAATTTTGGCATTTGTGGACCCAATTGGGATCGTTACCACGCCAAATGGCATTGGAATCTTCGAGCGCCAAGGGCATGGGAGTCTCCATTGGACTCCCGGTGGATTGCGTATGGGAAGGCGGATCCGATCTCCAAGCCGGTGTGGAGATATACTATTGGGAGCACACCGAATTTTGGCTCATTTCAAGCAGCCAAAATGACCCCATTTTGGGACCCCAATTTCCCCCTTCCGTGTGGTCAATTGGCTGCCCCATATCTCTCAGCCCATAGAGAGCCCGGACCCAATTTCAAGTTGTACACTCAGATACGGATCCTAGGTCCCGCCTCCTACCCCGTGGGCCATTGGCTTTACCTTGGCCGGGCAAGCCACGGGTGGGAATGACGCCAGGTTTGGTGATTTTGGCATCATGACCCCACTTGACTCATCCGTGTTGCCCTGATACCGGAACCTCAGGGGGAACCAGGTCGGGTGAGGGCTCCAGGGAGTTCGTGCTCGAAGAGCATAGGGTCAGTTGCCTCGTCCCTACCTCTGGCGGGTCCGGACGAGGGGTCAATTTTGGGGATTTTTGAGTTAATTTCAGTTTGGGCTGAAACAGCCCATTTTCAGCTACCAACTCCTGGGTGATAATGGCGGGGTCATATCTCTGGCCCAGATGGGAGTTGGGACGTGCCGCTAAGGGAGCATGGGGAGCCACTGTCGGTCGTCCTTGGAGTCCCTTGGTTCCCAGGAACTCGCTTGTGGCTAGGCGAGACACCTCTCCCATTGGCAGGGTTTCAGGGTCCGGACTGAGCAGGGCATGGGTTGTGTTTGAGCCCCCGCCCCCACCAGCCACTGAGAGGGTCGGACCTGGGATTGGGATATGAGTCGGGATAGAGTGTCTATTGTCCTGTAATGCCCTTACCCCAGTCCAGTCTTAACCCCATGTGTACATATCCTGATGTGTTGCTGTACATACTTTCGTTCCCTCATTTCAGAGTGGCAAGGATTCTGAAACGCCTTGTCACATGACACGAGCGTATTGATGCCCTTGTGAGCGTAGTGCCTTGCCTGCCTGCTCACCTGTGCGTGTCACCGCAGCGTCCGGTGGCCGGCCCCCCACGGGAACGCGTCAATATCTTCTCATGAATGCTTAGCCCTCCTAGTGGTCTGCACCCTGGGGGGCTGGGGCGGCTCTTTTTGAGAGGTCCTGGGTTCAATTCCCAGTCGGCCTAGCTAATTAGAAAGATCCCATGTGACATGGCAGTGACCTCAGCGCCACAAGCCATGCCACCTCAGCACCTATGGAACCCAAAACAAAGAGTGCACATCTCTGATGGCACTATAAAAGAGGGAGTGCCCATGTGGGGAGTTTTCACATGTTCGTAGGATATTTTCTAACTATGTTTTCATATATGTGTAGTTATTGTGAGTACCTTTGTTGATACACTATCTCCTTTAACTGCAGCCCTTCATGTTGTTGATTTGATCCTGTGGTCCCTTGCTTGCACTGTGGGTACTTGGAGTTCTGGTTGATTTCATCAAAACATTTCTATTTGGAAAACCCCAGCTACACCAAAAAGCAGCAGGAGCAAGCAGAGGTGCAAACAAAACAGTGTCATCAAAGCAATCAACAGTGAAAGCCTGTTTCAACTTTCCCTTGATTGAATTTGAGAGTCTGCGGGAGATGTGAAGTGCCTTGATTTCGCTTTGCTTCCCCCATCCCCACTGTCTGTTGCCTTGTTTTCTGCCCTTTTGAGGTCACTTAACCCTATTTTGAGGTTGCTGGATGCAACCGCGACATCCATGTGTGGCGAGTGTTTTGAAGAATAGCATTTCCATTTTTAGGTCACCAAGTTCTATTTTTAGAACACTTGTGCTATTTCTAGTAGCAAGTTGCCATTTTGAGAACGCCACCCTACCACCCCCATGTTGCGCTTCTTCAAGGTCCGTAACCATCCAATAAGTGTGCCGGTCGCACTGGCCAGGTCGGTTTCTCTCCAGGTCCCCTGCATTCCGAGATCTCAACTTTAGGGTTGTTACTAAAAATAGTAGAAATCGTGAAAATTTCTCTTGGCCGCCATTTCAACATGTCGTGGAGTTGGACAAATCCGTGGATACCCACAGCCATTGGATAGCAGTGCCTGGTCGAACGGCGCCATTTGTTTCCCTTCTGTTCTCGCCTGGGCTTAATTGGCTGAAACAAAAGTCAAAAAACAAATTCCGGACTCGAAAAAACCTTTTCTTTTCCGTTGTTCATTTTATCATCATTAGGTAGCATATTTTCGGGGTCGAGGATTCAGTGGTGATAGCGGTTTCTCTCAAAGAAGCGATGTGATAGAGATTTTCAGTTTCTTTGGGTGTTGTCGTGTTTCCACTTTCTGACCAGGTTGGGCATGGTACGCGCTCCCAAGGATCAACAAGGAGCGAGCATACCCCTTCACGTATCCCTGGACCGTGAATATGATCTGGGAAGGGGGGTGACGTGTATCCCATGCCCCCCCTCTTGAATGGCTTTGTGTTTCATGGCATCTAACTCTATCTGCTTCCTGGTTTGATGCCGTGTGCCACTGTGAAGCCAATCAGCCAACAATTTGTGTTTGTGTTACTTTCATGCAATTTCCGGCATAGAATTTGACAAATTTTATTATCGAATCGCTTCTTACTCAACAGGATAGATATTAATGCCCTCCAGCAATTCAGTCGAGGCTTGTCCGCTGGTGTGTGCTCCACTGGTGCACCTTTTGCGGTTCGAGTGCTACCTGCTGCTCGGCCTGTGCTTTAATGCGGGCCAAGCGACTGAAAACCCTTCTGACCGCGTGCTACCCTTGGAACCCGTTTTGCCCAGGTAGTTGGCGACACTATTGTGCAACCCCTGTGACGAAGTGTGAAATAGACCACTTGCAAACCCCTTGCACACCGTACCCAAAGTTTCATTTCACCCTCTTCTTTGGTGTTTTTGGGTGCCACAGAGTCCCCCATGGCATGTTCCATTAGTGTATTATGACACAAACCTCTGACATGCCTCATAAGTGTGTCCCATACCCACGTAACACCTCCCCCCAAAATTGCCAAATGTTGGGGTCGTGTAACCACCCCCTTGCACAACCATCCCCTTGGACATGCCATCCTGGCAAGAGGGACCTTGCTTTCATGGATTGCTTGTGATGGACAGGTTGTAGAGAAGGAAGAACAATGTTTTTCACCATCAAACACCACAATATTTCACATTAAACCCCATTTTTGTCTACCCCCATTGGTGTGTGCAACCACCCAATTTCACCGGTTGCACTTGTGCAACTGTTTGCAACTGTGTGCAACGGCCATGCTACGTGCGGCGGGCGCCGTACTACAAAAAAAAAGAATGCACTCAATGCGACCACATTTGGACAATGCACTACAAATCACACACAGCACGGGCAAAGATGCATCCTCCATCATTCGAATCACATGTCATCACCACAGTGGAGCCCCATTTCAAGGGGTCTTTGTCGGATGGCGGACGTCAGGCGTGCCCACGATGCACTCGTGTAGCAAACAATAGCATAGCGTTCCCCACACCAACGCGTAGGTCCATGTGGTTGCACAATGCATCAATAACGCAAAGAAGAAACATAGCAATAAACATCACGTTTTCTTTGGCATTTCAATCTCCAAAACGAGCCCAACAGCCTCGGCAGGTGTGTAAACCTGCCAAATTGCGTCCTTTGCACGTTTCTTGTATCGCTTTTGCTCACTGGTGCGGGCATTCAGGTGATCCAATAAGGCGATACCCTGTGCCGTTGCCGTAGATAGTCTCAAAAGGTCATCCATCCAGTCTGCACTGCTAAAGCTACCGTAGGTAGTTCTAATGAAACTGGAAATAGCATTTCCTTGCAAAAACCATTGCAAATCTGGCAAATGGCTAGTAAATTTCTCGTGAAAGTTAAAATGCGGCAGCAACGGCAGCAGGCGCGACGGCGGCGCCAGCGCAGTTGCGCAGGGATTGCACTGTGCAACTGCAGTGCAATTCTGTGCAACTGGCAAAAATTTAGTGCAACTGCGTGCAAACATCACTTCTTCGGTGCAACTCTACCTGGGCAAAACGGGTTCCTAGGGGAATAGTGTTATCTCTGTCCTGTTACAAAAATGGATACGAATTGGAAGCTAGGGCGACTCCGGTGGATGATAGAAGGCCCACAATTGTGATATGGCCAAAGCCTGGATCTGCTGCCTCCGCCAACACCAGCCAGCCCAGTAAAACGGAATGGGTACGCGTTAATGGGCGCATTTGCTTCGGCATTGCCACACCTACACGTATGGGGGATCACCGGTCCCTTGAGGCTCGAGGAGTCCTAGTGGAAGAGGAGTTGAAGTTGAAGTGGCTGAGGTAGACACACTGGAACCTAGGAAAGTACGTCGTTCGTTGCTCTGCAATCCGCAACTGAACTCTTCTTTTTCTTCTTGTGCTTTGGCTCGGGCCCTTGCCATGTCCCTCCGTTGAGTTCCTCACCCAACCTATGTATCCTATGTGGCAAAGGACATTGTCTTCTTTGAATACTCACATGTGTATGAATCATTGGACTCACTGTGTTGTACATTAGCTCCGTTCATGCTTCGTGTTCATTACAGGGATGATGACAGGTATACATGAGTGTTAGACAATTGTCTCATTTGATGATGCAACATATTTGGTCGCATGGTCACACTTATTCACTGTGTTCATTCAAGTGACCTTTGCAAATGTTGTTACACAGTGCTTGGTCAGGTTCACGTCAGCATGTCATGTGTTGGTTCATTGCTTGTTTGTTGATAAAGATCATTGTTTCGCGATTGCATACTTCCTGGATTTTGTGCCTATTGCCCTTAAGGAGATTGCCCAACGTTTTTGCTACTTAAAACGAGGAGGTAATTTTGTGAAGTGCTTTGAGGTGCACGTTTTGGAGCATCTGTTGCACTTTGTGTCTATTTGATTGCCGTATCTCCCTAACCGCATGGCCTTCCAAAGCTTCAGTCTATCCTTTGCTATCAGGGTGAACCATGTGAGAGTATAGACTAGTGGTTTGTCTTCGGTTCAACATGTCAAGGGTGTCTTCTTGTGCAATCCCGTTTGGGATGTGGTCCGCCCATGGCGTAGTCCAATTCTTCGGTCTTCTGACCCTTGCCGTGTGGTTGACCAAGCTTCCACCTTTCCCTAAGAATAGAGGTCCAGTCCCTAACTTAGGTGAACTTGGGACCCTCCCTCTCCATGTGTGGTGCAAGGTAATTGGCTCTCCTCCCCCAAGTGGTTAGACAACCTCTTCTCCACTTGGGACAGAGACCCTCTTATCTCCTCTTCGGATAGGGACACTCTCCTCTTGGGATAGGGACCCTCCCCTCTCCTCTTGGGATGGGGACCCTCACCTCTTGGGATAGGGATACTCTCCTCTCCTCTTCAGATAGGGACATTCCCCTCTCCCCAACAGAAAGTGATTCTCTTCTCCACCTGGGAGGGGCACATTATCCTCTCCCCATCGGATAGAGACTCTCTGCTCGCCTTGGGACAGGGACGCCATGGACGTGGTCTCATGGGACCCGTGATATCTCTCTTTGTGCACTCACTCTGCGGGCCGGGTCTAGGTCTCTACATGTGACCCGGGGCATCTTCCTATCCAATGTTCTTACCCAATCTCTCTCCAGGTGCATGCATGCTCTCATTGGTCATGGTTAGGCAAAATCCTTTTTCCATACAGATGCTCTCCTGGAGTGGTTTATGGGAAGGTCGAGCGCTTCAGGGCATGGATTGGTGAAGGTCTCTCCTAGGGCAATATATATGTTCTCCCTTGGGGCGGGACTCCCTCTCTTCGGGATAGGACAATCTCCCCATGGATATACTCTCACGGTTGTTCAAGTGTACAATCTCGTGTGATTTGGTTTGGGAGGTAGGTAGGTAAGTGCACTCGGTCGTGGAGAGGCGCCCCATGGTTCCTGCTGGCGTCGAGTAAGAAAAAGTCACTGCCATGTCTCTCTTGGAGGGCTTGATCCAGGCCAAGCCCCCCTTAAAACCCTTTTGTTGATGCTAAGACAAACTTAAGTGTTTTTATCTTACTTTTGTTGCCTAAAGTACACTTTCTCAAAGTAACTAGGGTTGTGACCCTAGCCCCCCATGAATTTCACCCCTACCACTCAACTGAGCGGAGGTACCTTCCTTCATGGAGGATATACCGAAATAAAACAGGCATTTCATGCTTTAGGCCTTGGAGGTTAAGCCTAGTGGTCTCCCACCCCAAGACCCCTATACTCAATTGTTTCTACCACTTATTGTGGTCCTACTTTGTAACTGTTTCTGATTTCAGTTGCATGGCCAAGTCATTTTCTGTGTGGTCCTGACATCTATGCCCCACATTCCTAACCAGCACCATTTCACCCAAAAGAGTGCACATGAAGTGCCTAATGCTATCTCTGAGGCAACAGTCAGACCAACTTTCATATAAAATCTTTTGCATTGTCCATATGTGATTGAATCTTTGTGTATAAACCTGCTTTGTCTATCTGCAGCCCTTCTGTGTTACACTGGATTCGAAAACCAATCATTGATTCGATCCACATCCTGTTCCTGCTCTACTTGCTGCTTTGGTTTGGGTTTTCAACTACAAAACCTGCAGGAATACATGAAAATATCTAGGGCATAATTCAAGGACGTCTTTCCGGTAGCAGAGGCAGTCCCTTGTGACCTTTTGAACCGACCCTGAGATAAAGTGCAGCACAAAAGCTCAACAACAAGTTCATCATGTCCAAGCCAAGCGTCAGGACCTGGCCGATCCGAACTGTCCAAGTGCAAATGGGCAGCATGGCCCACCCAATGAGTGAACCACCTTACCGAGCTCCACATCATCTCAGTGGCGCATCTGGGTCCCAAGGAGATCAAGAACGCAGAAGGGCGGAAGAAAATAAAGGCCTAACCACCGAGGCCTTAGCAGCACACGGTGGAGACAGCTACAGTCACCTCCACAGACGTGTAGCTGCCTCAACATCCAGATCCAATTGTCCAGCTTCATCCTCAACTGCCATTGAAGGACCTGAGGAGTATGAGGAGCTGAGGAAGAAGATGGATGAGTACATCCTACATGAGGAGTACTACAAATCCATATGTGGGGAAGATGGAGAGGAGCCATTGGCTGTACATGGATCCAGACCACGTACAGACCTAGGGTCCTACGCGCACTCTGGTCCTCCGTCCAATGCATCCCTGCCAAGACGACTAAGACCTGAGTATCCAAGACCATGTTGTCCAACCCCAAGGGCTCCCGAAGTGGGCCCGACCCGAGTCGAAGAACAACATCATCCAAGGCCAACCTACGGTCCCCTGGATCATACGGCCGAGCTGTTGGCCAAACTCCTGTCTGGATCAGAAGATCCAGATGTAACGGCCCTATCGGAGGCCATTAAGGCTAAACTGGGTATTGCAGAACCCTTACCCAAGCCAGAGTTGCCCTCTCTCTCTCCAGGATTGAGTACCCTGGCCGAAGATCTCAAGGGATCAAGGGTCTCAAGGCTGTTGCCTAAGGTCACCCGCCCCAGCCCCTTTCACCCCCGTGCCAGGACAGTGCCTATGGCTGATCTACAGGACGTGCCTGTCACAGAGAGTGAGAGAAGAGGGCTGTCAGCCCTGGCCCCTCTTGCCGGCGTGTCGCCTTCAGGCCTAACTCCGGGGGGTGGGAAGACGGGCAGACCAATTGCCCAGGCGAACATCCAGCTGGAACTGCCGGAGTACGACCCCAAAAACCTGCCCGAATGGGCAGAGGAATTTGCAGAGTTCCTTTTGTTGACTGGCCAATCGCATGTGGATGTGGCCACCAAATGTTCACTGCTAAAACGCTCATGCAAAAAGAAGTTTTTGCAAAAACAGGTGAAACAGATTGTGAAAACCTGTTCTACCTGGGCAGAGGTACTCCTGAGGTTGGAGAAAACATTCCCCGTCTATGAGACTGACCTCAGCGTACGCACACAGATCGAGGAGCTACCTATGCTCCCTGAGTTTCCATCCGCTGCACGAATTTCTGAGTATGTGTGCGACTTGGAGTACTTGTTTTCGAGGATGAACGTGGGCTCCTACAGAGCCACTGAGCCCCACCTGTGGCTCATGAGTAAGATCCCTCAGCGTACGTGGGATGATTGCCGCTCCAACTCTGAGAGGAAGAGCAGGACCGACTCGTACGATGAACTGGTGGATCTCTTGATTGAGCTAGCTCTTGAGAGAGAGAATGACTCCCACATGGAGACATTCCTCAAGAAGCATTTGAGACGAGGTGGCACCCCTACCCACGAACGTGGCGAAGGGAAGGGGCATAGAAGTCCCACTAACACCAACCAGGGAGGTGGTAAAGGGAGGGGCAACCTACGTGCCATGAACGAGGTTCAACCTGATGCAGGCACACACCCCCTGTTCTACTGCAGACCTGTGAATGACAAGGGGGGACCTTGTCATGCCTCTGACTGCGATCTCCGCAGTGGCTGTATGCTGCAGATGAAACATCAGCAGCATACCAAAGATGGGAAATCTGTGACCCATCAGGACCACTTCAGGTGTACCATCACCTGTGGTTACTGTGGCAAACGTCGTCACTACGAGGACGAATGCCACATCAAGAAACGCGAGAGTGACAAACTCAAGCGTCAGGAGGCGGAACGCCGGAAGACCCAGACGCCCGCCAGAAATCCCCCGAATGGGGATAAAGGTGGTAAAGGAGGTGGCAAGGGGGGTGGCAAAACTGGACCCCCTAACCCCCAGAGGCGCTCATCAGCCCCGTTGCTACACCCACTCCTGCTGCTACACCCGCTCCTGCCGCAGGTGACCCTAAGAAACGCCTTCAAGGGGATAACGCTACCCCTGAGGGGAAGAATTCCAAGAATAGGCGCTTGGCCTCGATTGCCAAGTCCCTCATGGCTGCAGGGGTGGATGTGAAGTTCCCTGATGAGGAATAGGGGGGCGGCTCCAAAGAGGAGGACTTGGTTTTCTGGATCCTCGTGAAAATCGGGGAACAGGTTTTTCGAGCGGTGCCTGATACCGGTGCAACACTTTCCATAGTGGCCCGGCGCCTGCTTAAGACTTTCAGGAAAGCTAAGACAGTGGCCATAAGAGTAGGGGATTGGCGTACCATCCATTCCTTGGGGGGGGTCGATGTGACCATATGTCTGGGCGACGAAACCGTGACCCAACACTGCAGAGTGTTGGACACTGACGCCTTTGACCTCGTCATTGGCACCGACTTTCTCCGAAGAAACCCCCAGGTAAAAATGCTGTCCCTACAGCGTCCCTATTCTTTGCACTGCGACTTTGGCAGTGGGCTATTCTCCGTTCCTTTGGAGCTGTCAGGACGAAAAGAGTCTTGTCTGCGCTACGCAGCCAAGACGAACTATCGTACTGAAAACTACCAACTGGCCCGTCACGTTCTTGAAAATGGACTGGCGGCCCTTCAGGTAAACCTGGATGAGATCCAGGTGGAATTGTTGGCGAGCCAACAACAGCACATCATGCAGTTGTACTGCTTGAAACAACTGAACAATGCTTTCCGTTTTTTCTGGAAAGCAATGGGCCTAGCGTATGCTAACCCTCCCTTCTCCCTGCTCGCGAAGGTTCTAACCAACATCGCTTATGAGGGAGGAAGGGTTGTTATGTGCACCCCTGACTGGGGTTGCTCTGGTGAACATGCTTACTGGCGCCGTATGTCAGATCGAATGACCATGGGAAGAGTGCAACTCCCCGACAGTACCATCTATGTGCCTGAGGACTCAGACACAGCTATGCAGGCCCCTGAGTGGGCCAGTTTCCTGTCCATCGTCGATGGATCTCTCAATCCTGTACCCCTGTGTGACCTAGACCAGGTGCTACTAAAAGAGGTCATGGCCGAAAATCGTGGCCTGACCCTTTATGATCTCAAAAATCGATCTCCTGAGCACCTATCTGCCACACTTACAGGGTGTGAGTCTCCTGATGACTATCTGGAACCTGCAGCTGTAAAAGAGGATGCTGACGACCAACTGTCTGAGATCGCCAGCACTATTACCTCTGTTGATCCCAGCTGTGTTGACCTAAAACATAGTGCTTTCCTAGCCCAGCTGTTGCTAGAGGAGGTAGATCTAGAGTCAACCTCTGAACCCGCTTCCCCTGTTGGGAAGCCAGTGCTACACATGCAGCCTGTGCACACAGGTGAACCCGTGGCCCGGAGTGCTGATGCTCTGGCGCGGCCTGCTGCTAATAACATGCCATTGTCTGAGCATGACACTCAAGAACTCCGGCGGCTGTTGTACCTGAAGGCTGAAGATATTGAGCGCCAAGAGCGGCTGCAATACCTCAGACAGACCTGGAAATCCTCCATCTGGTCTGAGGAGGACGATGAGTCCTATACGCTGCCTGATCCTGAGATACCTCTAGTGTATTCTCTACACTATGGGCAGCAATGTCCCCCTGAGTGGGACGATGGTACTGTGCCTGCCGAAACTGCTGATCGGCAGAAAAAGAAAGAACATGGAAAAAGCAACCTCCATGCTCAGGAGGATTTCCTTCAGAAACTCGAGAGTCTTAACCTTGACCCCCGCCTGAAGAAACTGCTGATAACCTATGAGGAGGTGTTCGGCGCCTTGCCGCCTCCCCTTTCTTGTAAAAAACTGGTCCAGATGGACCTGAAATTGAAACCAGAATTGGAAAAGACGCGAGTGAGGCGTCGTCCCCATCCCGCTCCACAGGAACAGGTTGAAGAAATTGAGCGCCAGATCCAAGAATGCATCGATGCTGGCCTCGTTGAAGAGTATAAACACGGGGACTATCCCCATCAGTCCCTGTTTCCTTGTTGCTAAACCTGGGTCGACTGCCCTACGTCTTGTTGAAGACTATGGTGAGGTCAACAAGAAAACCCAGAACCACTCAGGGAGTATTCCTAACATGGAAAACACCCTGGAGCGTATTGCCAAATGCAGGTATAAGACCAAAATGGACAAACGCTCTGGTTTCTGGCAGGTGGACCTAACCGCCGCAGCTCAGGAGCTGTTGGCCTTTATAACCCCTAAGGGTCGTGTTTTCAAGTGGAAGGTTATGCCCTTCGGGGTGGCTAATGCCCCAGCGCTCTTCCAGGAGCTTATGAACAAAATTTTGTACATACTGAGGCGCAGGCCTCTGGTACAAGAGTTGATTTCTCGGGGTGCAGAAATGGAGGCTCACATCGACGACGTGAGTTTGGGTACTAATACCAAAGAGGACCACATCCTTCTCCTCCGTGAATTTTTCATTGTCTGTCAAGAAAACCATCTCCAAATCAAACTCGAAAAATGTGAGTTTTTGAAAGAAGAGATGGAGTATTTGGGTTTCAACGTGGGGTATGGCTGGTGGAAACCAGCCGCGTCTAAGATGCAGCCCCTACAGGACATGCAGATTCGCGATGACCCTAAGAAGGGTCTACACGATGTGAGGAGTTTTGTGGGCGCCTGTAATTTCTATCGGCGTCACATCCACATATTTTCTTACTCCTCTGCACCCCTCACTGAGCTGATCAGGAAAACTACTCCCTGGAGGTGGACCTCCAGAGAGGAAGAGTGTTTCCAGGAGTTGAAGAAGAAGATTGCCTCCTCCAACTGCCTGGGAGTGCCCCGCCCTGAGGGCGAGATAGTCCTGATCACTGATGCCAGTGATGTAGGGGGGGTTGGTACGATCTACCAATGGCAGGAGCTTAACCTCGCTGAACTAACCCACTGCCATTATCGTACTACTGGACTGAACCGTGATGGTTCGTTGAAACATGACTATCCTACCAGTGAGTGGCGACTGGTGCCACTGGGACACTGGAATTGGAAATGGGACCAGGCGCGTTCCAACTACAGCACCTATGACCAGGAACTCCTGGTCGGTATGTTGGTGCTATCGTCACAATTCCGACTTCTGGGATCTAACACTATCCTCTGGCTGTGTGACCAGGAGCCTGTGAAGTCTTTTCAGAAGGGCCCACCACCAGAAAAAGCAAAGCTAAAACGGTGGTGGACTTACCTGAGCCAGTTCAGGCTGACAGTGCATCACATCCCCGGGATTGAGAATGAACTGTCTGACCATATATCGCGCAACAACTTCGATGCGCTTATTGGTGAGAGCTCCGAGGCGCTCGCCAAACAGGCTTTCCAGCGTATGGATGTCCAGCTTGACCTGTCCATGCGCACTGCTGGAATCCTGAAGGGTTGGAGTCTAACCGACTATCAGTCAGAGTATGAAGAAATTCTCCAAACCCTCAGCACTGGTCTCGAACCCTGTGTCATTGACGGGCACCAGTGGTACAAAAACAATCAGTACCTCTTCTACGAGGACCGAATTGTTGTGCCTGAGGCACGACTGGATGGGTGCCTACAGTGGTCCCATCTCAGTTCTGGTCACACTGGCGCTAATCGCTCAGTGGACTTCTTCCGTGAGTGTTTCTACTCTAGTCTAACCCTGACTGAACTGAGGTCGCGTATGCAGACCATTGTGGATGCTTGTGGCTGTCATGCCAGCAAGCAGAGCGACAGTAGGGATAGGGGCCTGATCTCCAGCTTACCCATACCCTATTGTGCTAACTCTCTTCTCTACGTGGATTTCATCCACGGCCTACCACGCTTTGGCGGCTATGATAGTTGCCTCGTGGTCACCTGTGGTCTATCTCGCTTCACCCGTGTGTTCCCTTGCAATAAGAAAATCACAGGTGAGCAGACTGTGAAAGTGTTGGTCGAACAATGGTTCGAACCCTATGGAGCACCTATGCAGGTGCACTCTGATGAGGGTGTACGCATCCGCAGTGACACTGGGTGGTACAAACGAGTGCTAAATGCCCTCAACGTGGAGGTAACCACAGGTGTGCCCTATACCCACACGTCTAACCCTCTCTGTGAGGGACACAACCGTGTGGTGGAGCACAACTTAAGAATCCTGATGAAACAGGAGCGCACCAAGGACTGGGTACGCCTAGTGCCCTGGGCAGTGCTGTCCATGAACTCACAGCGGAGCTCTTCTACGGGTTTCACCCCCCACGAACTGTTCCATGGAGGACGACCTGCTTGGTTCTTCAAAACCCCCTTTCCTGAGGACTTCAAGAGCCCTGTAAGAGATTGGCTGGAACACAAGCAGTCTCTGGCTAACCAGGCTGGTACTAACCTGAGGCACATTCGTGACCATTAACAGAGCCGACAGAACCGCCTACGGCGACCTGCCAGCTTCAAGGTTGGTGACCTTGTTCTGGTACACCATTCACGCCTACCCTCCTGGCCACGTAACTGCCTACAGGACCCTTACTTTGGACCCTATTGTATCATCAGGAGAGATGGATCCAGGATCCATGTCAGGTGCAGTCCACGTCTAGGTGGTGAACTGCTGTGTGCACCTAAGCAGTTGAGGCACTATCACTCCCCTGACGACTTGTCTTGGGATGAGTGGCGCCTCAGCGACAGTGAGATTGAACGTAGAGACCTAGAGAACGCTGCCAGTGCAGAGGAGGCAGACGAACTCGAAGAGATGACTGCCGATGAGATGGCAGTCGATGGTTACTACGTGGTTGCAGGCATTGCTCGCCACGAGTATAAACAGGGCTGGAAATTCCTTACCCTGTGGGATGGCTATGGGTTGTCTGAGGCGACCTGGGAACCTATGTCAGCCTTCATACAACCAGATGGGAGTATCAACCCCATCTTCCGCACTTACCTTGTTGAGAACAACGAGGGGCAGCTCCTAACCCGTGCTGAGACTATGTCACAGCGTAAGAAGCGAAACTAATCTCCCTGTGTCAGTCTGTGCCCTGCAGACCCATGCCTATGGTTTCCAGCGTGAGCGAGGTGGCCACTTATCTTGATTGCAGCCACCAAGCGAGTGTGTGCCTTGTTGACCATGTGTTGCATGGGTACTGCCCTAATGTAATGACCTTGGAGAGCCAACGAAGAACGGTGGCTTACTACACCAGGGGGAAATGACAAGCAAGGTGTTATGAGGCAAGGTGTGCCTTCCCTCCTTGGGGACAAGCGAGCCCACAGTTAGGACCCCTGACTGGTCCAGACCCATGGGGTTCTACCCTTCCTTACAGGGTTTACCATACCCCTAAGTGTGCTATGTATGTCTGTATGTGTCTCACTTCTCTCCCCAGTGTGGCTCCCGGAGACCGGGCTTCGCTGACGTCGGACCGAAGGTCCTAATCAGGTACTATTACCACTCCTATGGCGCCCAATTCCTGTGCTGGCGCCTATCCTTGGGGTAAGACGGCAAAAGCCCTACCTACTAGAGGGGAGGGGTGGCCAAGTGTGCTAAGGGCATACAAAACGCCCATTTTTGCTACAGGCCAAAAGCTAACGCACTCCCCTGCCCACGAGTAAAAGCACGCGGGACAGGAGACACCACTACACTACACTGACTAACGCCAGCACCGGCCTTCGAAGGCAGGGTGAGCACTCATCACTTGCACTCAACTCCTGCCAGGCCTGCTGACCCTAACCCCTACACACGCTACTGGGTGCTGCAGTCAAAGATCACTCGGGCCCTAATGGCCCTCCTGTGAAGAAGACAAGAGAGCACAGCGCTGCTAAGCAACTCTGGCCTAACAGGGGACGCCACAACGTGTTTCCCCTGCTAGGGCTTGGACGGAAGGGGTGCTCTCGTTGCGTGCACAGTGCAGATGTCGTTGAAGTCGAACTGCCCTCGCCAGTACTGGCTGAGGCACAGTGATTTGATTTGTGATCAGCGCCCCTGTTTTGCTGGGGCAGAAAAATGGATAGCCACCGAAGGCAGCTGCTGTGTGCCCCATTCACCCTTAACCTCTCCCACCTGTACAACGGAGGCAAATGAAGGGGTGTTTGCGGCGGAGGAACCAAGCCACACTCCAGGTATTATACCCTTTTACAGTGTGACCTATAATACACTGTCCGCAAACACGCTGACGGATCAGCTCCCCTGTCAAGCAAGCAAGCTTTAAAAGACTCCTCAGGTTCTCTTAAAGAACGTACCGAGGAGCCTCTGGGTAACCTAAACAAGGTTTACCGTGCGCAATTCGCGTGGCCTACCCTTTAATGCATCATGTGCACGCAGGGAAGGGAGGCTGAACCTTAACCAAAATGACTCTACCAGGAGGTGAGCTCCTCCTGGGCTAACCTACCTTACTCACCATTGTATCGTGTGAATGCCGAATGAAACGAACACAAAACAAGCCTAAACGTTTTAAGCAACCCGACTTTAACGCGACGGCCACACACGAACAAACGCTTTCTTTACTCACCTGTGAAGAAGAAAACAAGGGTAAATTTGGGGTACAGGTGAAGCGTCAAAACTTGTGAATGCCTGGATTAGGCACATGCATCGCGAGCACAGCGCTTATTCCAACCCTACGTGCGCGCTGCGCGCTCCATTCGCATCGCATACCTTTCATTCCTGTTTTGACCTGTGCAGAGCACGAGGAGGAACACCCGAACCCCCAACGAACACAGCGTTGACAACCCTAACGTTTTAACGAAACAACCAACACGAACGCAATGCGTGAGTGTGAGGTGACACTGACATACCTGAGAGATGGGTTGTTGACCTGCTCTGTGGTGTGGGCTGAATTTGAATACTTGACTCTGAAGTTTATTAAAATTTTGATGCAACTGGGCAAAAATTTCCTTTGGAACTTTAAAAACTACGGCTCATACCTTCTTTTCCAAAAGCCCTTTACGCTTGCGCAACCCTTTTCTTGGAGTCCGCTTCCTTTGTGCTTGTCTGCGACTTCGAGTTATGTGTAAAAATGACGATTTCCCGCGTGGTTTCGTCGATCTTTAACGATTTCACTTGCTAAATCGCAACCCCTTCCGCTAAACCGCAGGAATCACTCCCTGCTGGTTACATTTTCTATTTTTTCCAGCTCCTGGAGGTTTGTGTCCTCCATTGGGAGTATTGCTCCGCCCTGGCCCTTGGTCAGGACGTATACTAAAACGCTGTTTATACAGCGATAGCCGTCCGCATTAGAGCGTTCGACTGTACCCTAGTGGTCAAGCATATGTGCTCTACGGAGGGAGTCCTGGGTTCAAACCCAACTACCCCCAAACTGTTTCCAAACGTTTTCGTCGCACGTCGGCGACTTTTGAGGAATGCCCCTTCGAAGGGACATCATTCACGGTACATTACACTGTTTTTCAAGGGTACCTACAGTGTGATAGGCTTCTATGAAGTGATGAGGATGTTTTTGGTAAGTTTAATGCATTTTCTGAGGTAATTTTGGGAATATTTGAGCCTTTTTCCTTCGTCCTACTAGCTTAGCTAACTAGTACTCCAGGGGGGAGTAAGAAAAAGTCACTGCCATGTCTTTCTTGGAGGGCTTGATCCAGGCCAAGCCCCCCTTAAAACCCTTTTGTTGATGCTAAGACAAACTTAAGTGTTTTTATCTTACTTTTGTTGCCTAAAGTACACTTTCTCAAAGTAACTAGGGTTGTGACCCTAGCCCCCCATGAAGTTCACCCCTACCACTCAACTGAGCGGAGGTACCTTCCTTCATGGAGGATATACCGAAATAAAACAGGCATTTCATGCTTTAGGCCTTGGAGGTTAAGGCTAGTGGTCTCCCACCCCAAGACCCCTATACTCAATTGTTTCTACCACTTATTGTGGTCCTACTTTGTAACTGTTTCTCATTTCAGTTGCATGGCCAAGTCATTTTCTGTGTGGTCCTGACATCTATGCCCCACATTCCTAACCAGCACCATTTCACCCAAAAGAGTGCACATGAAGTGCCTAATGCTATCTCTGAGGCAAGAGTCAGACCAATTTTCATATAAAATCTTTTGTATTGTCCATATGTGATTGAATCTTTGTGTATAAACCTGCTTTGTCTATCTGCAGCCCTTCTGTGTTACACTGGACTCAAAAACCAATCATTGATTCGATCCACATCCTGTTCTTGCTCTACTTGCTGCTTTGGTTTGGGTTTTCAACTACAAAACCTGCAAGAATACATCAAAGTATCTAGGGCATAGTTCAAGGACATCTTTCTCGTCGCCCCTGTGACGAACAGGAAGAGGCTCCGCGCGTGAAGAGGGGAGGCGGCTTACTTCCCGCTAGACCTGACTTCCATACAGATGCTCTCCTGGAGTGGTTTATGGGAAGGTCGAGCGCTTCAGGGCATGGATTGGTGAAGGTCTCTCCTAGGGCAATATATATGTTCTCCCTTGGGGCGGGACTCCTTCTCTTCGGGATAGGACAATCTCCCCATGGATATACTCTCACGGTTGTTCAAGTGTACAATCTCTTGTGATTTGGTTTGGGAATGAATGCGCCATGCGATGAGGTTAAGAGGTCTTGTGGAACCAGGTCCATGTGGGATTAGAGAGGAACCCCCGGAAGATCTGTTGGTCATTGAGCCATTTTTTTGGGATGCTCTGCCGTGATCAAGTACAATCTTTCTTCCTGCATCCATCCATTGAGCACACGGGATTCCAGGTCTCCTGAGGGTATGAGATCGATTAATTTATGAGGTCAATTTCCCCATGGTCGCATGTCCCACTGAGCGCCCCTATTGCTTTGCCTTTGACCTCGAGGGTGAGTCAATCATGTGAGGTTAATTTTCCTTTGCCATATTCCATGAGGAAGATCATGACGTTCAGGACCCTGGAGAGATTGAGAGGTTTCTTCGAAGCTAATTATCGCTGACTCTTTGTATGTTATTGGACTTTGGTGTACATACTTTTGTCTTCTTTTTTGTTAGGCGGGAAAGGTTGTACGCTTGTTTGTGTATTGCTGGCTAGCAGTCAAGATGTGGATTCTTATTGATTGTCGATGCTTTCATTTTGTGCAGCCGCGTTCCTAAGGAAGAACCACCTCCTAGGAAACTCGTCACAAGGCAGTCCCTGTGTGCTAGTAAGACGTGTATGCTTTCTGGTCCGGGGTGTATATGGGGGTAGGCTCCGGGGGATCGTCGCCTTGAAGGTCTTCTGCCTGGAAGGTGAGGGGGTGGGGAACCCACTTTGTGCCCTGCGCCATCGAAAGTTTTTGGAGGGCGGTTGCCGCGTCCTTAGGGTATGTGATGGCTGGGTGGTTGAGGTTGAGGAGGTTGACGGTCGCCTCTGTGGCTGCGGGCCGGGGTTGTAGGAACCTTTGTCCCCGGCCCTTGCCCCCTCAGGGAGGGGAGATCAGGCTCGGGTTGTGTTTGCTGGGCCATGGGCACTGGAGTGGGCGTGGGGGGGGGGGGGGCTGTTACATTCTGGGAAGATTTCCCCGGTGTATTTGGTTCCCCCGTTGGGCCTCCTTCTCGGGGGTGACGCGAGGGAGGGGGTTGGCGCTGCTGAGCTCCAAAGTGTCGCGCTCTGCCTTGTCCGGGGCGTTGGGTTGGTTGAGGTGGGGTTGGCAGTGCCATTTCACCTGAATCTGCAACCCGCTGTTTGGGCCCCGGCATTTGAGGGGGTACAGGATCTTCCCTCCGCACCAGACCGAGTCGCCTGTGTTGGCGTTGCGGTAGGGTTGTTGGACCATCGTGCCCTCTTGGAATTCTGGGTAGGTGTCGGGCTGCAGCCGTGCCGGTGGTTGTATGGGGGATGACGAGGATGCCTGGTCTCAGGGGGCGGGGGGGAGCGTTGCAACGCCTGCTGGGTCTGCAGTAGGGGCCGGGGCGGGTGCGCTGGGGTGGAAGGGAGTTGCCTTGTTGCCCACCTTGGTTTGTTGGGGGCTACAGGCGCGCGTGCCTCGCTTCCTGCGTGTACTCTTTGTTGGGACCGGAGGTGGGCGGGCTTCGAGAACGGGGTGGGTAGCTTGTTGAGATAGGGTCCAGCACGGGGGGCTCCGCCGATGTTGGCATGGATGCCTTTGCCTGGTATTTTGTGAGGTCGGCCAGTTTCTGTACTGTTTCTGGGGGGTCTGTGGGCCATGGTACTGCGGGTGGGCTGCCGCCAAAGGGTTTGTGGAGGTGGTACTGCCTCTTTGCTTTTGCCTGCATGACCCAGGCCACTGAGGGTTCGGGTGTGACGCGACCGTGGGGGGATCCTTGGGCCCAGTACATTGCTGTGTACAGGGCCTCCCCTCGGGCGCCCTCCCATCCTGTGGCAGTGGTGGCTTGGAGGAGTCGTTGTCGGCCTCTCAGGGGGTCCTCAGGGTCGACGTCCGGGCTGTAGGCCTGAGCTGCCATGAGGACCCCTTGTGCCCAGTGGAGTACCCCCCATTGGGCGTGCAACTTCAGGATGTGGATGGCAGGTGCCTCGAGGGTGCGTCGATGGCGTCTGATGGGGCGACAGCAATCTCCATTCCGGGGGGCCAGAGGTGAGTGGTGGCCATGCAGTGGAGGAGTGAATCAATGTGGATGCGCGAGACTGGGTTATTGGGGCCGTGTGGCGTTTTCTGGCAGCGCTGGGATGGTAGTGTGGTCGCAGTGGCATTCATGCGCGGTAGTGGGGCGGCAGTAATGGTGTGTTGTGCCTGTCCCTCCAGGACTATCTGTCGCTCTGTGCGAAAATCTTGAGGTAAATGGGCTGTGGGGCGGACGGTGATGTGGGCCAAGGCGCGTTGGTGTGCTGTTCTCCCACCATTGGCTGTCTGTGACCATTTGTCCCCCGGGATGTGCTGATGGTGGTGAATGACTGGTGCTTTGGTTGGGATGTCCTGAGGGCGAGAGATTCCATTCTGTGCAGTGAATTGGTGTCTTCCCTGGACCTGATGGGCACGGTGTATATGCCCGGACACCGTAACCAAGGTAGGTAGGTAGGTAGGTATCTTCGGGAGATCGGGATGCCTCCTTTGACATTGCAGGAAGAAGGTCTTACCAAGGGGACGTCCTGTCCCTCCCACTGCCCTATGGTGCCTCTTGAGCCGCTCCCGCATGTGTTTAAGAAGGCATTGTCGCGGCCACCCGGTCCATGTGTCCCAGGTGGGAGAGTGTCCCCACATGTGTCCATGGGTACGGCCACATGCCCCCTCTCTTGGGCGGCCGTGTGGAGTATCTCTCACCACAAGGGGTATTGCGCCCGCTAGTCTACGGTACGACCGCCTCACTCTTGTGGCTTGAGTTGCGGGGCCACTCTGTCTGGCAGGCGACCCCCTCCTGGACTGTGTACCGGCTCGCCTGTCACCGGTTGCTTCCATGGCTCCGGGTGATGTTTGCCATGGTCCCTGATGCAGCTTGGCCGGGCTCGGACCAGTGGCATTGGAGTACCGCTCCTGCCACTGGCCCAGTGGGTCGGCTGGGTCGCCCCAGTGCGTCCGACCCATGGGGTATTGGTTCTTTCCTGTCTCTTGGCCGCCCTACGTGTGTGCAGTGTCCTGGGTCGCTTGGTTCCTGTTCACCGTTGTGCCCGCGCGGTTTGCTGTGTTGCGTCTGCTGTGTCCTGGGCAACTTGGCTCCTGTTCACCGGTGTGCTTGCTGGGTGTGTTGTGTTGCGTGTGCGGTGTCCTGGGCCATGTGGCTCCCGTTCAGCGGTGCGCCCGCTGGGCGTGTGGTGTTGCGTGTGCGGTGTCCCGGGCCACTTGGCTCTTGTTCACCGGTGCGCCCGCTCGGTGTGTTGCTTTGCGTGTGCGGTGTCCTGGGCCACTTGGCTTCTGTTCACCGGTGTGCCCGCTCGGTGTGTTGTGTTACGTGTGCGGTGTCCTGGGCCACTTGGCTCCTGTTCACCGGTGCGCTCGCTCGGTGTGTTGCTTTGCGTGCGCGGTGTCCCGGGCCTCTTGGCTCTTGTTCACCAGTGTTCCAGGCCGTGGTGTCTCGTCCCTTTGTTGCCCTTGCCGCACGCGCGTGTGCAGTGTCCTGGCCCTCGTGGCGCCCGTTCACCGGTGTGCCCGCTGTGTGTGGTGCGCGTGTGCCATTGGTGGTTGTGTCCCTCTTCCTCCCCTCCTAATTCTCGTTTTTCTTTTGATAGAAAAAAAAAGAAAAACAGGGGCGCGCGTACACTGCAGGCACAGGCACGGGCCGCTGGTGCGGCGGTGCAATAGTGTTGTGTCCTCTGGCGTGTGTCGTCGGTGCTGTGGCCGCAGTCGCGCCCCAGGGGTGCGGCTCGCGCGTCCTGATGTACACGGGCATGGGCCAGGCTGGGTTTGGTTAGGTGTCTCTTTGCTTCTGGAGCTGGCTGGTTAGGCGGCTGTGTCGGCTGTGGGTGTGGGCTGTGGCTACGTTGTTTCCTCGGCGGGCCTGGTTAGGAGTCAAGGGTTAGCGGTTTCGGGATGTGGCTCGGGTTTGATTTGTGTTTGGGTTTTGGCTCAGTTAGGCGGTTGCAACGGTAGCGGGCCTGGGTTCGGTGCCTTTGGGCGTCGTGGTGCCCGTTGTCGTGCGTGTTGGCGTCCTTCGGTGTGAGGTTCGTTTGGTGACTTCTGGGCGGGGCCTGGCGTGGCGCCCCGTGGTGGTGGTTTGCTGGGTAACGGGGTTAGGTGGCGGCGCCGCTGGCCGGGGGGTCAGGCGCGTCGTGTGGTGTGGTGCGCAGGGCTCCTGGGGTGCTGTGGGTGCCGCCGGTGTCGGTGCGCCGACCCTTGTGGGGTGGTTAGGGGGTGTATGTGTGCGGGGCCCGGCTTTTGGTGATGTCCCACAGGCGGATGCCGTCTCGCTGTGTCTGCTGGAGGGTCTCCCGCAGGCGCCTGAGGACATACGGGTGGTCCTGGGGCGCGGGGAGGTTGCGGGGGTGGACTCCCGGGGGGTGGAGTGCATCGGCCAGCATGGCTTCCCATGCAGCCTGCGGCATCCACCCCCCCGCCGGCCGGAGGCGGCAGTTCTCCACCGACCCCTTGCGTGGCCGGACGACCAGGCCCTCGAGGGAGGGCTCTCCCCGGGCCCACTTTCGCAGCTCCGAGAGCTGCGTGTGGGTCCAGCGCTGCCACCACTGTCCCTGGGCGGGGCTGCAGTCTTGGGCGGAGGAGTGGGCGTGGGTGGGTGTGACGGGGTCGTGGGGACCGGTGGCGGTGGCGGGCCCGGGGGATTCCTCGTAGTCCTGTACCGTGGGGGTGCGCGGGGAGTGGGGGCGCGAGTGGATGTGGACTCGCGGGTGTGCGCGCACGGTCTCCGCCTCGGGGTTGGGCGGGGACTCACGGCGGCGGCGGTAGCGGGGCATGCGCTCTATGTGGGCTGTCATCGAGGGTTGGTAGGGGGGCGGGGATGCTGCTGGCGGACCCTGGCGTCGTTCTGGCCTGGTCGGGGGCGGTCCTTGGGCCCGGGGTGCGGGCTTTGAGAGTTGGCGGGACGAGTGGCGCTGTGCTTCGGCCGCGGCGTGCTCCGCTATGAAGGTGGTGGCGGCGACGTCAGTGACGGTGGGGGGCCGCCGTGCTGGGCGCTGCTGCCTCCGGGTCTGGGACGGCTGGGGCCAAATGTCAGAGAGAACGTCCTCGGGGGGTCGGGCTCGCGCTGCAGTCGTGGCGCCGGGTTTGGACTTGAGTTTGAGCTTGGCTGCGGGTTGCGGTCGTGGCGCGTTGACGGGTTTGGGTGGCTGTTTGGCGGCGGTCTTCGGTTTCGGCTGGGTCGCAGTTGTGGGCCTCGTCGGGGCGTGGGCCTTGGCGGCGGCGGGGTTGCTCGCGGTGGGGGCGGGTTTTGGGGGCCCGTTTGGGAGGTGTCCCCCGCGGCCTGGGGGGTGGAGTGCTGGATGAGGATGTGGTGGTGGTGGTGGATGAGGTGGTCGTTGTGGTGGGACTTGTGGAGTCGGAGGCGGAGGAGAGGGCTGTGGGAGAGGGCGGAGGGCCCTGGGCTTCGGGGGCGGGCGTGGGATGCTGGGTCCTGCAAGTAGCGAGAACGAGGGTGCGGGTTCGGGCGAGGGGCGTGTGCGCGCGTTTTCCCTGGTGACCCGTGCGTGCTGGTGCTGGTGTGGCGGTGTTGTCTTGGCCGCCCGGGCACGTGGGTTACCCGGGCAGTGGCCATATCTGCTCCAGGACATGCGGGTGTGTTTGCTGGAGGTAGTCGAGGGTGCGGAAGAAGCATCGCTGGATGCCGGGCATGTCCTCCTCTGTGAGGTGGGGGTAGTTTTTGGTGGGGGTTTCTGGGCCCGGCCACAGCAGCGCCATGAAGCGGGCTGCCACCATGTACGGGCAGAGCTGTAGGGTGGTGGGGCCTGGGGGGGTGGGTCCCCTTGCGGTTTTGGGGGGCTTCCCTCTGCTGGGGACGCAGCCTGACCACCCACACCCACCGGTCGGTGGGGATCCCCCAGGTCCGTTGGGTCCACTTGGCGAGGCAATACATCGCCCTACGAAGGCCCTGGCTGCTGCTGCGGATGGAGAGCAGCGTGTCCAGGGATTTGTGTTCCCACGTGCCCAAGATGTGGGGGTCGTCTGGGTCGTCCCCCCTGGCGTACGTGTTGAGGCCTAGGTTGTGTGGGGGGAGGGCGTAGTCGGCGGGGAGGAGGGAGTCGGTGCCGTGCACCACCCAGTGGTCAGTTGGTGCGTGGTAGTGGGTGGTGGAGAGGGTGTAGTGCAGATTGTACATGAGAGTCATGTACGTGGAGGGGGTTGGCTGCCAGTCGTCGGGGGTGGGGATGTCCCCCGGGACGTGGTGCCGGAAGTTGCTCAGGGAGGCCATTCGGGCTACCCATGTTTCCCGCTCCCACTCTTTGGTGTTGTCGGGGGTGGCGCTGGGTGGGGGGTGGGCCATGTTGGGCTCGCGGTAGCCGCGGCGGCCCTCGGTGCTGTCCCGCTCCGGCACGGGGTGTCCGACTAGGTGTCGCCCCCAGTCGATGGGGGGCACCCAGATCCGGCTCCCCGTGGGGGGCGGGCTCTTGCTGTCTGGGGTGGCGCGTGGGGGGCGGTCGTGTCGGGCCACGTGGAGGAAGGCGTCGAAGAGGAAGTCTCGGACGCCTTCCCCAAGGGTGGCCGCCCGGACCAGGGTGGTCGCCCGGATGCGCTCGGTGGTGCCGGAGGTGCAGAGGCACAGCACGTCCTGTTCCCCGAGTCTCCGGAGGTGCTGCCGTACCGCTGCGGGGTTGTGTAGGGCGTAGGGTTCGGCCGGTGCGGCGGCTGGTGGTGCGGGCTGTGATGGGGGGGGTGGTGTGGGTGGGGGGGGGTGGTCGTCGTTGTCGCGTGTGGGGTCCGGTGATGGGGTCTCTTGTGGCGGTCGCGGGAGGGGGGATTCGCGGTGGCGTGTGTGGGCGGGGGCATCGACGTCAATTGGCTGGTACTGGCTGCCGCATGTTGCGTCCGTGGCCTGGTCTCGGGGGGGGGGCGGGGTGGGGTGGTGTGCGGGTGGCACTGTTGGTGGTGTGGGGGGCGGGGGTTCGTGTTGTGCTGGCTGGGGGTCTGGGCGTCCCTGTGGCTCGTGTGGGTGTTGCGTGTGTGCGCCGTGCGGTCCTTGCGGTTCTTGACTGGTTTCTGGTGCCGGGGTGTGCGTGGGAGGCGGCTGCATGGGCGTCCGGGTGGGGCTGTGGTCCGTATGTAATGGGTGGCTGCTGGTGGATGGTGCTCGCTGGTATGGGGTGTGGGTCGGGGGGCTGCTGGTGGTGGTGGGGCGCTCCTACTAGGCCCTGTTGTTGCTGGTGTGTGTGTGCGGCTCCCCGCGGGTCCATGGGGGTGTTCCGTGGCTCGTGTGTCGTGGGCCCGTGTAGTGGGGGCGGCGGGTGGTGTTGGACCGCGTGGTGGAGGTGTTGAGGGTGTGCTGGTTGTGTGTGGTACCCCGGCGTTGGTGGGTGTGGTGGTGGGGGCTGGTGGTGGTGGAATACGTGATGGTGTGGTGCGGTGATGTGTGCCATGTGGGGTGGGTGGTTCGTGGGGCCTGGTTGTGCTGGGGCGTGGTGGGGATGTAGTTGGTGGGGGTCGTTGTAGCATGGGGGCATTAGGGGGTAGGGGTTGGGAGGGACGGGGGCGTGGTGGTGGTGTTGGTGGTGCCATGTCCCCTGGCTCTGCGCGTATGGTGGTCCTGGCATGGTGTGGACGTGTGCGGGCGGTGGTGGCTGACTCGGCTGCAGGGCTTTGGTGCTGCGGTACGGTGGTGGTGGTGGGCGCTGGCGGGCGCGGTGCTGTTGGTCTGCCCCGGGGGTCTGGGCGTGGGGTGGTGCGGTGTGGCTGGATCCGGGCCCTGGTCGGGGCGTCGCGCCCTGCTGGCGGGCGCGCTGGCGGGCCCCCTGACCTGTCTTGGTCTTCTTGGCCTGGTGGGTGTCGGGGGCGGGTGAACCCCCCTGTCCCCGTGAGGGCGACGGGGAGCAGGCGTGCCAGCGGTGTGCCTCTCGGAGGCTCGTCTCGAGGCCTCTGATGTAGGTGCGCTGGTCAATGAGGCCCATCCGTGTGCCGGTGGCCTCGTCGGGGGCAGCCAGGTGGGCGTCCCGAAAGGACGCCAAGCCCTTCGGGGGCTTCAGTTGTGCGGGATGGGGGTGGTGTGCCGGGTAGAGGAGTGCGCTGAGTGGGTAAGGTGTTCCTCTCCGTCGGCCGAGGGCGGTGTTGAACCGGCGGCAAGTGATTCGGAGGTAGGCTGCTTCCTCCTCTGGTGCCGTGTCCGCCCACGCTTCTGGCGTCGGTACTGCTGCTTGGGGGGCCGGGAGTTGTGGGTCTCGGAGGTGTAGGTCACGGTGGTGGAGGTATAGGGCGAGGAGGATGTGGTGGGCCGCCTCGTTCAAGCCGCCTCTGCTGTGGCGTAAGGGTGGGCTGTGGGAGGGCAGGGGTGTGCTGCTCGTGGCCACGGCTATGGTCCATGCGTGGTCCGCTGCGTCCGCCACGTAGTACCCTCCCAGGTGGTCCCGGAGGGTGTCAATGAGTGGCCTGAAGAAGCTGGGGTGGCTGGCGGGGGGGGGTGCGGCTGGGGCTGCGGGCCGCTCGCGGTGTTGGGGGTTGAGGTCCCCGCAGTGGGGGCAGTGGGTGAGGCGGACCCACGCTCCTAGGCAGACCCAGTGGTCTGGGTTGCAGGGCAGGGCCGTCTGTGGTAGCCGCTGGCGTACGCAGAGGGGACATGCGGTGGCTGGCGGTTGGTGATACCTGTGGACGGACAGTGGCGTGAGGGGATGGGGGCTGGTGGCGCGCACATGCTGGTGGGCGTGTGTGCGGTGCCTGTGGTGCCCGTGTGTGCCGTGCCAGTGTTGTGCTCGGTGGATGGTGTGTAGGCGTGGTGGGGGTTCCGTGTTGGTATGTCACGGGGTAGGTTCTCATGGTTGGTAGAACAGGAGTTTGAGGAGGTGGGCTTGGTCTGTTTGGGGCAGGGTTGCTGCATGCAGCAGGTATTTGTGGGTGCGGTATGTGAGCTGCTCCGCTGTCTTGGCAACGGCCGTCCGCTGCATGTGCGCCGCCGTGGCCTGGGGGTCCTCCACGTGGGTGCGTAGCAAGGTGTAGACGACAGTGGGGACGAGTCCCCTGCGGACCGCCACTGTAACCAAGTACATGTTGCTTGTTATCATGGGGGCCGAGAGCGGTTGCCGTAGGGCGGAGGTGCACGCAGTTGAGCAAAATTGGTCGTGGTGTTCATAACAAAGGTGGTCCATGCCGTACGGGGTGATGTGGACAGCGAGAGGTCCCACGGCGCCTTGCAATTTGTGGGATTGGATGCCACCGCCCATGTGTGGGGCCGTCCGTCACTGATCCACAGGGCGTCCCCTTTGATGCTGCTGGGTTCAAGCAGTCCGTGATGATGCCCGCTTCTGTACAGTTGTGTGTGGGTCTGACACTTTGGCGGGGGGGGGCACCTAAGTGTGGGATTGTGAGGTCTTCGTGCACGGTGCGGGCTGTGCGTCGTGCCTCATGTCGGTACTGTGCCTCTTGAACGTGGGTGTGTACTCCTGCGTGTTTGGCTTTCTTGTTTGGGCGGTCTGCTGTATGAAATGGGGACTGCCGAGCATTTGGCGTGATGGAGGGTTGGGTGTGGTATCCCATGAGACCCACCGCTGGGGGTATTTTCTTCGAACAAAACCTTCGAACGAATATTATTTCTTCGAAGGATTAAAATACCGCATACAAGGTGGCCTCACTAAGCACCATGCATGCTTCTGCATAGCCTTGGAGGCCAATCCTCACAATTTTCCAATCACTCCGGCGCGTGGCGGTGAAAGCGGAGCCTTGCCACGGATACGTGAAAATTTCCGAGGGGTCGACCTGCCGGCACTTCCTGAGCCAATGAAACAACACGCCCCTGTACAAATATTTTTGCGTTACCTCACGAAGCCAGCGCCATTCCAAACTTTCATCGGCAACCGGGGCGTCCATGTGACAACTATGGTGCACCAACACTTCACTTTTACACGGGAAGTCGGCTTGCAATCGGGGCAGGCTGCGTTGCTCGGCCGCTGGGTTGCTCGCTTGCTCATCAACATGCGGGTTTCTCCCGTTGTAGACCCACTACTAGTTGACCCTTGAATCCCGCTCCCACTTGCTTGTACAGGCTTACTTGACGCTCCAGCGCTTCCGCTCCCACTTGCTTGTAGGAGCTGGCACACTTGTTGGAGTTGTTGAAGTTATGGGTCCATGGTCGCCCATGCGCATCCGCTACGGAAAGAAAGATGGGAACTGAGTGTGCAACTTGTCGTTGCACAATGCAACACCCCGCTTGCACACGTTGCAAACCACTTGCACAAGACTTGCACAGGCTCGGCATACAGCGTACAACACACATGCACATGTCAGACCATTGCGGTCCAATCGGCGACTAGATGACATGCACCATGAACACACACACCTAATCAGCATTTGCATGGTGCCATCAAGGCATCTCCTTGGCGAGGAAGGGACGTTCTAGCGCTTGCACCATGAGGCGCATGTGGCGCTCCGTTGGAGTGCCTTTCCCTACTCCCCTTGCCGAAGAGCACAGAAAATGGTCCTTGAACAGGTACTTTGGCGACTCGACAATGTCGCCGCTAAACATTCCGCAACACCAAGGATGCAAATTTTTCAGAACCCCGGGAGCATCATATTGCAGCCATAACAAATATGGCGATCAAATGGTAGGACAAATTGTCTGTTTGAACTTCTTCGCGATGGATTTACAATTGAGGGCGCTTACATTGAACGCCCAACTTTGTAGTGCCGTAAGTAATGAAGCCATTTGTACAACCACATCAATGATATGGTTTGGAAGCTTCATGGCCTTGCCAATATGACGCCAGTGTGCCAACAAGAGCCATGTCTCTTCCCCAGCCTGAGAGGCATGGCCCTTGAGACTGATTTTGGTCTTGGCACAATTGAGGCGATCTTGAACACGATCCCTAGTAGCTGGCGGAAGATCCTTACACTTCTTCCTAATGAATTTGGTGAGGTAGTCACCAAACCGAATAACAAGGTACAATATCCACATAACCACAATTTTGAACCGTTCCTCTATATGCAACAAGGGTTCACTCACACATCCTTTGGCGTTGGTACAATCCAACCCCGCATCACGTATCCGTGGCAAGGCTCCGCCCTCACCGCCACGCGCCAGAGTGATTGGAAAATTGTGAGGATTGGCCTCCAAGGCTATGCGGAAGCATGCATGGTGCTTAGTAAGGCCGCCTTGTATGCGGTATTCATGGTGTGTCAAAGGGCTGGGTTGGGAGACGCCATTGCAGCGAAGTGGGTCGGCGGCAGCAACCCAAAAGCCCGTGCGGGCGGCCAATGACATGGGCATGGCCCACAGTTTTTTTTCAATGATGTCGGAGGCCTTTCGGAAGAAGTATATGACGTTCACAGCGATGGGGCATACGGCGCGTCAGCGGCATCATTATTGCAGGCCGGCACAACAATTTTTGAGGCAAGAGGCACCGCGAAAGCCGTTGGCGCAGTGGCACACTGAAGTGCACCGCCAACGACACCCAGTCCTCTAAGTGCGATGGCGCCAACGTACACTCCCGTTGAGAAGGTGTGCAACCAGTGTGCAAGTGTTTGCGAGTGCCATGCCGCACATGCACCATGTGTCAATGATCGTAATATGTGTGGGTTAGCGACACCTGGTGCAACGAGGGTGATGTTTAGCATTGCTTTGTCTGTTCCACGTGCATGGGATGCCCCATTTACGTTCCCCCACATCAATTACAGTTTTCGCTATGGATTTGCCGAGTGTTTGTGAACGCAACGTTGTTGTGCAACCACACACTTGCACGCCTTGCACTTATGCAACCGCCCTTCACAGCTCACGGCGATGTACGTGCCGACCGCCATGTTTGTTTGCGACAAGTGTGGCCCCGCTGTGATTTGGAGTGGAGTGTGGCCGCTGATCCCAAATTGACGAATGGCAGCTCATCATAGATCCGAGAAGGGAGGGGGAATTTAGGAAGAAGTGGAAGAAAGATATCAAGGACGCTCTACGGGAGTTCGACGTGAGCGTGGGAAGCCCGAATCAAGCGACGAAAACGCAACCACGGGTCCGGGTGCAGAAGGCTGCGCCTCACCTCCCTTCCCCACCTGAGTTTCCATTGGATTCGGCAACGACGCAACAACGGGTCCGGTTGGAGAAGGCCGTGCCTCAGCTCCCCCACCCAGGTGAGTTTCCATTGGGCTTGGCAATGAAGCTCGAGGAAAAGGTTGGGAACGATAGTGAATTGGGGAACCCCATTGTGGATGAGAGTGATTGAGCACCCACTACGGAACAAAAACCAATGAAGATGGAGAAGCAAGAGAAGCACCCATCCCGGTGGCCACCGCCCGTTCCGCAAGGAGGAAGCCAAAAAGCATCCCACGTGTCGTCGAAGATGATGTTGCTCAACGTCCAGCATGCATTGAAGGAGCGTGTGGCCACCACCGACACCAAGCAGACCAAAAGGAAGAAAGATGGGCATTGGGTGAACTCTGCCAAACGGGATAGACTTGCGGTGGAATCGGATAGCGATACCACGACCGAAAGTGAGGCACACAAGGAGAAGCCCGCATCGAAGAAAGAGAAGGGAGACAGAGGCAAGAGCCTACAACCGAACGCGCCAAAGAAGAAGAAAAACGCAAAGGCGAACGTACCGCCACAACCGTAAGCACGGCAAGAAAATGAGAGCCCGATCCAAGATTCAAAAGAAAAGGGGAGCCCAAAGGAAGCAAGTGACCATGGCACTCCACAGGCAAATGAGCCGGCTGCAACCAAAAAAGCCACATCCGCTGACGTGATGTGACACCGTCTTGTCTACTTGCATTCCATAATACGTAGCTTGTGCAACTAGTGTGCAACCCTTGTGCAATCGGTGCAAGCACTCACTTTCGCCTGGTTGCACACACTTGCACACTGGTTGCACATCTTATCTTCATAGGATGTGGCGAGGCAACGGCGGAAGGGGGCCGCAGACAAGCGTGCGGAGCCGTGCAAGAAGTTTGGCCTCCCGCCCGGTTGTTGTGTACGATGGTGCTTGTTGGAAGGGCCAAGTGGTGGCTACCACCTCGCCGTCAGTGGCAAAAGCGACCCTCAAAAGCACAACAAGAAAACGAAGAAAGGCAAAGAGTTGGTCCGAATCCCACCGCCATTGGAAGATGATGAGCAGGTGGCGGCAGATGTCATGCGGTCTGTGTGCGTCATCCCAGGAGAGCCCTCAATTACAAACAAAGACGACGCCGTGCAAGCACTGAAGAGAATGAACCACCGGCACGAGGACAAGGCCATTCACAAGGAGGACCATGCGAATGACAAAGTGATGAAAGCCACTGAGGACAAAGAGGAAGAGACAGTGCCGGATGCGGAGGCCAAGGGTGGTGGTGAGGAACGCGATGGGGATGGCATTGCCGAGTCGAATGGAGCCGGCGACCCTTCACATGGCGAAGGCGTGATGGAGCCGAACGGTGACGGTGATCGTGACGCGGCAAAAATAGACGAAGGGGAATCCGCACCGGAGGCCGATGAGAGAATGGTGTGTACCGAGGAAAAGAAGGGAACCAAGAAAGTGGTTGAATGCATGGAAGAGGGAGAGCAAGGAGGAGAGGCAAAGCCCACAAAGGATGTCAACGACAAGCCCGCCACCCCAAGTGACACAAGTGTGGCCCTGGCGCAAGAAGGGAAGAGCGATGAGGCACCCAAGACAAACACGCCGAACAAGGAGGGTTTGGATGCAACCCAAAAGCTATGGAGCTCGCCATCTCCGCAATGACTAGCGGACACGCTCGTTCAGAAACAACGTCATGCAAGGGGTTGGAAGAAGATTGAGAGACATGGCACTGACTATCGGAGGCTCCCCCTTGAGGCCGTTAAGGCATTTCCAAGCTTTCGCAAGGAGATTGCAATTTCCGCACGGACCTCAAAAAAAAAGCTATTGGTGCAATGTATAAATCATATTGTGCGACAACACCTCCCCCATTTGTCCTACACAAGCATTGCTCTTGTGCATGGCGCGGGGAGAGCCCTCATGAACCTTCATACTCATGGCCATGAGGATTGTGCTCCCACCGGCAAAATGACCATTGGTGATTTCGATGGGGAATACCTCTTCACGACGGGTTGCTTGGGAGGGGGGGAAGTCAAGGCCGGTGCATGGGTACATTTTGGGGAGCGACTCATATGGGGATTCTTGGTCGATGCAACAGCCGGCGTCCTCTTCAGTGCATACTATTTGCATTGACCTACCCGTTGGCGTGGGGAACGCTATGCTATTGTATGCTACACAAAGGCATCGTGGGCACACTTGATGCCCAGCGTCCGACAAGGACTCCTTGAAATGGGGCTCCATTGTGGTGATGACATGTGATTGCAATGATGGAGGATGCATCTTTGCTCGTGCTATGTGTGATCTGTAGTGCATGGTCCAAATGTGCTCGCATTGAGTGGATTCTTCATTTTTGTAGTACGGCGCACACCGCGCGTAGCATGGTGGTTGCACACGGTTGCATGCAGTTGCAAAAGTGCAACCAGTGCAATTTGGTGGTTGCGAACACGAAGGGGGGTAGACAAAAATCGGTTTTAATGTGAAATGTTGTGGTGTGTGATGTCGAAAAACATGGTTGTTCTTTTTGTACAACCTATTCAGTACAAGCAAACGGTGAAAGCAAGGTCCCTTTGGTTAGGATGGCACGTCCAAGGGGATGATTGTGCAAGGGGGCGGTTGCACAACCCCCGTATTTGGGAATTTTGGGGAGAGGTGTAATGTGGGTATGGGACAGACTTATGAGGTATGTGAGAGGTTTGTGTCATAATACACCAATGCAATATACCATCGGGGATTCGATGGCACCCAAAAACCGCCAAAGAAGAGGGTGAAATGAAAGTTTGGGTACGGTGTGCAAGGGGTTTGCAAGTGGCCTATTTCACACATCATCACCCCAGTTGCACACTAGTGTCGCCATCTACGTGGGCCATGGGATGCATGCGCCACCCCACCCCCCTAGCCAACCACATGAGCCGGCACAAAGCACACGCCGGACAGCAGCTCCTTATCTGCGGCGGTGCGGCGCTATGCGGGTTTGCCAGGGTATGGGGGTGGTGTTTGTTTGGTGCCTTCGCTGCCGGTGGGGAAGGCTGCACGGGGGACGGCGTCGTGTCCAGGCCACCGGTGTGTTGGTGCTGTTGTGAAGCACCATCGGTGGGTGGGGGGGGTGGGATCAGTGCGGGCGGTTGTGACTTTGGCATTGGGTATGGGATGCTGTGGCTGAGCGTTCGGGGTGTGGTCCGAGGCGTAGGGTTCGGGCGTGCCCGTTAGCTTCCGTGGGTGTGGGTGTCGTCACGGTCCGGGGCGGCGAGGGTTAGTGAAGGGTGGTGGGTGTTTAGACTAGTGTTGAATGTCCGTGGGCATGGGCGTGGGTTGTACAAGACATGGGCGCCCCGGCGTCTTGGTGGGTGGTGAGTCTGCTCGGTTGGCGGCGGATGTGGGTGCAGGGGTGACCTGTTTCTGCCCGTCTGCACTCAGCAGGTGGCGTGGGGTGGGGGATGTGGGTGCCGGTATGGTTGTGGGCGCTGGCATCAGTGCTTGTTTTGACGTCCTGGGTGTGGCAGGTGGTGTTCGCGGTGTTTCATGGGTGTTTGGATGCCAGTTGCCACGTTGTTTCGCGGGCTGGCCGTGGATGCACTTGGGGGTGGTAGTGACTTGGTGTCTGCGTGGTTTGGGTGGTTGTCGTTGTGTGCGCCGGCAGGTTCTTGGGCGTGGGTGCTGCTGGAGACAGTGGTTTACTAGTTGTTGTGTACTGGGATTTCTCTGTGCGTGTTGACTCGTGGTCGCTTGGTGCCTGGCCTTTCGGGCGGTCCGCAGTGTCTGTCTGCCATTGGGTTGGTGGGGGTTGTTGCCTGGGGGGCGTTTGGCGCTGGCGGTGGTCTGGCAATGTATTGACCTTGCTCGTCCTGGCCGGGCCCTGGGGGCGTGTTTGGCGGTGCAGGTGCCGCCAGTTCTGGTGGCTTGGGCTGGTTCGGTTGGTAATGGTAGTAATGTGGTGCCCGGGCGGTGTGGCTGGGTGTGCACCGGTGCGTCGGCCGGATTTTTAGTGCACATTCTGCTTGGGCTAGTAGTATGCCTGTCGTTGTGTATCGGGTTGTTTGTCCTTGCCCTGGTCTGCAGTGGCTTGGTGTTTGCTGCTCAGTGACATGGGCGTCGCCGGAGGGTTTTTGCCGGTGAGTGGTGGGCCTGGTCGGAAGTCTGGCGTCTGGCTGGCACAGCTGGTTGTTGCTTCGCTCTTGGGGCGTGTTTGTCGGTGCGACAGCTGCTGCATGCTGTGGCTTGCATTGGTGTGCTTGGAGGTGGTGATGGCCTGGTTGCCAGTTGGTGTCGGTAGCTACGGCCGGGCATGCCGGTGTGTTCTTTGGTGTGGGCTTGTCGGTGGGATGTAGGCGTGGTCGGTGGCTTGGTGTCTGGTGGGTGTGGGTGGTCTTGGACGAGCCCTTGTGGCGTGTTTGGTGGTCTGGGTGTTGTTCAACGTTCTTGTTTTGGCTGGTGTGGTTGGTGGCAGTAGTGGCTTGCTGCCCGGGTGGCGTGGTTGGCTGTGGCCAGATGCAGCGGCTGGTTATTTGACGCAGGTGGTGCTCGAGGTGGCAATCTGGCTGTCGTTGTTTAGGGGGATGTCCTCGTGTGGGCTGCTTTGTGGTGGTTTGCTGCTTGCTGTTGCCTGTCCCCCCAGGTGTCAGATAGCGGTGGGTGTGGTCTGTGGGGTGGTGTATGGCTGAGATGGGTTGCTGTGATCGGGCTCTTCAGGCGCGGTTGATGGTGTGGGTGCCGCTTGATGCGGTGGCTGGGCCCAGTGTGCCTGGTGGTGGCAGTGGCTTGCTGCCCCGATGGTGTGGGCGGCTGCGGCTGGGTGAGTCAGTGGGTTCTTTTGTTTGGGTCCTGCTGCAGCTGGCGGTCTGGCTGATGTTGTGTACGTGGTTGTCCGTGCGTTGGCGGTTTTGCGATGGCTTGGCTGTAGCTCTTCCGGGCGGCTGGTGGTCCCTGTCTGCAGGAAATATTGCCGGTGGGCAAGGGACGTGGTTGGTAGTGCGGTGCCTGGCTGGCCTGGCTCCGGGCCCCTGGGCCCCGGAATCCGGAGGTTGATGAGGATGTGCGATGAAATCCTCCTCCACATATCATCTGCCCCAAGAAGAGGAATGTGAGACTTCGGTCGCAGATGGGTTGCCTCTCTGGGCAGAACCCGCAGTAGGGTACTGCTCGCGGCGACCGCGCCCTTCCCCCATGTGGGGGAGCCGCTTTGTGGGGGCACGTGAAGTAGGGCGGTTGGTGCTTGAGCAAAAGCCCCTTGGTAAGACCCCCTTGGGGGGCAACCCCAGTCCCGAGATGACCTACCTACCTAGCTTCTACGTGCTCATTCAGATCAGGTACTGCACACAGTGTTTTTCCCCAGTGTAGGCCGGTTGAACTTGAAAGGGGAGCAGTTGACCGGCTGAACCGTGGTTGATTCGCGGTTGAGCCCCCTCAACGCTGGCGGCGGGGGCGGCGCCAGCGCCGCGCGCTTTTTGAAATGAAATATTCCCATAACCGACGGGTGACAAATATTTTTTAAAAAATGTCCCAGCACTCGCTGCAAGTGGTGAACTACCACTACAGCGGATGGGGGGACCAACAGCTGGTGGACGACTTGTTCACCTTTTCATGCACAAACGGGAGGAACAAACCCCTATGGAAACGACTTGCTGACCAAATTGGTAATACACAGAGGGCTTCGAAAGAGAGAAAAAGGGCTACAGAAGAAGCTTTCACAAGATCGGACGCTGTGCGCTCTTTTTCTGGACCTTGGGATGCCGAAACGAAGGTATGTGGCATAATTAAAGAAAAGGTATTCTGGTTTGCCTTGCCTGTGCTGGTGTTCCTGCTTGCTGGTTTTTGATTGCTGAAAACTTTGTTGGATTGTCCCAAACTGCAAAATGACAAAGGACAGGTACAAAGCAGCCCAAATACCGGATCAAAATCAACGTCAGGTGATAACCCTTCCAATTTAAAGCATAAGTAGCAAGGAGGGGCTGCAGATAAACAAATGTAGACCTAGATACACAGCTCCAATGATTCATAAACAAAATAGATGATTTTATGTGTGAAAACTGACATGACTCGGGTCCCCAAGATAGCACCAAGCACTTCATGTGCATTTTTTCGGATACAATCGAGTTTGTCAGGAATCTGGGGCAAAGGAGTTCGGCCAGACACAGGATATGGCTTCGCCAGCATAGGCAATCAACTAAATTCAGAATCAGTTAAACCGTAGACCCACAATATGTGGTAGAAACAATTGAGTATAGGGGTCTTGGGGTGTGGGTATACGAGGCTTAACCTACAAGGCCCTAGGGAAGAAGTGCCTACTTTATTTCGGTATTACCTCGACGAAGGAAGATACCTCCGCTCAGTTGAGTGGAAGGGGTGGGATTCATTGGGGGGGGCTAGGGTTATAACCTTAGTTACTTTGAGAAAGTGTACTTCAAGCTTCAAAAGGGTGATAAAGATGCTTAAGTGTTAGTCTCAACATCATCACAAGGTTTAGGGGGGGGCTTGGCCTGGATCAAGTACCCCAAGAAAGACATGACAGTGACTTTTTCTTACTTCCCCCTAGAGTACTAGTTGATCAAGCTGGTAGGACCAAGCTAAAAGGCGCAAATTTGCCTGACATTACCTCAGAAAATGTATGAAACCAGCCAGTGACACTCTAATCAGCTCATAGAAGCTCAGCACACTGTAGGTACCCTTAACAAACAGTGTACTGTACCGTGAATGATGTCCCTTCGATGGGGAATTCCTCAAAAGTCGCCAGCGTGCGGCAAAAACATTCGGTAACCATTTGGGGGTAGTGGGGTTTGAACCCAGCACTCACTCCCTAGAGCACACATGCTTGCCCACTAGGGTACAGTCGGACGCTCTAATGCAGACGGCGATCGCTGTAGTAACAGCGTTTTAATAAACGTCCTGACCAAGGGCCAGGGCGGAGCAATACCCCCAATGGACGGCACAAAACTCCAGGGGCTGAAAGGAATGGAAAATGGAACCAACAGGGAGTGAATCCAGTGGTTTAGCGAAAGTGGTAGTGGTTTAAGAAGTCAAATCGCTAAAACCTGACGGAAAGACGTTGGAAATCGTCATGTTGGACCAAAACCTTAGGTCGGAGACAAGCGCAACAGAAGCGCACTACGCAAAAGAGGTGCAGAAGCGTAAACAGCTCCTAGATAAGAAGGTATGGGCCGTGCTTTTTAAAGATTTTAAAAGAAATTTTTGCACAGTTGCACCAAAAGTTTTATAAACTTCAGAAGAAAGAATTTAACACACAACCACACAACAGAGCAGTTGGACAATCCGACTCTCACGTATGTTAGTGCCATGTCACACGCATGCATTGCATTCATGTTGTTAGTTTCGTTAAAAGGCTTGGTTTGTCACCCCTGCGTTTGTTGTGGGTTTGGGCGTTCTCTTCTCTTGCTCTGCACAGGTCAAAACAGGAATGAAAGGTATGTTAGACGAATCGAGCACGCAGCGTGCAGGTAGGGTTAGAGTATGCGCTGTACTTGCGACACATTTGCCTAATCTAGACATCGATACGTCGTGGCGCCTTTCCTGTGCATCCATCAACCCTTCCCTTTTCTTCACAGATCGAACAGGAAACTGCTTGCTCGTGCCAGCCTCGCCGTAGCGTCAATATAGGGTTACTTAAAACGCTTAGGCTTCGTTTTGCGCTGTGCAGTTGCTCGCCCTTCCCTCTCTTTCTCCTGTAGGAAGCAAGGCGAGAAGCGCATGCATGATACACACTATGCATTAATCGCTTAGGATGGTTTCTAATTCGCCGTAGGGTTGTTGAAACGCTTAGGGTTGCCCTTGCATTCGATGTCCTTCGGCATACTCATGATGCGTGGTGAGTAAGGTAAGTAAGCCCAGGAGGAGCTCACCTCCTGGGCGAGTTTCGTGGTGATTGGATACATTTGGTTAATCTTAGGGAAAAAAGTTGTTTTTGTTCGCCTCCCTTCCCAGCATACACATGATGCATTAAAGGGCTGTAGGTCACGCGCTGTGCACACGGTATAACCCTTGTCAAGGCTACCCAGGGGTCCGCCCTACCTTCTATAAGACAACAGGCGGAGTCCTCAAGCTTGCTTGCTTGCAGGATGACAGCGTATTATTTTCCAACCTAAGACCTGTATAATATAGCGAGGATCGTTATGTTCCTCAGCCGCTAACCGGCCTCCATCCGCCTTTGTTCTAAGGTGAAAAAGGAAAAAGGGTGGAGTGGTGCAGCAGCAGTTGCCTTCGGCGTCTTCCCATTTCTCGCCCATGCCAAACAGGGCGCAGATCACACAAACAACAAACTGTGCCTCAGCCAGGAGTGGCGGTGACGGTCTGACTTCATCATCATGAACGCTGTGCACGCTGATAGAGCACTCTTTTCCTCGGATCCCTGACACAGAAACGCGCGAGGGCGTCCCTGGCAGGCCACAGTTACCCGGCGGCGCGGTGTTCGCTGGCAATTTCACAGGGGAGCGAATAGGGCTCGTAACTTCCTTGCAATTGCCACCCAGTAGTGTGTGTAGGGGTTAGGGTCAGCAAGCCTGGCAGGGACTGGGTGCGGCTGTGCTCAGCCTGCCTTCGAAGGCTGATGCTGGCATTAGTGAGCGTAGTGTAGTGGTGTCTCCTGCTCCGCGTGCTTTTTCTCGCGGGCAAGGGAGTGTGTGAGTTTTTGGCCTTTAGAAAAATGTGCGTTTTGTATGCCCTTAGCACACTTGGCCATCCCTCCCCTTGGCACATTTGGCCAACCCTCCCCTCTAGTAGGTAGGGCGTTTGCCGTCTTCCCCAAAGGTTAGGCGCCAGCACAGAAATTGGGCACCCTAGGAGTGGTAATAGTAGCTGACTAGGACCTTCGGTCCGAAATCAGCGAAGCCCGAAAGGGAGCCACGCCAGGGAGTGAAATGAGACACACACAGACATACCTAACACACTCAGGGGTATGGTAAAGACGCCAAGAGGCGTAGAGCCACATGGGTCTCGACCGTTTAGGGGCCCAAGTAGGGTGGAGACACCTTGTTTCGCAGCACCTTGCTTGTCATTCCCCCCTGGACTAGAAAGCCACCGCCTGACCGCTCTTCATTGGCTCCCCAAGGTCATAACATTAGGGCATATCCCATGCATCACGTGGTCAACAAGGCACACACTGGCTGGGTGGCTGCAAATCTGATAAGCGGCCACCTGGTTCACGCTGTTAATCACAGGAATGGGACTGCAGAGCACAACCTCGGCAGGGGCTACACTCCAAAAGCGGCGATGTGCAGGTGTTTGGAAAACTGATCCCGGTTTGGAAAGCATGTTAGTACGATCAACGAAGGTGGAGCTCTGCCGGAGTCCTGAACCTGTCCTAGTATACACTGATTAGGTCTAGTTGTCAGCACAACAGTGCTCACCGCTCTTGAAAGTTTAGAAAACAGAGGGGGTTGCAAGTAAAGGGCCTCAACTGTGAGTCCGAATGTGAAGTGACCCTGTTCACGTAGGCCAGCGTGTTCAGGTGACCCGCAGTTGAGGTGGTCGTATGGAGGTGGGCACCCAGGAATGAACCGACCCCACGGGTGCCTAGTAAGTAAGTAAGTAAGGGCGGCCGCGTCCGCAGCCTCATCTGTCATCTCCTTGTTTGTTTTACATGGTGGCCGCCTCTGGCGGGAAGGAGTGCTCTCCACCATCAGTTCCCCTGGCGACCCCTGTCTCACCTCACGGCCGAGAACTTCAACCAGGTTCCCTTGGGGCATGACTGGTGGTAGGCTCCCTTCAGTCGCTGCCCTCACGGTTTCAGCTCCTTCCGGTCACCCTTCGAAGGATTCCCCGGCCTTCCCCCCCTAGCACAGCCTATTGGGCGCCTGCAGGCGGGTTTCCTGTGGATAGCCCTCGCCAACAGCGGAGCATTTCTCTCTGTCAACCACATTCCACCACTCCCACTCGGCACCCGGATGCACTTGGTTGTCGTCCATCCACGGCTGGAGGCCAGGGGGCGACCCTTTCCACGTTCCTTCTGGTCCCGCTCACGCGTGAACCTACGTGTACTCAGGCCATTGACCCGGGGATCTCAAGGTCAACCCTCACCCCTGCGGACACCTCACGGCCGTCCCGGAGTTCAGGGCATTTTCCCTACTTCCCGTGGCCAGGCTCCCCATGGTTGGCCCATGGTTCACCACTCCATGGCGACCAGTTTCCCAATCCCATAGGGCTGTTGCTTGGCGCTTTCGGCCTCCCTGCCCTTCCCATGTCCCATTCCCCTTTGCCTCATCCCGGCACCGGCCCGTTCCCTACGTCCCATGGACTCCCTACCCTGTCAGGCCGTTGTGCGGCCCTAGCCACACGCCCTTCCCCGCCCTGTTCCCTTGTCCCTTCATCCCGTGTTTATACCCCACCGGGTCGCCTGCTACCCTGTGGCGCTGGCCCATTGGGGCCTCTTCCTTCCGGGGACCGCTTCGTGCGCTTAGCACGGGTCGCTCCCTTCCCAGCCTAATCAGTTGGGCCGTTTTGCGGCCCCAGCCCATCCCTCTTCCCGTGTTTATACCCCACCGGGCCGCCAGCAACCCTGTGGCGTGGGCCCACTGGATCCTCGTCCATCCGGGGACCGTTTCGTGCGCCTAGCACGGGTCACTCCCTTCCCGCCCCCTTCCCCAGTGCCGCGGCCCCGGCCCGTTGCGTGTTCGGTGTCCTGGGCCCCCTGGCTCCTGTTCACCGGTGTGCTCGCTCCGTGTGTGGTGTTGCGTGTACGGCGTCCTCGGCCTCCTGGCTCCTGTTCACCGCTGTGCACACCCTGTGTGAGTGGGTGAGTGGGTGAGTGGGTGAGTGGGTGAGTGGGTGAGTGGGCGAGTGGGTGAGTTGGTGAGTGGGTGAGTGGGTGAGTGGGTGAGTGGGTGAGCGGGTGAGTGGGTGAGTGGGTGAGTGGGTGAGTGGGTGAGTGGGTGAGTGGGTGAGTGGGTGAGTGGCTGAGTGGGTGAGTGGGTGAGTGGGTGTGTGGGTGAGTGGGTGAGTGGGTGAGTGGGTGAGTGGGTGTGTGGGTGAGTGGGTGAGTGGGTGAGTGGGTGAGTGGGTGAGTGGGTGAGTGGGTGAGTGGGTGAGTGGGTGAGTGGGTGAGTGGGTGAGTGGGTGAGTGGGTGAGTGGATGAGTGGGTGAGTGGGTGAGTGGGTGAGTGGGTGAGTGGGTGAGTGGGTGAGTGGGTGAGTGGGTGAGTGGGTGAGTGGGTGAGTGGGTGAGTGGGTGAGTGGGTGAGTGGGTGAGTGGGTGAGTGGGTGAGTGGGTGAGTGGGTGAGTGGGTGAGTGGGTGAGTGGATGAGTGGGTGAGTGGGTGAGTGGGTGAGTGAGTGAGTGGGTGAGTGGGTGAGCGGGTGAGCGGGTGAGTGGGTGAGTGGGTGAGTGGGTGAGTGGGTGAATGTGTGAGTGGGTGAGTGGGTGAGTGGGTGAGTGGGTGAGTGGGTGAGTGGGTGAGTGGGTGAGTGGGTGAGTGGGTGAGTGGGTGAGTGGGTGAGTGGGTGAGTGAGTGGGTGAGTGGGTGAGTGGGTGAGTGGGTGAGTGGGTGAGTGGGTGAGTGGGTGAGTGGGTGAATGGGTGAGTGGCTGAGTGGGTGAGTGGGTGAGTGGGTGTGTGGGTGAGTGGGTGAGTGGGTGAGTGGGTGTGTGGGTGAGTTGGTGAGTTGGTGAGTGGGTGAGTGGGTGAGTGGGTGAGTGGGTGAGTGGGTGAGTGGGTGAGTGGGTGAGTGGGTGAGTGGGTGAGTGGGTGAGTGGATGAGTGGGTGAGTGGGTGAGTGGGTGAGTGGGTGAGTGGGTGAGTGGGTGAGTGGGTGAGTGGGTGAGTGGGTGAGTGGGTGAGTGGGTGAGTGGGTGAGTGGGTGAGTGGGTGAGTGGGTGAATGGGTGAGTGGCTGAGTGGGTGAGTGGGTGAGTGGGTGTGTGGGTGAGTGGGTGAGTGGGTGAGTGGGTGTGTGGGTGAGTTGGTGAGTTGGTGAGTGGGTGAGTGGGTGAGTGGGTGAGTGGGTGAGTGGGTGAGTGGGTGAGTGGGTGAGTGGGTGAGTGGGTGAGTGGGTGAGTGGATGAGTGGGTGAGTGGGTGAGAGGGTGAGTGGGTGAGTGGGTGAGTGGGTGAGTGGGTGAGTGGGTGAGTGGGTGAGTGGGTGAGTGAGTGAGTGGGTGAGTGGGTAAGTGGGTGAGTGGGTGAGTGGGTGAGTGGGTGAGTGGGTGAGTGGGTGAGTGGGTGAGTGGGTGAGTGGGTGAGTGGGTGAGTGGGTGAGTGGGTGAGTGGGTGAGTGGGTGAGTGGGTGAGTGGGTGAGTGGGTGAGTGGGTGAGTGGGTGAATGGGTGAGTGGGTGAGTGGGTGAGTGGGTGAGTGGGTGAGTGGGTGAGTGGGTGAGTGGGTGAGTGGGTGTGTGGGTGAGTTGGTGAGTTGGTGAGTGGGTTAGGCGGTGAGTGGGTGAGTGAGTGGGTGAGTGGCTGATGGGGTGAGTGGGTGAGTGGGTGAGTGGGTGAGTGGGTGAGTGGGTGAGTGGGTGAGTGGGTGAGTGGGTGAGTGGGTGAGTGGGTGAGTGGGTGAGTGGGTGAATGGGTGAGTGGGTGAGTGGGTGAGTGGGTGAGTGGGTGAGTGGGTGAGTGGGTGAGTGGGTGAGTGGGTGAGTGGGTGAGTGGGTGAGTGGGTGAGTGGGTGAGTGGGTGAGTGGGTGAGTGGGTGAGTGGGTGAGTGGGTGAGTGGGTGAGTGGGTGAGTGGGTGAATGGGTGAGTGGGTGAGTGGGTGAGTGGGTGAGTGGGTGAGTGGGTGAGTGGGTGAGTGGGTGAGTGGGTGTGTGGGTGAGTTGGTGAGTTGGTGAGTGGGTTAGGCGGTCAGTGGGTGAGTGAGTGGGTGAGTGGCTGATGGGGTGAGTGGGTGAGTTGGTGAGTGGGTGAGTGGGTGAGTGGGTGAGTGGGTGAGTGGGTGAGTGGGTGAGTGGGTGAGTGGGTGAGTGGGTGAGTGGGTGAATGGGTGAGTGGGTGAGTGGGTGAGTGGGTGAGTGGGTGAGTGGGTGAGTGGGTGACTGGGTGAGTGGGTGAGTGGGTGAGTGGGTGAGTGGGTGAGTGGGTGAGTGTGTGAGTGAGTGAGTGGGTGAGTGGCTGAGTGGGTGAGTGGGTGTGTGGGTGAGTGGGTGAGTGGGTGAGTGGGTGAGTGGGTGAGTGGGTGAGTGGGTGAGTGAGTGGGTGAGTGGGTGAGTGGGTGAGTGGGTGATGGGGTGAGTGGGTGAGTGGGTGAGTGGGTGAGTGGGTGAGTGGGTGAGTGGGTGAGTGGGTGAGTGGGTGAGTGGGTGAGTGGGTGAGTGGGTGAATGGGTGAGTGGGTGAGTGGGTGGGTGGGTGAGTGGGTGAGTGGGTGAGTGGGTGAGTGGGGAGGAGGAGGAGGAGGAGGAGCGCCTGCCGCGGTCCCACGTACGGTGAGCCTTGGCGTCGTCCCTCGGGGGCCCCACGCAGGCTCTGCCGAGGGAGTCCTCCGTCTTACCTCCGCTAGAGCAAGACGAATCTCGTCGCACACCTGAGAACGCTCCTCCCAGCAGGCCGTCTGGGTCACAACGTCGGTGTACGACAACGCTACGGCTCGATCTGCTCGCCGGTCCCGGCCACCAACCGCTCCGAACTGTCCTGGATCCACCCGAGTAAGCGTTCCAAGATCAACGGGCACGGAAGATGTGGGTCTCCCGGGGCATCACCTCCGACTCGAAAACGTCGCCGGGCTAAATAGAACGCGGCCCTGCACGACTATGCGCACTGCCGGCGGGCTGAGTACCGCCGGCGTCGCGAGTACGGTCACGCTACACGATCACGCGCACCGCCGGTGGCCTGGGTACCCCCGGGTTCTGTGAGTGCGGGACGTGCATCACAGCCATAGCACCACGGTGGTGCACCGCCGTGGAGGTCACCGACGACGCCCGGCCGCAAAGGCCGAGCCCAAACGACGAGCCCCACGATACGTGCACCGAGACGGCACGCGACCGAGAAAGTGGCACCACGATGGTGCCCGAGCGAGACGGCGACGCCCGCCGATGGCACGTGAGGCGGTGAGTACCGCCGATGACTCGTCACCTCTGCACGGGGTGTCACGGAGGGTGGCGGAGCGCCAGGTGCAGACCCCGCCATGGTGCCTCGAGTATTGGCCTGGAGGACACACCATGGCGAGGCTGGCGCACGAGGACCGTTTGGGCAGCGCCACGGTGGCGCTCCGCCCTGAAGGTTGCGCCACGACGGCGCACGTGCACGTTGATTGCACCACGGTGGTGCCACGTCACTGAACTGGCGCCACGTCGGCGCAGGGCTGGCTGGGCAGCGCCGCGGTGGCGTTCTGCCCTGAGGATTGCGCCACGATGGCGCACGTGTACGTTGGCGGCACCACGATGGCGCTCTGCCACTGAACTGGCGCCATGGAGGCATAGGGCTGTCCGGGCGGTGCCACGACGGCGCCGTGCCCCGAACACTGCGCCACGGCGGCACACGTGCGTGTTGGCTGCACCACGGTGGTGTGCGGTCACTGAAGTGGCGCCACGTTGGTGTTGGACTGTTTGGGCGGCGCCGCGGCGGCGCTCTGCCGAGAAGGCCGCGCCACGACAACGCTCTGCCGAGAAGGCCGCGTCACGACGGCGCACGGGTACGTTCGCGGCACCACGATGGTGCCCTGCCACTGAGCCCGCGCCATGTCGGCGCAGAGCTGTCGGGGCAGGCGCCACGTTGGCGTCTGGCGGTTGGGGGGAGGCCACGTATGTGCATTCGTCCCCCACAGGACTGCATCTCTGGCCCAGGGAGGGGTCCTGGACGGTTGGCGGGCGGGGTGGGCCCGGCCTGACACAGGGAAGACGCACGAGAATTCGAGACGTATCACGAATGGCTTCGAGCGTGGCAGTGCGTGTGGGCAATCTGTCCCACAGCTACCATCCTGAGGGTTTTTAGACTGGTGCCAGGTCACCAGGTGAGTGGGTGAGTGGGTGAGTGGGTGAGTGGGTGAGTGGGTGAGTGGGTGAGTAGGTGAGTGGGTGAGTGGGTGAGTGGGTGAGTGGGTGAGTGGGTGAGTGAGTGAGTGGGTGAGTGGGTGGGTGGGTGAGTGGGTGAGTCGGTGAGTGGGTGAGTGGGTGAGTGGCTGAGTGGGTGCGTGGGTGAGTGGGTGAGTGGGTGAGTGGGTGAGTGGGTGAGTGGGTGAGTGGGTGGGTGGGTGAGTGGGTGAGTGGGTGAGTGGCTGAGTGGGTGAGTGGGTGAGTGGGTGAGCGGGTGAGTGGGTGAGCGGGTGAGTGGGTGAGTGGGTGAGTGGGTGAGTGGGTGAGTGGGTGAGTGGGTGAGTGGGTGAGTGGGTGAGTGGGTGAGTGGGTGAGTGGGTGAGTGGGTGAGTGGGTGCGTGAGTGGGTGAGTGGGTGAGGGGGTGAGGGGGTGTGTGGGTGGGTGGGTGAGTCGGTGAGTGGGTGAGTGGGTGAGTGAGTGAGTGGGTGAGTGGGTGGGTGGGTGAGTGGGTGAGTCGGTGAGTGGGTGAGTGGGTGAGTGGGTGAGTGGGTGAGTGGGTGAGTGGGTGAGTGGATGAGTGGGTGTGTGGGTGAGTGGGTGACTGGGTGAGTGGGTGAGTGGGTGAGTCGGTGAGTGGGTGAGTGGGTGAGTGGGTGAGTGGGTGAGTGGGTGAGTCGGTGAGTGGGTGAGTTGGTGAGTGGGTGAGTGGGTGAGTGGGTGAGTGGGTGAGTGGGTGAGTGGGTGAGTGGGTGAGTGGGTGAGTGGGTGAGTGGGTGAGTGGGTGAGTGGGTGAGTGAGTGAGTGAGTTGGTGAGTCGGTGAGTGGGTGAGTGGGTGAGTGGGTGAGTGGCTGAGTGGGTGAGTGGGTGAGTGGGTGAGTGGGTGAGTGGGTGAGTGGGTGAGTGGGTGAGTGGGTGAGTGGGTGAGTGGGTGAGTGGGTGAGTTGGTGAGTGGGTGAGTGGCTGAGTGGGTGAGTGGGTGAGTGGGTGAGTGGGTGAGTGGGTGAGTGGGGGAGTGGGTGAGTGGGTGAGTGGGTGAGTGGGTGAGTGGCTGAGTGGGTGAGTGGGTGAGTGGGTGAGTGGGTGAGTGGGTGCGTGGGTGACTGGGTGAGTTGGTGAGTGGGTGAGTGGGTGAGTGGGTGAGTGGGTCAGTGGGTGAGTGGGTGAGTGGGTGAGTGGGTGAGTGGGTGAGTGGGTAAGTGGGTGAGTGGGTGAGTGGGTGAGCGGGTGAGTGGGTGAATGGGTGAGTGGGTGAGTGGGTGAGTGGGTGAGTGAGTGAGTGGGTGAGTGGGTGAGTGGGGTGAGTGGGTGAGTGGCTGAGTGGGTGAGTGGGTAAGTGGGTGAGTGGGTGAGTGGGTGAGTGGGTCAGTGGGTGAGTGGGTGAGTGGGTGAGTGGGTGAGTGGTTGGATCGGTGAGTGGGTGAGTGGGTGAGTGGGTGAGTGGGTGAGTGGGTGAGTGGGAGAGAGGGTGAGCGGGTGAGCGGTTGAGTGGGTGAGTGGACGAGTGGGTGAGTGGGTGAATGGGTGAGTGGGTGAGTGGGTGAGTGGGTGAGTGGGTGAGTGGGTGAGTGGGTGAGTTGGTGAGTGGGTGAGTGGGTGAGCGGGTGAGTGGGTGAGTGGGTGAGTGGGTGAGTGAGTGGGTGAGTGGGTGAGTGGGTGATGGGGTGAGTGGGTGAGTGGGTGAGTGGGTGAGTGGGTGAGTGGGTGAGTGGGTGAGTGGGTGAGTGGGTGAGTGGGTGAGTGGGTGAATGGGTGAGTGGGTGAGTGGGTGAGTGGGTGAGTGGGTGAGTGGGTGAGTGGGTCAGTGGGTGAGTGGGTGAGTGGGTGAGTGGGTGAGTGGGTGAGTGGGTGAGTGGGTGAGTGGGTGAGTGGGTGAGTGGGTGAGTGGGTGAGTGGGTGAGTGAGTGAGTGGGTGAGTGGGTGAGTGGGTGAGTGGGTGAGTCGGTGAGTGGGTGAGTGGGTGAGTGGGTGAGTGGGTGAGTGGGTGAGTGGGTGAGTGGGTGAGTGGGTGAGTGGGTGAGTGGGTGAGTGGGTGATTGGGTGAGTGGGTGAGTGGGTGAGTGGGTGAGTGGGTGAGTGGGTGAGTGGGTGAGTGGTTGAGTGGGTGAGTGGGTGAGTGGGTGAGTGGGTGAGTGGGTGAGTGGGTGAGTGGGTGAGTGGGTGAGTGGGTGAGTGGGTGAATGGGTGAGTGGGTGAGTGGGTGAGTGGGTGAGTGGGTGAGTGGGTGAGTGGGTGAATGGGTGAGTAGGTGACTCGGTGAGTGGGTGAGTGGGTGAGTGGGTGAGTGGGTGAGTGGGTGAGTGGGTGTGTGGGTGAGTTGGTTAGTTGGTGAGTGGGTTAGTGGGTGAGTGGGTGAGTGAGTGGGTGAGTGGCTGATGGGGTGAGTGGGTGAGTGGGTGAGTGGGTGAGTGGGTGAGTGGGTGAGTGGGTGAGTGGGTGAGTGGGTGAGTGGGTGAGTGGGTGAGTGGGTGAGTGGGTGAATGGGTGAGTTGGTTAGTGGGTGAGTGGGTGAGTGGGTGAGTGGGTGAGGGGGTGACTGGGTGAGTGGGTGAGTGGGTGAGTGGGTGAGTGGGTGAGTGGGTGACTGGGTGGGTGGGTGAGTGGGTGAGTGGGTGAGTGGGTGAGTGGGTGTGTGGGTGAGTGGGTGAGTGGGTGAGTGGGTGAGTGGGTGAGTGGGTGCGTGGGTAAGTGGGTGAGTGGGTGAGTGGGTGAGTGGGTGAGTGGGTGAGTGGGTGAGTGGGTGAGTGGGTGAGTGGGTGAGTGGGTGAGTGGGTGAGTGGGTGAGTGGGTGAGTGGGTGAGTGGGTGAGTGGGTGAGTGGGTGAGTGGGTGAGTGAGTGAGTGGGTGAGTGGGGTGAGTGGGTGATTGGGTGAGTGGGTGAGTGGGTAAGATGGTGAGTGGGTGAGTGGGTGAGTGGGTGAGTGGGTGAGTGGGTGAGTGGGTGAGTGGATGAGTGGGTGAGTGGGTGAGTGGGTGAATGGGTGAGTGGGTGAGTGGGTGAGCGGGTGATCGGGTGAGTGGGTGAGTGGACGAGTGGGTGAGTGGGTGAGCGGGTGAGTGGGTGAGTGGGTGAGTGGGTGCGTGAGTGGGTGAGTGGGTGAGTGGGTGAGTGGGTGAGTGGGTGAGTGGATGAGTGGGTGTGTGGGTGAGTGGGTGACTGGGTGAGTGGGTGAGTGGGTGAGTCGATGAGTGGGTGAGTGGGTGAGTGGGTGAGTGGGTGAGTGGGTGAGTCGGTGAGTTGGTGAGTTGGTGAGTGGGTGAGTGGGTGAGTGGGTGAGTGGGTGAGTGGGTGAGTGGGTGAGTGGGTGAGTGGGTGAGTGGGTGGGTAGGTGAGTGGGTGAGTGGGTGAGTGAGTGAGTGAGTTGGTGAGTGGGTGAGTGGGTGAGTGGGTGAGTGGGTGAGTGGCTGAGTGGGTGAGTGGGTGAGTGGCTGAGTGGCTGAGTGGGTGAGTGGGTGAGTGGGTGAGTGGGTGAGTGGGTGAGTGGGTGAGTGGGTGAGTGGGTGAGTGGGTGTGTGGGTGAGTGGGTGAGTGGGTGAGCGGGTGAGTGGGTGAGTGGGTGAGTGGGTGAGTGGGTGAGTGGGTGAGTGGGTGAGTGGGTGAGTGGGTGAGTGGGTGAGTGGGTGAGTGGGTGAGTGGGTGAGTGGGTGAGTGGTTGAGTTGGTGAGTGGGTGAGTGGGTGAGTGGGTGAGTGGGTGAGTGGTTGAGTGGGTGAGTGGGTGAGTGGGTGAGTGGGTGAGTGGGTGAGTGGGTGAGTGGGTGAGTGGGTGAGCGGGTGAATGGGTGAGTGGGTGAGTGGGTGAGTGGGTGAGTGGGTGAGTGGGTGAGTGGGTGAGTGGGTGAGTGGGGTGAGTGGGTGACTGGGTGAGTGGGTGAGTGGGTGAGTGGGTGAGTGGGTGAGTGGGTGAGTGGGGGAGTGAGTGGGTGAGTGGGTGAGTGGGTGATGGGGTGAGTGGGTGAGTGGGTGAGTGGGTGAGTGGGTGAGTGGGTGAGTGGGTGAGTGGGTGAGTGGGTGAGTGGGTGAGTGGGTGAATGGGTGAGTGCGTGAGTGGGTGAGTGGGTGAGTGGGTGAGTGGGTGAGTGGGTGAGTGGGTGAGTGGGTGAGTGGGTGAGTGGGTGAGTGGGTGAGTGGGTGTGTGGGTGAGTGGGTGAGTGGGTGAGTGGGTGAGTGGGTGCGTGGGTGAGTGGGTGAGTGGGTGAGTGGGTGAGTGGGTGAGTGGGTGAGCGGGTGAGCGGTTGAGTGGGTGAGTGGACGAGTGGGTGAGTGGGTGAATGGCTGAGTGGGTGAGTGGGTGAGTGGGTGAGTGGGTGAGTGGGTGAGTGGGTGAGTTGGTGAGTGGGTGAGTGGGTGAGTGGGTGAGTGGGTGAGTGGGTGAGTGGGTGAGTGAGTGGGTGAGTGGGTGAGTGGGTGATGGGGTGAGTGGGTGAGTGGGTGAGTGGGTGAGTGGGGAGTGGGTGAGTGGGTGAGGGGTGAGTGGGGGAGGGGGGGAGGGGGGAGTGGGGGGTGTGGGGGGGGGCGTGGTGTGGGGGTGAGGGGGGTGGGGGGGTGGGGTGCGGGAGCTGAGGGCCGGAGTGGGTGAGTGGGTGAGTGGGTGAGTGGGTGAGTGGGTGAGTGGGTGAGTGGGTGAGTGGGTGAGTGGGTGAGTGGGTGAGTGAGTGAGTGGGTGAGTGGGTGAGTGGGTGAGTGGGTGAGTCGGTGAGTGGGTGAGTGGGTGAGTGGGTGAGTGGGTGAGTGGGTGAGTGGGTGAGTGGGTGAGTGGGTGAGTGGGTGAGTGGGTGAGTGGGTGATTCGGTGAGTGGGTGAGTGGGTGAGTGGGTGAGTGGGTGAGTGGGTGAGTGGGTGAGTGGGTGAGTGGGGTGAGTGGGTGAGTGGGTGAGTGGCTGAGTGGGTGAGTGGGTGAGTGGGTGAGTGGGTGAGTGGGTGAGTGAGTGGGTGAGTGGGTGAGTGGGTGATGGGGTGAGTGGGTGAGTGGGTGAGTGGGTGAGTGGGTGAGTGGGTGAGTGGGTGAGTGGGTGAGTGGGTGAGTGGGTGAGTGGGTGAATGGGTGAGTCGGTGAGTGGGTGAGTGGGTGAGTGGGTGAGTGGGTGAGTGGGTGAGTGGGTGAGTGGGTGAGTGGGTGAGTGGGTGAGTGGGTGAGTGAGTGTGTGGGTGAGTGGGTGAGTGGGTGAGTGGGTGAGTGGGTGAGTGGCTGCGTGGGTGAGTGGGTGAGTGGGTGAGTGGGTGAGTGGGTGAGTGGGTGAGCGGGTGAGCGGTTGAGTGGGTGAGTGGACGAGTGGGTGAGTGGGTGAATGGGTGAGTGGGTGAGTGGGTGAGTGGGTGAGTGGGTGAGTGGCTGAGTGGGTGAGTTGGTGAGATGGTGAGTGGGTGAGTGGGTGAGTGGGTGAGTGGCTGAGTGGGTGAGTGAGTGGGTGAGTGGGTGAGTGGGTGATGGGGTGAGTGGGTGAGTGGGTGAGTGGGTGAGTGGGTGAGTGGGTGAGTGGGTGAGTGGGTGAGTGGGTGAGTGGGTGAGTGGGTGAATGGGTGAGTGGGTGAGTGGGTGAGTGGGTGAGTGGGTGAGTGGGTGAGTGGGTGAGTGGGTGAGTGGGTGAGTGGGTGAGTGGGTGAGTGGGTGAGTGGGTGAGTGGGTGAGTGGGTGAGTGGGTGAGTGGGTGAGTGGGTGAGTGGGTGAGTGAGTGAGTGGGTGAGTGGGTGAGTGGGTGAGTGGGTGAGTGGTGAGTGGGTGAGTGTGTGAGTGGGTGAGTGGGTGAGTGGGTGAGTGGGTGAGTGGGTGAGTGGGTGAGTGGGTGAGTGGGTGATTGGGTGAGTGGATGAGTGGATGAGTGGGTGAGTGAGTGAGTGGGTGAATGGGTGAGTGGGTGAGTGGGTGAGTGGGTGAGTGGGTGAGTGGGTGAGTGGGTGAGTGGGTGAGTGGGTGAGTGGGTGAGTGGGTGAGTGGGTGAGTGGGTGAGTGGGTGAGCGGGTGAGTGGGTGAGTGGGTGAGTGGGTGAGTGGGTGAGTGGGTGAGTGGGTGAGTGGGTGAGTGGGTGAGTGGGGTGAGTGGGTGAGTGGGTGAGTGGCTGAGTGGGTGAGTGGGTGAGTGGGTGAGTGGGTGAGTGGGTGAGTGAGTGGGTGAGTGGGTGAGTGGGTGATGGGGTGAGTGGGTGAGTGGGTGAGTGGGTGAGTGGGTGAGTGGGTGAGTGGGTGAGTGGGTGAGTGGGTGAGTGGGTGAGTGGGTGAATGGGTGAGTGGGTGAGTGGGTGAGTGGGTGAGTGGGTGAGTGGGTGAGTGGGTGAGTGGGTGAGTGGGTGAGTGGGTGAGTGGGTGAGTGGGTGAGTGAGTGTGTGGGTGAGTGGGTGAGTGGGTGAGTGGGTGAGTGGGTGAGTGGGTGCGTGGGTGAGTGGGTGAGTGGGTGAGTGGGTGAGTGGGTGAGTGGGTGAGGGTGAGCGGTTGAGTGGGTGAGTGGGTGAGTGGGTGAGTGGGTGAGTGGGTGAGTGGGTGAGTGGGTGAGTGGGTGAGTGGGTGAGTGGGTGAGTGGGTGAGTTGGTGAGATGGTGAGTGGGTGAGTGGGTGAGTGGGTGAGTGGCTGAGTGGGTGAGTGAGTGGGTGAGTGGGTGAGTGGGTGATGGGGTGAGTGGGTGAGTGGGTGAGTGGGTGAGTGGTGGTGGGTGAGTGGGTGAGTGGGTGAGTGGGTGAGTGGGTGAGTGGGTGAGTGGGTGAATGGGTGAGTGGGTGAGTGGGTGAGTGGGTGAGTGGGTGAGTGGGTGAGTGGGTGAGTGGGTGAGTGGGTGAGTGGGTGAGTGGGTGAGTGGGTGA